>JAVGWX010000004.1:13080453-13680453 GCA_036924085.1 Ariolimax columbianus
ATATGTGCATACAGATTTCGTGTATCGGTAGGATCACTTATATCTCTCACGTCATTCTACATACATACATACACACATACATACATACACACACATACACACACACATACACGTACACACATACACACACATATATACATACAGATGAGGTGTATCGGTAGGATCACTTATATGTCTCACGTCATTCTACATACATACATACATACATACATACATACATACATACATACACACATACATACATACATACACACACATACACACACCCATACACGTACACACATACACACACACACATATATACATACAGATGACGTGTATCGGTAGGGTCACTTATATGTTCCACGTCATTCTACGTGACGTTGTATAGCTACTCAGATTAATCTCTGGCGATATTCAGCCAACAGTCAAGAAGAAAGGTTTTGCTGGTATTGTATTTTCATCGTGGCAATGCTCTGGTGAATACGTTGACATTGCTCCCTTCTAACCATACAACAGTTGACGGGGAAGAAATCCGGTTTAGAATTGAGAATGTGGGTCTTTAAGAACATATTGCAGTCAAATTTTTTACACAGAGACACAATTATTTGGGATATCAAAAGAAATTAATTCCACCACGAAAATACAGACCTTCAATTTGAATGTCAAATTCGTCCGTCCTATTGTATGTTTCTGTCACGTTTGGAACAAAGAAACGTACTACTAAAAATGTCCAGGCATTCATCAATGGAAATGAAATGGCATGATCAAGTCATTAACACGGAACTGTGAGATAGATATCGGTGATGTCAGTGGGACTAGATGTCAAAAGTTGGCCTTTTCCATAGATAAGGATATACGTTACGGAAAACAGTTGAAAGCATTACAAGGCAGTCATTAGTCTGGAATCCTCATTACAAGAGAAGAAGAGGCAGATGTAAACACTCAATGAGAACGGAATTCAAGGCAAATCTAAACACGGCTGGAAAGACGTGCAGTTAGCTGGAAATAATGGCGCATCACAGGATACTTTCCGAGTATTTATGATGACCTATACTCCGCATGGAGTTGACGTCACTTGACTGATGATCGATTGAGTGGAGGACATTTGTTGACCGAGGACTTGACAGCTATTCCAACACGTTTTATCGACGTGTTCCATCCCACTGAACTTGATGTCAAGAAACGGTACCAGGGTTGTGTGTGTTTCTGGAACTTGATGTCAAAAAACGGTGCCAGGGTTGTGTGTGTTTCTGGAACTTGATGTCAAGAAACGGTACCAGGGTTGTGTGTGTTTCTGGAACTTGCTGTCAAGAAACGGTACCAGGGTTGTGTGTGTTTCTGGAACTTGATGTCAAAAAACGGTACCAGGGTTGTGTGTGTTTCTGGAACGTAAAGTGAAGTAAAGGTACCAGGGTTGTGTGTGTTTCTGGAACTTGCTGTCAAGAAAAGGTACCACGATTGTGTGTGTTTCTGGAACTTGATGTCAAGAAACGGTACCAGGGTTGTGTGTGTTTCTGGAACTTAATGTGAAGAAAAGGTACCAGGAACGTGTGTGTTTCTGGAACTTGATGTCAAGAAACGGTACCAGGGTTGTGTGTGTTTCTGGAACTTAATGTGAAGAAAAGGTACCACGGTTGTGTGTGTTTCTGTCAGTTCTGGCTGTGGCACATTCTTCTGTCCGAATTTCATAGATTTTCTAAAAGGCCAGTCTCTCTGAAGTGTAAAGTCTTTGCTAAGATGTTCCACATTGACATAAGAAACAGAAATACTTCGTATATTATGTGCATATCCATCAACAGGTACTCAACCTTCACGTCACAACAAATATGCCAGACCTTCTTGTTACAGAAAAAACAGTTCAAAAGCTATTTCAGATTACCGAAGGTTTCTTTCATGTAACAAACGTGTCAGGCTAGAATAGAAAGAAGTCGTCTTCCATTATGTAAGAACACCGTCTTGAGGCTCCATTTAAACGAATCTAAAGATACTCGTCATATCTGTTTGATTTCTAGAGCACTCACCTGATCATTTACGTAAGGGGAGAACACTTCATTTCAGAAGTCAAGAGTAAACTGCACAGGATGTACCTCGGACATTGTCCTTGAGAAAAAGGACATCCTATCGTGATCCAAGCCATTTCGCTAAGCACTACACGCATACACCACACACATACACCACACACATACATACACAAACACATACGTACACAAAAACATACATAAACACATACATACACAAACATATACATACACACACACATACATACACAAATACATACAAACACATACATACACCTAACACATAAATAGACAAACACATACATAAATAAACACATACATACAGAAACACATACATACACCAAACTTATACACACCAAACACATACATACATAAACACATAAATACACCACACATACATACACCAACCACATACACACACCAACCATATACATCCACCAAAAACGCACATACACCAACCATATACACACACCAACCATATACATACACGAAACACGCACACACACCAACCATATACATACACCAAACACGCACATACACCAACCATATACACACACCAACCATTTGCAAACATCAACCACACAAATACAACAAACACACACAATTACAAAACACATGCACATATCAAACACGGAAACATAACACACACACATACACACACAAACATACTTTAAACACAAACATCAAAAACGCACACACATACATGCAAAAAATACATACATCATATATGCATATATCCATCCATATATGTGCGTATCATTAATTTGTCCTGCGGATTATTGAACTATTGCTGCATTGCAGTAAATGAGATTACATTCGTTATTCATTCTATCAATTACAGTAGCCATCCACTCTACTCAATGCTTCGTCTATCATACATCTGCATGTCCATTTTAAATGTCCAACAAACGTGATGTGTATCAATCCGCGCAAACATCCATCTTTGTGTCGCAAAAATAATCCTTTATTTATTTTACCGTCCTAGCTTTTGTTTAGATTCTCGCCCGTCGTTTAAACAGCTACTCTATCTCTGTAACTGCAATTCGGTTAATAACATATTTAGTACATTTTTATATCTACCATCTGTGGCGCGAGGAAACTAGCGGCTGGTCAGGCAAAACAGGCTGATTAGACAATGTTAGGGGAGAGGAGACTAACGTCTGGTCAAGCAAAACAGGCTGATTAGACAATGTTAGAGGAGAGGAGACTAACGTCTGGTCAAGCAAAACAGGCTGATTAGACAATGTTAGGGGAGAGGATACTAACGTCTGGTCAGGCAATACATTCAGATCATACATGTCAGTCAGAATAAAGGACACTAACGTCTGATCATGGAAAATATGCTGATCCGACATGTTAGCCAGGGTCATGTAAAATACACTGACCAAGTTCTCCAACTCACTTTAGCGCAGTTCTTCCTGGGAAACAGGCTGTTTAATGGCAGTCTGACTAACGTAGTGGTGGATCGACGTGATCTCCCTAGTAGTGATCTCAAAACGAAGCCAAGCATAGCACAACAACCTGTGGGACCACGTTCCACCTTCATCAGCACACAGGAGATGTGAGGAACGCCACTGCAACCTGCCACTTCACACCCTTGCCAGGGCGCACAAACGAGTAAAGTTACTCAGAGTGGGCATTCAGCAACACCAACAGCAACATTATCAAAATCAGCAACAACAACGACAATGTTATTGTACCTTAGTGCTTCTAAAACACAGTTCTATGTTCTGAGTAAACTTTCCATAATGAAACAAAATGAATGTTTGCTGTTTTTGTGTTTTAATAAATGCCGTTAGTGATACAACATTAACATAAACATGCTAACTTACTCTAACAAGGTGCGCAGAGTTTTGCCAGACAGAGCGCGAGACTGTTCTATTTCCTGTCTTCCTTGTGAACTGACTGCAGTTTATTTCTCGGTCTCTTTGGGTCTGGATTATGGTAGTAATGTAGGTCTGGATTATGGTGGTAATGTGGGTCTGGATTATGGTAGTAATGCGGGTCTGGATTATGGTAGTAATGTAGGTCTGGATTATGGTAGTAATGTGGGTCTGGGTTATGGTAGTAATGCGGGTCGGGATTATGGTAGTAATGTGGGTCTGGATTATGGTAGTAATGTGTTCTGTATTATGGTAGTAATGCGGGTATGGATTATAGTAGTAATGTGGGTCTGGATTAAGGAAGTAATGTGGATCTGGATCCTTGAGCCTTTGAGAGGAACTTGTTTACGTCATACGCCACTATCATGTGCATTCTTTTCTTTGCTTCTGAAAGTTCAAAAATATCTCTCCTTGTTCTCTTCATTTATTTCCTGAGGTTGCCTTTCTCTCCACTAACAATTCTGCAATTCCATATACCACAATCCGAACCCTTCGCTGGTATCTGTCCGCTTGTCTCTGAAACACCATTTACGAGTACATGTATCAATAATGAGCGTTTAACTGGTATTGCTAGTAACCAAACATTGCATAAACCACATATAACGTCTCATACAACATTCTCTGTTTTGCCCTTGATCGTGACCTGGCTTCTACCGATTTAACCAAGTCTTTGGAGGTGTCAATCAATAAAGACGATAGACGATTGACAGGTAATTGTTTACACTAATGTTCTGCCCCGGGAAATTAGTGATCCCAAGCGACGGGGCGATGGGTGTACGAAACACATTGTTTTTTTCTTCTTAGAGCTTACTCTCGTGTCTTAGTCTGTGGCCGACCATGACACTGATATGTGCGCAAATAGATCAATGGACGCGTACACTAAGCGTACAAAAGGAAACAGGCCAACATTTAGAAATAAATGTTGTAGGCATATATGAATTTATTGAAGTGGATGTACTTACTTAACTAAACGTTCTCTGATGCCGGTGGAGCACAGGTAACAAACAGCAACTTACATTTTTTTCCGAGTGGATTCCAGAAAAGATGTCTGGTTTGCGTCAGTTTACGTAGTTGTAAACATAGGAATGAACTACATTACAACAAAACAATTAAGTTTATACAAAAGACAACGCAGATATAAGTAAGAACTACATACAAACAAAACAATGAATTTAAAAAACAGACAAAGCAGATATAGGCATGTGATTTCTTAGCAAACGAAACAAGAAGTTGATGAACAGAACGTAGGTACTTGACTGCTCTGAGTTAAGGAAGACCATACAGCGAGGTTCTTGTAACTCAAGAGCTTAGGGTGTAACATAGTGAAGTACATACCCCGCCATCACTTAAAATAATGTATTCATGGAGAGAAAAATTGATTAATTCTTTCTATTAAATTAACATCAAATGGTGTCCGTCGATTCGAGGAAATAGTTTTCGTACAGAGCACGAGATAAATCAGCTGATAACTGAGAACACCCAAGAGAGTGACGCTGTCATATACACCGAAGGATCAGTCGTGCGCAATGGGACACCAGGCTGGGGTTTCTGGGATAGAGTGAGAGGAGAGGTCGTTGCTAAGCGCAGTAGGGCATACATGTCAACAACCTCCAGTATGAGGATGGAGACGGAAGCAGTGACCTCAACACTGAAATGGATATTTGAGACTTCCATAACAAAAGCAGTCATCGTGACAGACGCGCAAGTCGTACTTTACAAAGTACAGAAGGGATGGCTTAGGTACGAGTGGATAGCAGCTGTTGAGGCCTCAAACCTCCAGGCGTTGACCTGCTCATGCCGGGGTTCAGGGCAATGAAAGAGCTGACATCTTTGCTTCACGGGCTCCCATCATGGGCACATTGGTGAAGGACATAAGTGACATTTTGAAATCAATCCATGACCACCTGCTGGATGAGGACACCGCAATAGATGAAGCAGCAATCAACAGACTACAAAGTTTCGGCATTAAACGAGGTTCGAGCGGAGTGGGGTGCATGAGAGGACGGCGCAGGGGCGTATACAACCAGCGAACTAAAGGGACCATCAGCATCCATACCTTACGCCATTTGATGAAAGAGACTGAGCACCTATGGGTATGCCCGGAGTGCAGTGACGTGGATTCTTAGAAACAGAAACATAAATAGTTGTCAGCAATCTTGGCATCTTCCTGGCCGTTGCCCTTGGATTTGTCGTTTCAATAGCAGAAGTTTGACATAAGTTGTCTAGCTCTTTGTAACACAGGCGACAGGGTAATTAACTACTAACAGGAAATAATAGCAGTTGTAGCGCCTTTCAGTCATAATTGACTATAGGTGGACGGAACTGTGCAGTGGTCACTCTCTAATCAGCTTTGGTTTTCTTTGTCTTGGCGGAGTTGTCATTTCACTTCTCCGTGTTCCAACAGCTTCTTTTCAACTAAAATGAGGTGGGTCTTCATGGTACATCTCCACTTTAAACGGTCCGACTTCGTCTTCCCAGGATGTCAGACCTTCCTATCCCTTGTGCTTTCATCTCCCACTTCTTAGGTCTTAGTCAACCTGTAGGTATTACAGGGGCAGGTACCCCTGTGCATGTAGCAGTTCATGTATGATCTGGATGAAGCCGGGAGGAGGATTTCCTGCTTAGCGGGCTAGGATTGAACAGCTTATTACTCCGCTGCGAAGCAACAAGTGCCTCGGTGGGTGGTTAACCGATTTGCGAATTCATATTAATATACTCAAACACTAGAGCAAAGTAGCCCCGCAGCCTCTTAGGCGCCATCTATGCTGCTATAAACAAACTACCTAACCATGGCCAGTGTTAGGCCATGTGACACAATTAGTCGCCTCTTTCGACATGCTCTCTGTGGGCCAGTTGTTCTTTTCTTGTCACAGACAAAGACCCCGGCGGACCACTCGGGGACCCCCCCCCCCTACCCCCCCCCCCCCCCCCCCTCCTTCCTTTACATACATCAATGACGAGCAGAAAATAAAATGAAGGTTTCGTCAAACACTCACACAAAGAATTATAATCGGAATAGACATTGGACAGTCAACATGAACTATTTAGATAATGTATTCTATACCGAGTAGATCCAGAAGGATAGAGAATAATGATTTGTCTGGTCAAGGAGGAGAGATGTCTGATCAAAGGTGGTGAGTAGGGCCGATCTCTGATCAAGGGGTTGGGCCAAGGGAGGGGGGATGGAGATGTCTGATCAAAGGATGAGTAGAGCAGATCTCTTACCAAGGAGGTGGGAGGATGGAAGTCTGATCAACTGATAAATATTGCAGATTTCTGATCAAGGAGGTGGGAGGAAGGATGTCTGATCAACTGATAAATATTGCAGATTTCTGATCAAGGAGGTGGGAGGAAGGATGTCTGATCAAGGAGGTGGGAGGAAGGATGTCTGATCAAGGAGGTGGGAGGAAGGATGTCTGATCAACTGATAAATATTGCAGATTTCTGATCAAGGAGGTGGGAGGAAGGATGTCTGATCAACTGATAAATATTGCAGATTTCTGATCAAGGAGGTGGGAGGAAGGATGTCTGATCAAGGAGGTGGGAGGAAGGATGTCTAATCAAAGGAGGTGGGAGGAAGGATGTCTGATCAAGAAGGTGGGAAGAAGGATGTCTGATCAATGAAGTGGGAGGAATGATGATTGATCAAGGAGGTGGGAGGAAGGATGTCTGATCAAGGAGGTGGGAGGAAGGATGTCTGATCAAGAAGGTGGGAGGAAGGATGTCTGATCAAGGAGGTGGGAGGAAGGATGTCTGATCAAGAAGGTGGGAGGAAGGATGTCTGATCAAGGAGGTGGGAGGAAGGATGTCTGATCAAGGAGGTGGGAGGAAGGATATCTGATCAAGAAGGTGGGAGGAAGGATGTCTGATCAAGGAGGTGGGAAGAAGGATGTCTGATCAAGGAGGTGGGAGGAAGGATGTCTGATCAAGAAGGTGGGAGGAAGGATGTCTGATCAAGGAGGTGGGAGGAAGGATGTCTGATCAAGGAGGTGGGAGGAAGGATGTCTGATCAACTGATAAATATTGCAGATTTCTGATCAAGGAGGTGGGAGGAAGGATGTCTGATCAAGGAGGTGGGAGGAAGGATGTCTGATCAAGGAGGTGGGAGGAAGGATGTCTGATCAAGAAGGTGGGAGGAAGGATGTCTGATAAAGGAGGTGGGAAGAAGGATGTCTGATCAATGAAGTGGGAGGAATGATGTTTGATCAAGGAGGTGGGAGGAAGGATGTCTGATCAAGGAGGTGGGGGGAAGGATGTCTGATCAAGGAGGTGGGAAGAAGGATGTCTGATCAATGAAGTGGGAGGAAGGATGTCTGATCAATGAAGTGGGGGGAAGGATGTCTGATCAAGGAATGAGAAGGGCAGATCTCCGATCAATGGATTAGTAGGAAACATATATTTTTTATTTTTTTAAATTATTTTTCTGCGTCGCCTTATTTCTCTATTCCCCAAAGGCGGGTGTGCGTTGCACTGTGGTTTTGTTTTGTGCCTGTTAGCCCAGTGCATCCGACTTCAGCATGCATTTTATGTAAGGGTCTGCTGCCTCCTGCATTTTCTAAGGGTTTGCTTACCCGGGGTAACGGCCGGTGCTGTGATGGGGATCGAACCCAGCACCTTCGGGTTGTGAGCCGTGCCACTTAACCACTAGGCCACGCAGTCCTCATATCTAGTTTTAATATTGTGGACCAGTTCTGAATTGTTTTTGTGTATACAATATATATTAATAGGTAGCTGTAGTCAAAAGGTTAAGGCACTCGCCTATTATAGTGATGAACGGAAACAGTGGGCGATCAAATCCCGCAAACGTCAGGCGATCCCTGGTCTCACAGGAAGTAAGACCACAATCCCTGCATTCGGAGTTACCTCCAGTCGTTTCGACCAATAGTCTTGCCACTGATCCAAGGTACCTTGGGATAAGAGTGAGATTGATGACCAGAGAATACACCATCCTCACTATTATCGTCATACAGCGCACATCACATTATTAACACAACCGTCTGATGTTGTGGTCGTCATCGCTTCGGGATGGGCAATATATATGTACACACTTATGTATAATAGAAGAAGGCATCCCAATCATTGTCTAAATTACTTTGTCAGTCTATGTGGTCTTATTTTGTATCAGTCTCTTTCTTCTGACTGTGTCAGTCTTTTTTGCCCTGACTGCGTCAGTCTCTGTGTTTTTACCATTAGACAAACTAAAGACGTGTTATACATAATGTGACCAGCTTGTACATTCTCTCTCTCTCACTCTCTCTCACTCTCTCTCTCTCTCTCTCTCTCACTCTCTCTCTCTCTTCAGATCATCTGGAAACGTATTATATTTTGGCTTTAATTCGTTATAGAGGCAATGTAACTGAAAGACATGAAAATAAATTGACTGCCAAAACTGACAAGAAGACAAACCTACTTCTCGATAAGTTCAGCTAAACAAAACAACACACAATTGCGTTTTAGCAAATCGATGTAATCAAAAAATTCAAACAAACCATACAAATTGACCAGTCGACCAATGTGCCATACAAATTGACCAGTCGACCAATGTGCCATACAAATTGACCAGTCGACCAATGTGCCATACAAATTGACCAGTCGACCAATGTGCCATACAAATTGACCAGTCGACCAAGGTCCCATTCAAATTGACCAGCCGACTAATGGGCCATACAAATTGGCTAATCGACCAATGTGATTCCTAATTGTGTTGATGTACATCCCATACATGGCTACAACTCGCATAAAGACACGTTAACATACACACCCATATATATATATATATATATATATATATATATATATATATATATACACACACACACATGTGCACACATAAACACACACAGAGACACATACACACAGATACACATATACATACACACACATACACACACAAAAACACACATACACACACATACACACACATAAACACACACACACATACACACACACATACACACACACACACATACACACACAGTCACACATACATGTATGATAACACTCATATCCATTACGCGATACATAACCTCCTCATCAGACGTAATCTAATTCAGTCGCTCCCGTACCACCATGAGGTGTTTATGTATTTGGGGAGGAGGGGGGCCATAACGTTTTCTACAGGGTAATGCAGCCAATCCCATGCACAACCCTCCGTACTCGTCTTTTCCGCCATGCCTACTAACAGTGAAAGAGTTTACTTCCGGGTCTCGAAGACAACCGTGGAAAGGCCATTGTCTGGGGACACGGTTGACACGTAAAGTCGATCAGTTACTGCTTCTTGGTGGTTGTGGTCACATACGGATCTATACCCCGGAAATGCACAGACTGCATAATATTTTAATTATCAGAGACAGAGACACCTGCGAGGACAAAGCAGCAGTGGATAAGCCCATCAAGCCAGGGTAACCATGTATTCACATTATTCGCCATTAACTATCAGAGGCAGTATCGATGATTTGTCGAGAATGCAATTACATAATTTTTAAAAGATTAGAACAAACATGCGTGGCAGGTTGCAGTCTTACTATTATTTGCTATTTTTCGGACGCCTGTACTGCCATTTACATGTTAAAATACTAATAACAGGATAACATAAACTTAATTGAATGCAGACGGCAATATTAGATACTGGTCAATCAACATTAATTACAATGTTTGTCCTCATTACTAAGCTATATCTGACAGCGCAGTAATAGGATTGATGCTGCAGTAAGCAATTAGTATGCAGACTGTCTATTTACTTTTTATATTATTAAAAAACACGTAAGCCTTCCAAACATCAAGCTCGTGATCTCCATACAAAGAGATCAATATAATCTATCAGATCGATCTGAAGCTTCTTCTCACGAGCGGGTAATGATATAATGACTTGCCGGTTTAGCTGCAGTTACGTTGCGCTGCTGTTGCCAAAGGTGCTGTAAATAACATGCCACGATTAATCCCTTTCTTAGTATACCTTCTTCTTCTTCTTTTGCGTTCGTTCTCGAACTCCCGCCACCAAGTCCTGAACAGGGCTTTGTAAGTAGCAGGATGTAGTCCGGATAACGGAATGCGTTGTGTGGCTAGTAGACAACGTGACTGCGATATTCGCACCTTTCGGTTGACACAGCTGTCTTCGATAGGTATACCTTCTAAAAACGTATGTAGCCCTCTTCCTTTCGGATGTAGCCCTCTTCCTTTCGGATGTAGCCCTCTTCCTTTCGGATGTAGCCCTCTTCCTTTCGGATGTAGCCCTCTTCCTTTCGGATGTAGCCCTCTTCCTTTCGGATGTAGCCCTCTTCCTTTCGGATGTAGCCCTCTTCCTTTCGGATGTAGCCCTCGTCCTTTCGGATGTAGCCCTCTTCCTTTCGGATGTAGCCCTCTTCCTTTCGGATGTAGCCCTCTTCCTTTCGGATGTAGCGCTCTTCCTTTTGGATGTAGCCCTCTTCCTTTCGGATGTAGCCCTCTTCCTTTCGGATGTAGCCCTCTTCCTTTCGGATGTAGCCCTCTTCCTTTCGGATGTAGCCCTCTTCCTTTCGGATGTAGCCCTCTTCCTTTCGGATGTAGCCCTCTTCCTTTCGGATGTAGCCCTCTTCCTTTCGGATGTAGCCCTCTTCCTTTCGGATGTAGCCCTGTTCCTTTCCAACGAACGTTGCTCTTTCTGTGTGTTTATTTCTTCTTTAAATTTGTTTCATTCATAGACTTATCTGTGTCGATCGTGTATTGTTTCAACAAGTAGTTACCTCAATTATAGATGTATTTATTTATTGGTCTATTTCTCCTCATGATATAGTGTGTGTGTATGTATGTGTGTGTGTGTGTGTGTGTGTGTTTGTGTGTGTGTGTGTGTGTGTGTTTGTGTGTGTCCTTCTCTCTCACTTTCTCTTGAGACCTGGGGACCCTTGACATTTGTGGGTTCCGAAATCCAATTGTTTCTTGCTTCCGTTTCTTGACGGGAAAGCACCTTTGTCTCTCAGCTATTGCAATCAGCTCACATTATATATTTTCAATGTTAAATATTCAATTGCTATAATCATCTAAAATATAATGCATCAACATTTTTCGTCAGTTGTAAATCGGAAAGAGTAGGCTTAACCGCTGCTGCCCGTGCACAATTCTAAATTATATTTCAAATCTACCCAATTGAGCGCACGAACTGCAGTGGTCAGCGACTCATAGCTGACTGCTAGCGTCAAGGCCAGAGAATCAAAGCTGTCAATACCCTTCTACACCTCCACGCAGTGATCCTGGATAACAGGCTGCAGCAGGGCAGACTGGCTAAGGAGAAGGGATCGAAGAGGGAATGCTAACCCGGTACTCAAAACATGCTTGCTGATGTCGGATGTGTTGGACCGAAAGGTGCAAATATCGTAGACAAGCTGTAAACTACGACACAGCGCATTCCGTTCTCTGGACTACAATCTGCTACTTAAGCCCTTTCAGTGTTTGGCAGTGGGAGATTGAGAATGAGCGAAGCCAAGCCAAATCTAGCCAATCTATTACAGGATCCTCGTGATGCTACGGATTGTGTATCGTGCTGATGTTCTCCATAAATATGGAAAAGAAAGGAGCGATTATTGGTTAAACCGTATGCAATGACGTTGACTCTTCGAATAAACTAAACTATATATATATATATATATATATATATATACATGAACAATACCTACATCATGGTTAACTATCAACGTTTCTCCTACATTAACCAAATGAGACTAGGAAAACTTTGGGAACTATCGCCCAATTACGCTTCTCCAGATCACCTGCAAACACCTACTAAATGGTTACTAGCTAGGATCCGAGTCTGCGCAACTGATAGAACAGACTGTGTCTGGTGTGCAGACAGGACAATGGGCCACGTCTCAACCTGATGTCGCCTATTTGAGACTGTCCGAGAGTATCAAACCTTCTTAATCTGTATCAACTATAAGAAAACATCTGACTGTAGAGACACTATTCATCTGGTACCTGTCTGTTAGACCAAGCCATTGATCCCGGCTTTGTAGGAATCCTTGCTAACCGCTACTCAGTCTATACGACAACGCTTCAGTATTTCCAAACACCAGTAATAGTATTCGTCCAAAACGGTGTTCCGCGGGGGGATAGTATCTCACCAAGCCTCTTTTCCGCATTCCTGGAATCCATCATCAGTCAAAGCGACTGGAACACATTTGGTATCAACATTAAGGGCAAGAGACTTAACCACCTCCGCTCAGAGGAAATAGTGCTTATCACAGAAACCGTCAAAGACGCCAATCAGAAGGCAGCTATGCTTCACAAAGCAGGAAGAAAAGCGGGCATCGAGATGAACACAACCAAGCCAACAGTTACGAGTAACCGGTTCTTTACTTGTGAGATCTAGTGATTCTCGATGGCGTGAACCTGAAGATCGTGGACGAGTATATCTGACCGGGACGCTAATGAACATGCAACACGACCTAAGCCCAAAATTAACAAGACGTCGTCTCGTGGGCTGGGCGTTTTACCGTCCATGATGATGGCAATACCCGCAACAAGAGCATGGGCACTCTGTATCCAGCTCCAATGGTTTTCCTGCAATGTCCTATGCCGAAACTGAGCATAGACTCAAGAGTGGCTAAGCCTCCTTCGAGAGATGTTTGATTCGTCTCACATTCCACAACGATGGATTAAGAGATCTTGACAACACCGACGTACGGCAATTGTCATTGGTGAAGGATGCAGTTACCGACGCAGACAAGGTAAATTATCGCTAGGATGGTCACCTGCTTCGGAGAATTGATGACTGTTGGACCACAGCGACAACAGTCTGGTACCCACGTGTAGTCTTTCGGGATCTTTGTATAAGACAAAGACAAGTAAAGCGCCACTGCCCCACAGGGAGCATGTCGTAAGAGACAACTAACTGTGTGGCATGACATAGCACCGGTCATGGTTAGGTGGTTTGTTAACAGCAGCATAGATGTCGCCTAACAGGCTACGGGTTTACTTTTCTCTAGAGTTTGTGTTTATTAAGATGAACTCCCACATTGGTTAACCACTCTCCAAGAAAGTGGTTGTATATCGAATCTGGAGAATTTATTTCTAATCCAGTATATAGACGTTAAGTTAAGAGATAGAGAATGACCACTGGGAGAACCACCTCGCGCTGGACCGACTCTCTCAAACTCAGAAACAACATCCGCGATGCTACAGACGGGAAACATGTCCCCCGCTGCTCCACCATAACCCAAGACAGAAGACAATGGATGCGAAGTACAATTGCTGGTTGTTAGAAAACTCATGTAGCTTTTCAGTTTCTTTTTTGTTCGTCTGCTATGAAATAATCACATTTACAAAAAAGTTAAAAGACATTGTCCAGACAGAGCTTTTTCAATATTTTTTAGTTTTACTTGGAGGATTTGAAAGGCTGATGGCTAAAGGTCGCTTCTTCTTGCTTTATTGATATAGTCCATCTAATGGATTCATAGGGCTGAGGGCTGAAGGTCGCTTTCCTTGCTTCATTGCTATGATGTTCTTGATGAATACGTAAGACTGAGAAATAAAGGTTGCTTTCCTTTTCTTCATTGCTATGATGTTCTTGATGAATACGTAAGACTGAGAAATAAAGGTCGCTTTCCTTTGCTTCATTGCTATGTTCCACTTGGAGTATTTGTAAAGTTGAAGGCTAAAGCTCGCTTTCCCTTACTTCATAACATTAGCACCTAAAGCATAGAATGAAAAAGATACCTTTCCTAACAAAGACGCAAGACAATATCGATAAACACCACCTGCCAGAGGGTAGAAGGTTTATGACGGTCATCAATAATGAACCACCTTGCTGGCAGGCAACTACCCACACTGTAAGAACTGCACTCTCCGATCCCTCTGAAGACAGGAATACATTATCATCTTTGCTGAAAACTATCGCTTTGGAAACTACAGACTCATATCCACAAAACATCCTAATATACACAGACGGATATGCCACCGGGGCTACCACCAACGCTGGATATGGCGCTGTAATTAAATACTATAACCTGCACCAAGAAGAACACCCCTACATCGATGGCCCTTGTGGAGAGACTTGTTCCAATTACGAAGCAGAAATAATAACAATAGAAAAAGCTGTGTGCCGAATAATCTCAGATTTTGAAAGCTGCACTATACAACCTGAGTAGATCGTTGTTTTCTCAGACTCAAAATCTGCACTTCAAGCCTTGGAAAACAGAAAAAAATGTCTCCAGATGTTAATAACATCTACAAATTAATTGTCCACCTCTTATAGAGCGAAAGTGGTGCTCCAGTAGATACCTGACCATGTCGGTATACCAAGAAATGAGAAGGCTGATGAGCTGACCAGAAGTGGGACAATGCTACCACAGCAACTACCTAGCATCTCACTACAAACCTGCAAGCACATCATAAAAAATAACTATAGTCAGGAATTTCTAGGTCAGTGGGCCACATCTCAGGCCAAGTAAATTTTAAAAAACCAAGCAAAAGCAGATCTCCAGGACCCAGCCAAGAAACTGAAACGAAGAGCAGAGTTTGATATTCAATCTTAGAACATGCCCCTCTCAACAAACATCTGAAAAGATTAGAACCACTACGTGAACCAAACTGCAGATTTTGCTATGACCATGAAGAGTCAGTCGAGCACGTCCTGACTTTTTGCCAAAGGCTGGCCGATCTGCGGAACCTGCTACTACCACCACATCCCACCATACACAACACACTCTTCACATCACTTCAACAATTGAGGAAGATGTGTGCTTTTGTTGGGGAGGCATTGGGCTGTGAAGAGTTGCCAGTTCACAGTTAAAGGGATTTTATTATCATCATCTCTTACTTCATTGCTGAAATCTACTTGGATGATTTGCACGGCTGAGGGGTTTCTGTCTCTTGCCCTTGCAGTGGGCACATATCTATTTCCCACATAAACTAGGCAGTCCTCCTCAAACTTCTCCTTCCCCACACAATGTATTCATCAATAACTTGAGTAGGGTCATGTTGCCACTCTGCTCCTGTCGTGGAGCCTGCAGATCCGTGGAAAAAATTCCCACTGATGTTTTTTCTCCCTACAAGCACACATAGAAATGTGCCACATTTGTAATTGATTGAATTTATTAATTTAGTCTCCGGCTACCTTTTTAGAATCTGGATATTGATATTTGATCTATTATTTGCAGATAGTAGTATAAATTAATCAGTCAATCAATCAATACCTTTTCAGCTCTAAATATAACATATGTCATTAACAAATACAAGTCGTGTCACCGCACGTTGAGCTGTGAATATCTGTAGACCTTTTTGTGGTGAAAGTTTCTGCAGGATCGGGTCGCCAAGCTCAACACTCCCTAATCACCTTCTACGACATGTATGGCAGGTTATAGTAACCATTATTATTTGATCTATTTTTCGCCCGGCAACAGTCTTTGTCTGTTACATCATGATCTGGGTGTTATCATTTCCAATTGTCTTTGAAGCTAATATGTATCATTATCTTTGACGTTATTCTGTATCATTATCTTTGACGTTAATCTTTATTATTATCTTTGACGTTGTTCTGTATCATTGTCTTTAACGTTAATCTATATCATTGTCTTTATTTCGTCATACGTAGCTGTGTCCCCAGTTTTGGTTTTATTTCTTCCTTCTTTGGGTAGTCTGTCTTCCTCCCCATTTGAATATATTTTACAGCGTGCAGGAATACAATGAACGTTCAATCTGCTGAATATGTAGCTGGTATAATTGAGTGCCTCGGACAAGCTGTCCAATTCGTTGTTATTATGGTTTCTGATGAAACTTTGTCTGAAAGGAAATATTGAAGGAAAACTATCTTTGGTCTACCATGATCTATTTCTTCTACTATGGCTATTGCAGCTGTTATTGATACCTCAGCCTCAACGCTGACTACAGTTAAGAATGCTCCAGTTTCAACTGATAATTTTCGTTGTCTGTCTATTATTAATTGTTGTGTAAGCGTCGCCCCTCCATTTCTCAGAGTCACCTCCCTGATCAACCTATGTATGTAGCTCCATTCTGTGGGTGAAATTCCATTTCTCACAGCCAACTTGCTGATTGAGCTGTGTTATATAGCTCCCTTCTGTGGGTGGAATTCTATTTCTCACAGCCAACTTGCTGATTGAGCTGTGTTATATAGCTCCCTTCTGTGGGTGGAATTCTATTTCTCCCAGCCAACTTGCTGATTGAGCTGTGTTATATAGCTCCCTTCTGTGGGGGGAATTCTATTTCTCACAGCCAACTTGCTGATTGAGCTGTGTTATGTAGCTTCATTCTGTGGGTGGAATTCCATTTTTCACAGTCACCTCACTGATTGAGTTGTGTATGTAGCTCCATTCTGTGGGTGGAATTTTATTTCTCACAGCCAACTTGCTGATTGAGCTGTGTTATGTAGCTCCATTCTGTGGGTGGAATTCCATTTCTCACAGTCACCTCATTGATTGAGCTGTATATGTAGCTCCATTCTGTGGATGGAATTCTATTTCTCACAGCCAACTTGCTGATTTAGCTGTGTTTTGTAGCTCCATTCTGTGGGTGGAATTCTATTTCTCACAGCCGACTTGCTGATTGAGCTGTGTTATATAGCTCCATTCTGTGGGTGGAATTCTATTTATCACAGCCAATTCGCTGATTAACCTGTGTATGTGGCTCCATTCTGTAAGTGGAATTCTATTTCTCACAGCCAATTTGCTTATTGAGCTATGTTATGTAGCTCCATTCTGTGGTTGGAATTCCATTTCTCACAGCCATTTTGCTGATCAAGTTGAGTATATAGGTCCATTCTGTGGTTGGAAATGGCTTATGAATATATCTCAATCCTATATGTTTTATCTCTATACATCTGTGTGTGTGTGCTTTGTTTTCTCACTTCTTGTATGTTGTTTATTAGCTTTTGGAATAGTATTCTCTTCCATGGTAGAAATGTGCAGTTCATCAATAGTCTCTGTCTCTTTGTGTGCAAGGTTTGGCCTGGAGAGTGCTAGTGAAATGTGCAGTTTATCAACACAGTCTCTGTCTCTTTGTGTGCAAGGTTTGGCCTGGAGAGTGCTAGTGAAATGTGCAGTTTATCAACACAGTCTCTGTCTCTTTGTGTGCAAGGTTTGGCCTGGAGAGTGCTAGTGAAATGTGCAGTTTATAAACAAAGTCTCTGTCTCTTTGTGTGCAAGGTTTGGCCTGGAGAGTGCTAGTTAAATGTGCAGTTTATCAACACAGTCTCTGTCTCTTTGTGTGCAAGGTTTGGCCTGGAGAGTGCTAGTGAAATGTACAGTTTATCATTACAGTCTCTGTCTCTTTGTGTGCAAGGTTTGGCATGGAGGGTGCTAGTTCTTTTTCTTCCAGTACAAAGAAGCTCTCTTTAGTCTGCCTCGACAATATCCTAGCACTGTTTCATTCATTGGAAAAACGTTCGAATTCTTCAATCAGTTTCGGTACTCTGTAATCATTTCTGTCAGTCATGGGTTGTAGTTTTGTTATTTTTCTCATGTTTTTTTTATTGGCTTTGATTTCCTAATTTCTGTTAATGTACACAATGGATGGACAGAAACCATTTCTTCTAATATAGGAATAAATAAGATAGACTATTATGATAATTTATCTTCTCACCCTCGATAATAGGTCACCACAACATCTGGTTCATTTGCAAAATTATGTACCCAATGTTTGTTTTTTCGTAGTGACTTCCATAACAATTGCGGGGATTGCTAGACGCATGCACAAACCTCTATAGTCGATCTGCATGACCTTAATTGCGACAGCACACTCGGCTGAAGCAGTATTGAGAAAATATATTTATCGTACCCATCGATCGTCCTTGAATATATGTATCAGCGAATGGCAAGTTCGGGATGTATTATCAACAAATCTATTGAGCCATGCAAAACATTTTTGTTCCACTGACGTCACTTCCGATTTTGTCAAAAGTCTTAGTGCAAGGGATCAATTGATTTTAATTACTTTTGTTTTCATCTCAAAGTATCTGATTTTCTTCCAGATAAAGTTATCACAATGCAACTAGGACTAATATCAAAGCCATAATATTGATATCTGGCATTTGATTAAACTAATTATCTTTGAGAACTGCACCAAATGGAAGTCCCTATGCCATCTCCTCCCAAGGGAAGATTACCTGCTGTGCGTGGTTTTGCTGATTAATTATACAAGAGATAACGTTATGAACCAGGTTGATTTCGGTCTAACGGTGTACGTCAATCTCTGGACATTTCGGTTCAACGGTGTACGTCAATCTCTGGACATTTCGGTTCAACGGTGTACGTCAATCTCTGGACACTTCGGTTCAACGGTGTACTTCAATCTCTGGACATTTCGGTTCAACGGTGTACGTCAATCTCTGGTCATTTCGGTTCAACGGTGTACGTCAATCTCTGGTAATTTCGGTTCAACGGTGTACGTAAATCTCTGAACATTTCGGTTCAACGGTGTGCGTCAATCTCTGGCCATTTCGGTCCAACAGTGTACGACAAATATCTGGTCATTTTGGTTCAACGGTGTATGTCAAATCTCAGGTCATTGCGAAAGAACCAACTATCCCATGATAATCATTAATATATGAACAAGACAATGGAGATAAAACAATATAACTTTGGGTGTTAGAACAACAGAGATACATTTTAATTAACTGGGATCATATACAAGATGGACAATTTTGACTAAAAGGGGTCCTGAATGGGGTGGAAGATTTTTAATAACGAGTATTATGTTCGGTGTGGTCAGTGTCGACTAACGAGGATCTGGTTCGGTGTGGTCAGTGTCGGCTAACCAGGATCTGGTTCGGTGTGGTCAGTGTCGACTAACGAGGATCTGGTTCGGTGTGGTCAGTGTCGACTAACGAGGATCTGGTTCGGTGTGGTCAGTGTCGACTAACGAGGATCTGGGTCGGTGGGGTCAGTGTCGACTAACGAGGATTTGGTTCAGTGTGGTCAGTGTCGACTAACGAGGATCTGGTTCGGTGGGGTCAGTGTCGACTAACGAGGATCTGGTTTGGTGTGGTCAGTGTCGACTAACGAGGATTTGGTTCAGTGCGGTCAGAGTTGACTAACAAGGATCTGGTTCAGTGCGGTCAGAGTTGACTAACAAGGATCTGGTTCGGTGTGGTCAGTGTCGACTAACGAGGATCTGGTTCGGTGTGGTCAGTATCGACTAACGAGGATCTGGTTCGGTGTGGTCAGTGTCGACTAACGAGGATCTGGTTCAGTGCGGTCAGAGTTGACTAACAAGAATCTGGTTTGGTGTGGTCAGTGTCGACTAACGAGGATCTGGTTCGGTGTGGTCAGTGTCGACTAACGAGGATCTGGTTCGGTGTGGTCAGTGTCGACTAACGAGGATCTGGTTCGGTGTGGTCAGTGTCAACTAACGAGGATCTGGTTCGGTGTGGTCAGTGTCGACTAACGAGGATCTGGTTCGGTGTGGTCAATGTCGACTAACGAGGATCTGGTTAGGTGTGGTCTGTGTCGACTAACGAGGATCTGGTTCGGTGTGGTCTGTGTCGACTAACGAGGATCTGGTTCGATGTCGTCAGTGTCGACTAACGAGAATCTTGTTCAGTGGAGTCAGTGTCGGCTAACGAGGATCGAGTATTGGGTGGTCAGTGTCGACTAAAGTGGATCGTATATTGGGTGGTCAGTGTCGACTAAAGTGGATGGTATATTGGGTGGTCAGTGTCGACTAAAGTGGATCGTATATTGGGTGGTCAGTGTCGACTAAAGTGGATCGTATATTGGGTGGTCAGTGTCGACTAAAGTGGATCGTATATTGGGTGGTCAGTGTCGACTAAAGTAGATCGTATATTGGGTGGTCAGTGTCGACTAAAGTGGATCATATATTGGGGGGGTCAGTGTCGGATAACGAGGATCGAGTATTGGATGGTCAGTGTCGGATAACGAGGATCGAGTATTGGGTGGTAATTGTCGGCTAAAGTGGATGGTATATTGGGTGGTCAGTGTCGGCTAAAGTGGATCGTATATTGGGTGGTCAGTGTCGACTAAAGTGGATCGTGTATTGGGTGGTCATTGTCGACTAAAGTGAATCGTGTATTGGGTGGTCAGTGTCGACTAACATGGATCGTGTATTGGGTGGTCAGTGTCGACTAAAGTGGATCGTATATTGGGTGGTCAGTGTCGGATAACGATGATCGAGTATTGGGTGGACAGTGTCGGATAACGAAAATCACGTACAAGATGATTGATGGTATATGACCGAGATCATACACAGTGCGATTACTGTATACTTACGGGGTAGTCAATGAACTAATGAAACAGCAGACATTAAATCAGAGACAATTCAAAGCAAGCGACTGCGGCGTGATTTTTACTGTTAGGCTCCAATGAGTTGATTTATATGGCTCAGTCAAAGTGTAGCTCACAGTTGTCAAGCAGTGAACTTTTTCTCAAATACTTGTCCTTCAGCCACTTGCTCCTGAGCCCCTTTTCCCATTGCTATTTGCTCGTCAGCCACCCATTCATTAGCCACCCATTCATTAGCCACCCATTCATTAGCCACCCATTCATTAGCCACCCATGTTCCATCCACCCATTCCCTATCCACCTATTTCCCGTGCACCAATTTCCCATCCATTCATTCTCCATCCCCAACATTTCCATCAATCCTTTCCCCATCCACCCATTTTCCATCCACCCACTCCCCATCAACCCATTCCCTGTCCGCTCATCCACCAGTTCCAATGGTACTCGATCCCCACCAACGTATTCCCCAGTCACCAGATCCCCAGTCACTTGCTCCCAGCCAATCGTTCCCAGTCACCAGTTTTTCAGCCTGAGCACACAAAAATACTTTGGTGTAGCCTTGTTACAAAGTACTATTGATGCTATCCTGCATGATCAGCTGGAAATGAGAAGATGATAAATTCAGTAGTTGATCGGTTCCAATCTTACTTTATACAGTCACAGCTATAATCATCAGTGTTTCTCCGTGTTATCACGATCACGTATCGTATCAAATCTCAAGATTAACTTGGCAAATGGGGATGAAAAGTTGGTTAGTTGATACAGAATAATGACAACAAATGGTAGAACGAAAAGATAAATAAGTTGAAAGAGACCAATGACAACACAGAAGATGAGAGAGCATTAGAAAGTTAGTCTTGAGACGTGATATCATACATGGCCATGATAACACAGAGCACCACTGGGTATTATAGGTGTGACTGTATAAAGCAAGATACGAATATAATCAAATGCTGAAGTTATCTTCTTCTCTTTTCCAGCTGATTATAGGGTCACTAGTAACTTGGTTAAAAGCCTACGCCAAAGTTCAAGGTATACTCTGTCTGAGCAACTGGTGGCTGGGAATGGGTGGCTGATGAACGAGTGACAGGGGAACAAGGGGCTGGAGATCGTGTGACCGGGGAACAAGTGGCTGGGAATGGGTGGCTGATGAACGAGTGACAGGGGAACAAGGGGCTGGAGATCGTGTGACCGGGGAACAAGTGGCTGGGAATGGGTGGCTGATGAACGAGTGACCGGGGAACAAGGGGCTGTAGAACAAGGGGCTGGTGATCGTGTGACCGGGGAACAAGTGGCTGGGAATGGGTGGCTGATGAACGAGTGACCGGGGAACAAGGGGCTGTAGAACAAGGGGCTGGTGATCGTGTGACCGGGGAACAAGTGGCTGAGAATGGGTGGCTGATGAACGAGTGACCGGGGAACAAGGGGCTGTAGAACAAGGGGCTGGTGATCGTGTGACCGGGGAACAAGTGGCTGAGAATGGGTGGCTGATGAACGAGTGACAGGGAACAAGGGGCTGGAGATCGTGTGACCGGGGAACACGGGGCTGTGGAACAAGGGGCTGGAGATCATATGATCGGGGAACAATAGGCTTGGGGAACACGAATATGTAGATCATGTGACCGGGGAACAAGTGGCTGGGGAAAAACGGACTGGAGATCGTGTAACCGGGGAACAAGGGGCTGGGGAACAAGAGGCTGGAGATCGTGTGACCGGGGAACAAGTGACCGGGGAACAATGGGCTGGAGATCGTGTGACCGGGGAACAAGGAGCTGGGGAACAATGGGCTGGAGATCGTGTGACCGGGGAAAAAAGAGCTGGAGATTCTGTGACCGGGGAACAATGGGCTGGAGATCGTGTGACCGGGGAACAATGGGCTGGAAATCGTGTGACCGGGGAACAAGTGACCGGGGAACAAGAGGCTGGAGATCGTGTGACCGGAAAACAAGAGGCTGGACATCGTGTGACCGGGAAACAAGGGGCTGGGGAACAAGGGGCTGGGTAACAAGTACCATTGGAACGGGTGACTGGGGAACAGGTGGATGGGGAATGGGTGGACGGGAAGGGATGAATGGGGATGAGTAGATGCGGAATAGATGGAGGGGGAATTGGTGGATGAAAAACGGGTGGATGGGGAATGGGAAGATGAGGAATGTGTGGATGTGAAGTAGGTGGCTGCGAAGGTGTGGATTAAGAATGGATGTAATAGGAATGGGTGGATGGAGAATAGGTGAATGGAAAATGGGTGGATTGGAATGGGTGGCTGGAAAGGTGTGGATTGGGATAGGATGAACGGAAAATCGGTGGATGTGAATGGCTTGATGTATAATGGATGGATGGGAAATGGGTGGATGGAGCTCAACTGAAAATGAACAAAGGATAAATTTGGTATTTGATTTGATTCCTATCTTACTTTATGCAGTCACCAATATTCTCTCCAGTGTTGCTCTGTGTTGTCATGGCTACGTATGGTATCACATCTCAAGCCTCACTTGATAATGTTCTCTCATCTTCTGTGTTGTCATATTGTTCTATCAACTTATTTAACTTTTCGTTCTCTTCTTTCTGGTATTATTTATGTATCAACTTATCAACTTAAATATTTGGGTGTAAGCTGGTCACCCAATCATATGAGACTCAACTAATGTTATAATATGTCTGTATCAACTGTCCAACCAACCTAATCTGAGGATCAACTGTTTTGATAATATGTCTGTATCAACTGTCCAACCAACCTTATCTGTGCCTCAACTGTTGTGATAATATGTTAGTGTCAACTGGTCAAGTTAATATCAACATCAACTGTTGGCATCTTTCTGAAATGACCTGTCAATCATTATCTAACACCAATATGTTTTTATGTATCTGTATTTACTCAGCACATTCGTTTATTCTGCATTAAAAAAAATGCTTTTTAATTGTTCTCTCTCTCTCTCTCTCTCTGTGTAAATTCTTTGAAAAGCTATATAATTCGTCCTTACTCTTTCTATGTCATTTTGAATAACTGTATAGACTGATCGACATTCTCCCTCAACCAATTCCTCATCTCTCTCTTTCTCTTTCTGTCTCTCTCTTTCTTTCTCTCTGCCGCTCTCTCTATCTTTCTCTCCTTTCTTCCACATTTATGTATTTAATAATTCGTATCTTTATCATTTACATGTATTCTGTTTGGAACTCCTTCTGTCGTTTTATCACTTTAATTTATACATTTCTTGTTCTTTCCGTTGGTATGTCCTTTTCGTTAGGGAAGTAATTCTCTTGGGATAAATACAAATAGATTGCACTTACAACGTACCTTTCCTTCCCCCAACCTTAACTTAAAAACGCTGTACCTGATCCAACATATCTTTCCTTCCCCCAACCTTAACTTAAAAACGCTGTACCTGATCCAACATATCTTTCCTTCCCCCAACCTTAACTTAAAAACGCTGTACCTGATCCAACATATCTTTCCTTCCCCCAACCTTAACTTAAAATCGCTGTACCTGATCCAACATATCTTTCCTTCCCCCAACCTTAACTTAAAAACGCTGTACCTGATCAAACATATCTTTCCTTCCCCCAACCTTAACTTAAAAACGCTGTACCTGATCTAACATATCTTTCCTTCCCCCAACCTTAACTTAAAAACGCTGTACCTGATCCAACATATCTTTCCTTCCCCCAACCTTAACTTAAAAACGCTGTACCTGATCCAACATATCTTTCCTTCCCCCAACCTTAACTTAAAAACGCTGTACCTGATCCAACATATCTTTCCTTCCCCCAACCTTAACTTAAAAACGCTGTACCTGATCCAACATATCTTTCCTTCCCCCAACCTTAACTTAAAAACGCTGTACCTGATCCAACATATCTTTCCTTCCCCCAACCTTAACTTAAAAACGCTGTACCTGATCCAACATATCTTTCATTCCCCCAACCTTAACTTAAAAACGCTGTACCTGATCCAACATATCTTTCCTTCCCCCAACCTTAACTTAAAAACGCTGTACCTGATCCAACATATCTTTCCTTCCCCCAACCTTAACTTAAAAACGCTGTACCTGATCCAACATATCTTTCCTTCCCCCAACCTTAACTTAAAAACGCTGTACCTGATCAAACATATCTTTCCTTCCCCCAACCTTAACTTAAAAACGCTGTATCTGATCCAACATATCTTTCCTTCCCCCAACCTTAACTTAAAAACGCTGTACCTGATCCAACATATCTTTCCTTCCCCCAACCTTAACTTAAAAACGCTGTACCTGATCCAACATATCTTTCCTTCCCCCAACCTTAACTTAAAAACGCTGTACCTGATCCAACATATCTTTCCTTCCCCCAACCTTAACTTAAAAACGCTGTACCTGATCCAACATATCTTTCCTTCCCCCAACCTTAACTTAAAAACGCTGTACCTGATCCAACATATCTTTCCTTCCCCCAACCTTAACTTAAAAACGCTGTACCTGATCCAACATATCTTTCCTTCCCCCAACCTTAACTTAAAAACGCTGTACCTGATCCAACATATCTTTCCTTCCCCCAACCTTAACTTAAAAACGCTGTACCTGATCCAACATATCTTTCCTTCCCCCAACCTTAACTTAAAAACGCTGTACCTGATCCAACATATCTTTCCTTCCCCCAACCTTAACTTAAAAACGCTGTACCTGATCCAACATATCTTTCCTTCCCCCAACCTTAACTTAAAAACGCTGTACCTGATCAAACATATCTTTCCTTCCCCCAACCTTAACTTAAAAACGCTGTATCTGATCCAACATATCTTTCCTTCCCCCAACCTTAACTTAAAAACGCTGTACCTGATCCAACATATCTTTCCTTCCCCCAACCTTAACTTAAAAACGCTGTACCTGATCCAACATATCTTTCCTTCCTCCAACCTTAACTTAAAAACGCTGTACCTGATCCAACATATCTTTCCTTCCCCCAACCTTAACTTAAAAACGCTGTACCTGATCCAACATATCTTTCCTTCCCCCAACCTTAACTTAAAAACGCTGTACCTGATCCAACATATCTTTCCTTCCCCAAACCTTCTTAGACACATTGTACTGGTGCCAACATAAATGTCCTTCTATCGATCATTGGACAATGACTTTCAAACTCTTCCTTTCTCCGATCCATTTTGTCTGTGGGGTATTGTTTCAAGAGATATCTTTCAACACTCATCAGTTCTGTCTGAACGACGACTGGTATATAAGTCCCGAAAGTTTGAGAACATTCCTTCAATCCGTGAGTGCATGTTCTCATATTCAACTTGTTATTTAGTCATCTAACTAAATCTTGAACACAAGTAACTTACAAGAGTCTTTGACAACATGTACAAGCATTATTTATTGTATATAACAAATTATTGGTAGATCTATAATACAGCTTGTAATCGGTCATCTCATATATATTATGTTACCAATTTCACTCACTTAAATTATCAAATGTGCCCAATACAAAACTCCAGCACATACACGATACGTATATTCAATTGCTGCAGTAATCCACACACAATATACAAAGTATCTGTCTCAGACTTGCTATCATTGTGGATCTCATATTATGTACAATACATCGCTGTCTCGCTCTCCGTACTTGTTCCCAAAACCATACAAGAAGCCACACGTGCAAATTCTCAAATGTAATATGTATTCTTTCATTCGCTCATTAATGTACACACGTTAATGTATTTCGCACATTACATTCATTATTAAACATGGCTGCAGATACTATCAGTGTGTCTACCGTTTACCATCATCTATCTCAGATACCACGAACTTTTCTCACAGATACCACGAACTTTTCTCTCAGATACCACGAACTTTTCTCCTAGATACCACGACCTTTTCTCCCAGATACCACGAACTTTTCTCCAAGATACCACGAACATTTCTCCCAGATACCACGAAATTGTCTCCCAGATATCACGAATTTTCACCCAAGATGCCACAAACATTTCTTCCAAATACCACCATCCTTTCTTCCCGGATTCATCAACCTTTCTCTCAGGCAACATCAACCTTTCTCTCAGAAAACATCAACCTCTCTCTCAGATGCTATCAACCTTTTTCTCAGATACCCCCAACCTTTCTCTACCATCAACCTGTTCAATACCATCAAACATGAGTCTCTTCTCACAAAAAAATGTACATATAACTAATATCTATCACATGCAATGCAAAACCAGTCTTTCCAGCAAAATTACAATATATGTGTGTACATGTACATAATTGATACTATAAACATGTCAATAGCTATATTTTACATGTTTTCTTCTCGTGTTCTTTCCTTGTTGAGAATATGCTGCCTCTTTTTCCTAAATGACGCCTTATGCATTATCTGCAGGCTTGCAGTGGAGGCTTCCGTAGCAATTTGTTTTGTACATAATGATATTGCTAGCATAATTCAGCAACATTCAGATAGGGCGGGGGTAGGGAATATAGGAAACTATCGGTTTGTAGATCATACAGAAAGAATAGAAATGGCCGTCAGGACACATATGTATTCAGCACTTGAAGCATACGTGTCCCGGGAATTAACAGTAAATAATCAAAGGTTAATGAGAAAGGTTGTCAATGTAGTTTGCTGGTATGGCGGCATGGACATTTTATTTGATCAACATACAAATACGCTATGTAATTCAGCAAGTCAAGCACAAAGAACAAGTATTTAACTTGTGGCTAACTCATGCTAATTTAGTCAACTAAACACGAAGAACACTTCTCTTAGTTGTGGCTAAGTCATGCTAATTTAGTCAACTAAACAGGAAGAACACTTCTGTTACTTGTGGCTAAGTCGTGCTAATTTAGCCAACTAAACACAAGGAACATTTCTCTTAATTGTGACTAAGTGATGCTAATTTAGGAAATAGTTTATATATATGTCATGGTTGTAATATCCCTATCCGCCCAGTCTGTCATCTAAACACAAACGTAAAAGAGATCTTGACAACAAAGTGCCCCTATAGAGTTCTTCTTGGAGTACATTTATGGTTTTCTCAGAGCAAGATCAGGATTGTCTTTCAATGTGATTCTCAGCCACCCCCACCACCACCCGTTATCCCCCCGAGGCGTTCTAATGGCGTCGCTTTAGGATTACAATCAACCTCTACACCTCACGGTAGAAGAGGAGCGACTAAGTAAGTAAGTAAGTAGGATTACAATCAAGTCCAGTTATACATATTTACAGACAACAATATTGATGCGATAGTTAATATAAGCGCATGTATTCTATCATCGGATACTTCGAGACGTTCAACAGTTTACATCAATGCTGCATTTAGTCAGAGGCATTTAGACAGAGGCATTTAGACAGAGGCAGATGCATTTAGACAGAGGTATTTAGACAGAGGCAGAGGTATTTAGACAAAGGCATTTAGACAGATGCAGATGCATTTAGACAGAGGTATTTAGACAGAGGCAGAGGTATTTAGACAGAGGCATTTAGACAGCGGCATTTAGATACACAAAAAAAGACTGACAATCTTCAAGAGCTTTGGTTATCAACCTGAATCTGGGACAATCAAGCTCAATTGTTAATCCATTTCAGCAGAAAATGAGTGGTCAACCTCAGCACTATCAGGCTTGGAATACCTCGGTCATGTGTGGTACATCTCAGCACTAACATGCCTGGAATACATTGGTCATGTGTGGTACATCTGAGCACTAACCGACTTGGAATACATTGGTCATATGTGGTACATCTCAGCACTAGCATGCTTGAAATACCTTGGTCATATGTGGTACATCTCAGCACTAACATGCCTGAAATACCTCGGTCATATGTGGTAAATCTCAGCACTAACAACCCTGAAATACATCGGTCATATGTGGTATATCTCAGCACTAACAGGCCTGAAATACATCGGTCATATGTAGTCAATCTCAGCACTAACAGGCCTGAAATACATCGGTCATATGTGGTAAATCTCAGCACTAACCGACTTGGAATATATCGGTCATGTACGAAGTCGCCAAGTAAGGCCTGGAGCTCAGGAAACCCACGCCCACGTATAATCCATGGTTTACTCCGTCTACTGTATCTATTCTGGGAAATAAATGTGCATCAAGGAGCAGAAACGATGTAGCAGAATGCAGACGTTTCTAAAACATGTAAAGTGCTGCCAAGCAGTAGGATTTGGAGCATTACTACTACACAGTAGCCAATGATCCATAGAAAAGAATGAGATTCAGTAATTTGCAAACAGCTTATAGTGAAATTAAAACCACAATGGCTGATATTTCATGTCAGTCCATCTGTATCGTCTAACAGATATATAAATGCGACGGCATCCCAGGTGAAGAGAAAACCAGAAGGTGGACCGGGCATTATAGCGATGCCTTCAACCGTCCAGCAATTGCTCCATTCAAAGAGTCAATGATGGACACAACCTTACAAGACCTGTAAACGACCAGGATTATGACAACCTTACCATTACAGAAGTACGTGTCGCCCTATATAAGTTGAAAGACGGCCGAGTCGCGGGATCAAGTGGCAGTTGAAATACGCAAACAATAGAGTCGATGTTAGCCATGCCAACCTTTCTGAGGATTTCACTTACCTGATCAGTAAATTCTGTTTTATCCGATTTCACTAGCACAGCAGGATTTCACTTACCTGATCAGTAAATTCAGTTTTATCCGATTTCACTACCACAGCAGGATTTCATTTATCTGATCAGTAAATTCAGTTTTATCCGATTTCACTAGCACATCAGGATTTCACTTACCTGATCAGTAAATTCTATTTTATCCGATTTCACTACCACAGCAGGATTTCACTTACCTGATCAGTAAATTCTGTTTTATCCGATTTCACTAGCACAGTAGGATTTCACTCATGGTGTTTAGGGATTGTAGACATTTGTCTCCTAAGAGCATTACATATCTGCCTACCTACCTACCTACATACCTATCTTCATATCTGCTTACCTATCTACCTACCTACCTACCTATCTTCATATCTGCTTACATATCTACCTACCTACCTATCTTCATACCTGCTTACCTATCTACCACCTACCTTCATACCTGCTTACATGTCTACCTACCTATCGTCATACCTGCTTACCTATCTACCTACCTACCTACCTTCATACCTGCTTACTTATCTACCTACCTACATACCTTCATACCTGCTTACCTATCTACTTACCTACCTACCTACCTACCTATCATCACTAAAAGCACATATTTGCGTGAGAACCAAAGGATTGTTAGTACTGCTCACCTTGGTTTGCGCTTTGTTCATAATTTGAGTTGTTGTACAATTCTAAAAACTGAGTTTTGTGTTTTCTAGCATGATAACCTCTCTCTATTGCTGTCAGCGACATCTTTGGAACAGATTAGTGGCATGGCTTGCTTTCTCTGATTCACATCGCTGACGTATGACTGCCGGGTGCAATGTCAGCATTTTGTGTCCACGTGAGCTTGCAACATGTGTCTGTAATACCGGATCTTACCAAGCCACATTATCTTACACCAGAAAATAGACCAGACATTCTGACAGATGTCTGAGCCTCGCTCATCAAATTAAGCTAGTCTACTGGGGTTTTTGGGGGTGTTCCCTGGATGTGCTCATGTACTGTTTATTCGATATGTTGATCACGTTCTAGGTCAATTAATATGTGACCACCTGTGATCATCTATAGGATACAGGACCAACACATTGTCTATTTCTTTGTCTGATACATAGGTCCCATAATATCAAACCCATCAATTGTAAACTTACAATCATATTACATCAAAGTAATAGAAGTATTACAGATATCATTCTCATTCTCTCTCTCTCTCTCTCTCTCTCTCTCTCTCTCTCTCTCTCTCTCATATATACATATTAATGCCGCTTGTAAGCGAACAAAGGCAAAAAGAGAGGCATTTTTATATCATGAACTAAAATCTAGGAAGAAAATAATACAAATTATATTCATCACCAAACAATATGTCCATTTTGTTGTTACTCATATCATGTATTTATGCAGTAATCTATATTCAGACAAAGACACGTGGCCCTGAAACTGTATCTCCCGACTACCCCCCTCTCAGGTTCATGAAGTTGATGGATCTCGTGTATCACCAATGTGTACCTTCAGCGGGCTGCACGCACTATCATTTCTTGTTGTGCCAGGAGTGTGAATTGTTGCACCTGTCATGCACACTTATACGAGACGTTGGCGTATGCTGATCTGAATAGGACTTATAATTCTTGCACAGCAGTGTAATCCCTGTTGTTTTCAGCTACATTCAAGTCTTCGTAAGCAAACGTTACTATTCGTCGTCCAACAATTCAACAATCTGTGTCGATGTTAGTCGAGAAAAGGGGGAGTTGTGAGGGGGCGGGGGTTGGCGCAAGCGGAGGTGGAATAGTTTGTCTCTGACATTCATCTCCGGAGGTATTGAGTTATCTACTCTTATTCTAGTACCCTATATGGGGAATTGTTTCTAGAGCTTATGTCATACACAACCAGCTGACTACTCCACACTCAGAAGAATTTTACTTGTCTGGATCGGTGGATGAGCAGTCATCCTTCTGTTACGAGGCCTAGGCCGCAATCACTTAAGGCAGTTTTGACAAGCGTCTCTGCGATTCAAAAGTCGAGTAACTGTTATGCTAGCATACTGTGTAGCTTACTGTAACATTATAGAGGTCAGTTTACTATCACTTCAGTCAGTGTGGTAGTGAAAGCATCATATCCTGTACACAACTACCTCATACATGACTTAGAGACTGAGGCGTCGCTGGTTGGTACGTGCTACTGTGGTAATGAACGCAATATATCCTGTACACAACTGCCTCATACGTGACTTAAGGGCTGAGGTTTCGCTGGCTGGTATTTGCTACTGTGGTAATTACTTTTGTGGCAAAGTTTCCCGTAGAAAAATGTCCGCCATGACTCTAAGGTTTTTCCAGACCATATCCAGAAACCGGAAGTAGTGCCTATGACCAGACACATAAAGTACTTGAGCATGAAGACTGTGTAGTCAGGGGCCGCCGCGTGTTCGTAGCATGGGCACGTGCGTGTTGTCTCCCATCGCTCTCGCAAATGCTGCTCATAGAAGTAACAAGATATAACAATGGTGGCGGGCACGGTGTACAAGACGGAAAACACTCCTATCCGAATCATCAGCTGTTCCAGCTTGTCCGTTGTTCCTCGCCCTTGCTGCTTTATTGCGTTCCGGATCCGGAAGAGTGAAACAAACCCAGCCAGAAGGAACGATGTACCGATGATGAGGTACACAAAAAGAGGCGCCAACACAAAACCACGAAGATTGTCTAAGCTCTGGTTCCCAACGTAACATATGCCAATGATAGGATCTCCATCCACCGAAGACATAGCTAGAACCGCAATACTTTTGACACTGGGTATCAACCAAGCCGCTAAATGAAAGTACTGAGAGTAGCTTGCAATTGCTTCCTGTCCCCACTTTAAACCTGCAGCTAGGAACCAAGTAAACGAGAGGATCACCCACCATATTGATGATGCCATTCCGAAGAAGTAGACAAGCAGGAAGACCACCGTGCAGACTGCAGGACCCGTAGTTTCGTAGCGGACATTGCCGGATTCACAAGCCACGCCCTCGTGGCCGACGATAAGTCTGATAATATAACCAATGCTGACCATAAAGTAGCAGGCACTGAGGAAGATGATCGGTCTCTCCGGGTATTTGAATCTCTTCATGTCTACGAAGAAGGTCGACACGGTCATGGAAGTAGAGATGCAGCACAGGATTGACCAGAGCCCAACCCAGAAGGTGGCGAATGTCTTCTCGTGTTCACTGAAGTAAGGACTGTAGCAGTTCATGGCACAGTTCACCACTGTGCCAGTGACGATCTTGTTGAAGTAGCTGCTGGATGACTCTGTGATGAGCTGTGGACAAAACAAGTCTCAGATAGAGAAATGCTTTTGGTACAACAGTTCACGTTTTAAATGTTCATTACATACATGATGATGCTGAAATGGTCCTTACAGACAATAATGTGGTGTAATATTCATTACAAAAATTGTGATGGTGTAAATATATAGTGCAACTATATAAATATTGAAAATAAATAATGATATAACATACATGTTCATGATAAATAGTGATATACATAAATATTGATAATAAATAGGTCTATAACATATATGTCGATTACAAATAGTGCTATAACATACATGTTTATGATATGTAGTGCTATTATATAATGGCGATGATATAGAGTGTTATTGTATAAGCTGTGGTGATATAAATGGTAAACACAGAAGTGGCGTTGTTATAATTGGCTATAGTTATTTATCAACACAATTGGTACTGGTCAATTATTTATCAGTAGAGATGGAAACAGATGTGTACTGGACACGAATTGACTGTTCTTCACTTGTACTGGCCACTTATATAGTAAACTCAACTGCACTAATACTGAAGACACGTTTGTCATTAGAATACTGTACTAGGAGAATACCATGCCTATGTTGTCCCCTTTTCACTCCAGCCGGAGCATTGCGCTCTGCGGTGGTGGTTTCTGTATTGAACCCGGTAAGGTCGCTAACCCAATGCACAACTATAGGGAACATTGTATGACATGCGTGGAGGTGGGTTAGGTCTATTTTTTCTGTCCCAGTAACGGTCCTTAGAATACACTTGCGATTACTACACCAGTATTAGACGTGGTAACGCAGTAACAAGTGCACATGATACCCAGCCGAGCGATCTATATTCAATCCCCAATTGATGCAACAAATATTCGTACATTAATATCTCCTATGGTATCCTAGGTGATAATAACCAATTCGACAGTAACAACACACACAAATACACAAACACGGCACCCACCCCACCCTAACCCTCACCCTGCACTCACATCTAACATACCTTCAGCGGCTTTTCACATTTGCATGTACAATCTTTCGGAGTGACTGATGGAGCGACGTCGCCAGGGACTGGTCTAACAACCCCAGGGTTGACATTGACAATGGGCAAACCAACAGCTGTCCCCCCAGCTAGACCTGAGCCGGGTCCCTGGGACTTCCTCCCCGCTCCATCTCCCAGCTTGGCTGTAGATGATGTAGGTCGGGTGTAGGCCGGGTTGGAAGGTGGGTGTGTATTGCGGTCTGTAATGTTGGCGTCCATACACAATGTCTCCTTGTCTCCGTACTCTGGGAGACCTTCACATTTCATGCGCTCAGGCCAAGCGAAGCCGTACTGCCTGAAGAGAAAACGCACAGGATATTAAATATGAATTTTATTGTGAAAGAATTGATACAGATTGATGGTCAGGTAATTTGAGAGGTGCCAAGATCGACCTATCTGGGATGGGAGGAAGATTAATGTCTGGTTAGGCACAATATAATGATCAGATATGTTAGTCAGGGTCGGGCAAAATATACTGGTCAAGACCCTTACCTCGGCTTCATCGCAACCCTTCCAGGAAACTGACTGTTTTCATGACAGCCTGGCTAACGAGGTGAGGGATCGACGTGACCCCCGTAGTAATGAGTGACACGCAGTTGAAATCTAGCACAACTGCCTGGAGGACCCTGGTTCGCCTTCATCAGTACGCTCGGGATGTACGGAAAGCTACTGCAATACACCAACTAACGTCCTTTTCAGGCCGCACAAACGAGTAAACTTAGTCATTGCATGCATTCAAAAACCACAACCTCAGATTTGGCTTAGCTAGATTTACTGAAAACTTCGTTCATCTTGGAAGTCGGCTGCATTCTCATTGAAAAACAGCTTAAGATTGTTCAGCGCCAATGTAAAGTGGGTCATGTTTTATAGCTGGCTAAGATGGCAAGTAATTGCGAGTATTACATCCATATGCCAGGCCTTATGATGACTTCGTCACAAACTTCGTCACAAACTTCGTGCGGAGTGCCTTTAGTGGAACTCAGGAAGATGGCCCAGAAATAGGGACAGAAGGAAATCATCAATTTGTGGCCATATCTTCAAAAGGGGAATCAAAAGATGGAATGGTGCTAATCAATGATTGACATTGTACACAATCATAATAACAATCAAACTATATTTTAAAGTGCTTAATGAGATTAGAAGGACATAATACCATTCTACGGAAAAGACATGTTATAGAAACAAAAATCAAGTTTAGGACATCAGTTGGAAGGTCTAATGAAGTTATACGTCAAACAAAAACATGAATCATAACTAGAAATTAATAGGTCTGTACATAATAACTAATAGCAGGCACGCTTAACTGAATGACGCAAGATGGAAGAAGCACAGACGAAACTCTTGAATTTGGTTTAATGAGGCCTGAACTGAGTTTGTAATGCAGCAGATGATATACGCTTTATTTAAAAAACTAGTACTATTTACAACCCGGGCTATCTGAATTCGGTCTCCAGTTGATGTGAGATTTCGGTCTGACATCATTCGGTCTGCCATATGGATGTAATGCTCGCAATTACGCGCCATCTTAGATAAGACATGACCCACTTTACATTGGTGCTGAACAGGCTTAAGCTATTTTTCTATCAGAATGCCTCATTGTTTTTGAATATCTACAATGAGTAAGTTTACACTTTTGTGCGCCCTGAAAAGGACTTTAAGTGGCGGATTGCAGTAGCTTTCCGTACATCTCGACAGTACTGATGAAGGTGAACCAGGGTCCTCCAGGCGGTTGTGCTAGAGATTTCGGTTTCTAGTTGAAGCGAGATTTCGTTCCCTAGTTGATGCGAGATTTCTGTCTCCAGTTGAAACGAGATTTCGTTCTCTAGTGGATGCCAGATTTCTGTCTCCAGTTGAAACGAGATTTCGTTCTCTAGTTGATGCGAGATTTCTGTCTCCAGTTGAAACGAGATTTCGTTCTCTAGTTGATGCGAGATTTCTGTCTCCAGTTGAAACGAGATTATGTGCTCTAGTTGATGCGAGATTTTCTCCGATCGTAAAACGGCCTAAACGATTGGGTACTAGAATAATCTGGAAAAGTAAATGTGGACGGTTTGATGTTGATCACATCACCAGAGTGAATTGGAGAATAAATATATGGGTCTAACATCATACTCTCAATATGCCCTACTGGCGTGAAACCGGGATCTCTCTTGTTACTATACAAAGACAACAATGATACAACATCTGAGTGATCCTGGTTTCATTCCCCAGTTGAGGTGGAAATGTTTTTTTACACCGCAACGGACCCCGGGTCGGCGTAGCCTTAAATGGGTACCGGTTCACTCTGGGAAGTAAAAGCGGCGAGGGAGAGAAGATGGCAACGGCTCTCATATAGCCGAGCCTTTGAAATGTGAGATCGCTAACACCTCACACCCCTACGGCAGTAATAATATAGGTTACTTTACTTTACATTACTTAAGAAAAAAGCAATGGGCTGGTTTGAAGATACTCTAGAGGCCTGGCGATGTAGATAACATGGAGATACACGTGCTATATTATGTAATGGGAAAGATAAGCACTACAACAATGAAAATGACTCAGTAGCCAGAATAACAAGAGACAAAAGCAAAAAAGGAAAACTACAAGGAAAGTCAATCGCTTTCATGAGAACAGTGAGACATATATAAAACATATCCAGGCACGTCGATCATTTGAGCAGGCATGATTGATCAACGGAAGGACAAAAAAAGGCAGAGAACAAAGTGGTCTGGGACATCATGATAAACAAGATGATTGGAAATGCGGAGTTAATCAAGAACATATGATTGTGTAAGGAATATATCGTCCACATCACTCGACAAAGGTATATAAAGTATAAAGGTATATTTCCATAGTGAGCTTACCTCATAAGTGGGGCACATCCGTCCCTGGCCCTCTCACACACTGACCGACAGGCCGGCAGATGTCGCTTATAGTTCTCCATACAGATTGGGGCGTACATACTACAGAGGAAGAATTTTAAATCCGGGGAGCAGTGGATCTCTACTAAAGGCCAGAACTGGTGCACCTCAAGGCCAGCTTCCTCCTGTGTATCGTGGTTAAACTGGTTGGGCATGTAGGTCATGTTGTAGCCAATACCCTTGCACATCGGGATCGTTACTTCCTGGCACTTGCGGACCTCGCTATTATCAGCCTGTGCGACGTGGGGAAGGCCAGTGTTCAATAATGTGACAAAGGCTACTAAAACAGCATGAGAAACCACACGGAGAAACTCTACTTTACCACATTGACCAGGCATTGTGACGAAGACAATATGTCGTTGTGATCTGTCTAGAATATCCATACAAAGAAATCCTTGTTAATGAAATTCCTAGGAAAAAATACGGACACTTGCAGAGAGTAAATAATTATTCGCTTTCTGTCCCAACTGCTACAGCAGGCCAGCATGCACAACTACTTCCAGCATACTCTCGTGGCGCGGTTAAGTCCCTTCGCTGAATTCGAATAACAGCAAGGAGTTAATAGGGCCATGTTTACGTCGCATGTCCTCAACACTGATCCCCCCTGGAGGGACTTCAATACGACGTACTCACGACGTCCAGAGTTGTGCCTGGAGAGAGGATATGGGCCTGCTTGGTTATGGTCTGTTTCTGACAGTTTTCATTGATTTAACATGCAGATTGTGGAAGTCTGGCTAGCTGATGCTGCAATGTACTTTGTCATTCTGAAATGAAGAAGAGGAAACAAGAAATAATGAATATTGCATTAAAACAATTTTGCTTTCCTTGTTCTGGTTTTAGTGTTGAACAGCAGACTTAATAATAAATAGTACATCGATCGTATAGACAGGCAGACTCTTTATAATTAAAATATGGCAATGATGAAAATAGTCAAATACCGTCAAACATGGCAGTTAGCTTGCTACACAATTCATCTCATTATGGTATTTACATTTGTTTTATTTTGCTGTAGGTTAAACTTAGTTCGACTCTTTTCTGTATATTTGTTTTTCCATTTACCCAGTCCTTGCATAAGATCTTTATAGATCATCACGACTATATTAACTACCTATGTTTATGATTACATTTAAAACTGCAACGTAACCATGCTTCTGTTGCTTTTGTTTTGTTTTTGCTATTTAAATAAAACAAATTATTTAACGCGATAATCTATACCTGATTGAGTAAACAGATTATTAGACATAAATTACTGTAAAACCCAGCAAAACTCGACTGTATATACCGATATATAATGTAAGTAGCATATCATTTGCAGAACGTCGTTTCTTATAACCAACAACCGATTAGACTGTTGTAACTCTTGGCAAGTTGCCATTACTTTCAGTACGTGGAGGAGCGGTAGCGTCCAGAACAAAAACCGGTGTCATCAAAACTGGACACGTCGGGATTGTGAATCAGAGACTTCACCCTTGGCCAAACTGCCTTATTTATATCGATATTGTTTAATACATTATAAGTTACACATTAAAAGAATGGGGCTCGTCTCGTGGAAAGATGACCCAAAAAAAACCCACAAATAAACAAACCTTTTCGGGTAAACACAGAATTAGTTAACGAGATTTGAGAAAGATAGTTTAGACTTTTCCAAGTGCATAACTATCAACAAAATGCAAACAAACTGTCCTTATTACGCGTTTACCCTCACCGGGGACATCTTCAAGGTTAGGAAATAAAGGCCACTTGACATTGCAAGATGTAAATATGTGTAGCATTTTAAATATTTGAGATTGACCATCAATAACTATGGCGGCTGTGAAATTGGAATTGAAAGCGAGGACTTGCAGTTGCTACACACCAACTAATACAAATGCAACATGTGTGTCACGTTCAGAGCACACACACGCAGACAAAGATACAGCTGATCGGGCCATAACTTAACATATTTATACTGGTTTAGAAAAATCTGCAGATTGTATACAACCAGTTTCATTTACATTTCCTTACTCTAAAAGCTCTGCGCATCCAATATATTCTTAAATCCATGAAATGTCTTTGCCTCCACTACTTCTGGTGACAATCCATTTCAAGTATTCACCATTATGTGACTAAACAAATATTTCATAATATCTCATCTGTACCTTGCTTTAGCTAATTTGAAGCTGCTCCCTCTTGTTCTTGTAGGGGGTTGTATTTTGAAGAAAAAAAACATGTTATAGTCTAATGTATCTGTTTCTTTAATTATCTCATAAACCGGTATTGTCACCTCGAATTCTTCTCTTTTCTAAACACTGTAGACCGGTTGTTGTGAGTCTTGCCTCATAATTGTAATTCTGAAATATCACGTTCAGCTTTGTCGCTCCTTTTTGTATCCTTTCCAGCATGGTTATATTCCCTCAACGATATTCTTTCTCTTCCACACCTGTACACATTACTCTAGTCTAGGTCTAACTAATGCTTTATACAGTTTGACAATCATTTCACGTTCATTTTCCGAATGACGACTTACCGTTGTGAGACAGTGACATTAACCAAACCAATTGCACAAGAAAATCACAGATTCTGAAATGAAGTGTTGCAGAAGGACGGTGAACAAACATATCATTTACAGAAAAAAGACAAATAGGTAAACGTTGCAATCGGTGCATGCTACAGACAGTTGGCTTGTAGACAACATCGCAAGAAAACACTTGAGATATTTAGGTCATGTGAGATGGCAAACAGGTGCGCATAGAGTGAAAACAGAGGGCATGGTTCCTGAAAGGAGGTAGACTTCGACGAAGATTTCTTCAAGATAATAGAAACAGCCTAGGGATGTCTTTGTATGTCGCAGGTCGATTCGTTCTGAACCGAGAAGCATACACAGTTGACATAACGAAGACTACGTTCTGGACAGAATATACCACATAATTATGATGCTCCTGGAATTGCCACGAACTGTAAAGACTAGATTTACTATTTTATCTCAGACAAATAGAAGCTCATGTTGTACAAAGATTTTAAATGCGTGTCCTCGTGGTCAGAAGGCAGACACCCACATCACTCGTTCAACTGTTCCTCAACAAAAGAAATCAAATCTTACTGAAAACCGAAAAAAACACAATATAAAATGGCAGACAAGACCGAAAATGTCAATATTATAACTGGGAGGACAACATAAAGAGATGGACCGGGAGGAGCATGTCAGATCCACGAAGGCAAAGAACAGTACGTTGGAGATCCATTCTAGACGGACCAGCGTGGATATGACAACCGATCTTATTTGAACTACCAAAAGCACAGCAAACCTCACTATTTTATTCTAATAAATATCTGACACAAACAACAAATCTACGGTAACCGAGGTAGAGATTATGGATAGTCAAAACCGTACTGCAGGATCAACCTTTATCAGCTGACATATCTTGGCCACAGGGTACACATTTGTGTACACTATGTTCAATACCAGCCGAGTAATGCTTCTTCTCAGCTGCGCACGTGTACACCAACGGGCAAAAGCTGTCGGGCCCAATATGTCGCACAGATACTGAAGTGCGCTTGGTGCGATTACAATAGATTTAATTTACCACGAAACCGTCTTGTTGGATCCCAGTATTGAGAGTACAGCTATGATCACTCATTTACATTGGCATGGGTGAATGGCAGGTCTCTTTTCGATAGCCTGTACCAACATTCCTCTGACACCTTGCAGTTCTGTTCTCCACAGCAATACGTTTTATACGGTGAGGTTGTTAGCCATGTTCATAACGTTCTGTGGTCGTCTTTTACCACAGGCTTGGAAGTTTTCACTCGCCTGGTTTTTAATAATTTAACGGGGATCAAGATGCTGAGCAGCGCATGAGCTGCAGTGGTTAGCGACCCATAGCTGACTGATAGCGTCAGGGCCAGCGAACAACAGCTGCAAAGACCCTTCTACACTTCCACGCGGTGATCCAGCAGGGCAGACTGGCTAAGGAGAAGGGATCGAAGAGGGAATGCTAACCCGGTAGTCAAAAAATGCTTGTTGAAGACGAATGTGTTGGACCGAATTGTGCAAATATCGCAGCCAAGCTGTAAACTACGACACAACGCATTCTGTTCTCTGGACTACATTCTGCTACTTAAGCCCTTTCAGGGTTTGGTAGGGGGAGATTGAGAACTAACGAAGATCAAGAAGGATTTAACACAGCACTATTCAACCTTTTCATATCTGGCGCCCACTTTTATAACTTTCGTGAAGGTAAATTGTCCTTGCCGGAAAATTAAAATCTTAATTAAAGAAAATTCCCCATCGTCCACTGAGTTTGCGTATTTGGGATGTTTTTACCCATCATGTAGCATGCACTTTGCAGAATGTCGCCCACATTACAACTCATCTGAAAGAAACTCGATCTCATGCCAAATGTCCAGTCTGCTCCAGAATCATGCTTAAGCATTCCTTGACATCATGGTGCCATCGCCATATTGGTCTGCCTCTGTCTCTCTAACCTGGCACTAATCCTTCCATTACCACTCTCTCAAGACCGCTGTGTTCTTTTATGTAGCCAAAGTATTTTATTTTTCTATTCATAATGACATTTATTTACCAGTTCTCCTCTATGCCAAACTCTTGTTGGATGTGTGCAAATTTCTTGGGGGTCCACAGTATTCTGACAACCTTTTTATTTTCAGTGTACATATTATCACTTTACATATTATCTGTGTACATATTATCAATGTAAATATGATACGTGTACATATTTTCAGATGAATTAACAATGCCGCACGCACATAATATTTTTATCAAATGGAGCATCGCATTTCACGACAGTACCTCACATTTAACGACAATACCTCACATTTAACGACAGTATCTCACATTTAACGACAGTACCTCACATTTAACGACAGTACCTCACATTTGAGGACAGTACCTAACATTTAACGACAGTACCTCACCTTTAAGGGCAGTACCTCACATTTAACGACAGTACCTCACCTTTAAGGACAGTACCTCACATTTAACGACAGTACCTCACCTTTAAGGACAGTACCTCACATTTAAGGACACCTCACATTTAAGGACAGTACCTCATATTTAAGTTAAGTACCTCATATTTAACGACAGTACCTCACATTTAAGGACAATACCTCCCATTAAAGGATAGTACCTTACATTTAACGGCAGTACCTCAAATTTAACGACGGTACATCACATGACCTTCACTAGATCTTCTCCGTGACAAACAATCGAAGAACAGTACACATGAAACAAGCTCTGTCCTTCTTAACCCGTTTACAAGAAGCACATGACGTTTTGCTTACGGGAAGAATGGGTCAATCTATGCTCCTGTTGCCATGTTGGTTTCTGTAACCATTTAATTGAAGATGAGACTGATAACCCTATTCGAGGTGCTCTGTTATCGCCATTTGAAGTATGCTAGTTAGGTTGAACGGTTCTTCGACTTACATCCCATAATATCAAACGATGATTATCATGCCTGAATCTCTACAAATCATGAACAATCAAAATAATCTATATACGTTATTGTAAACTTGCAGTTAAAAACCATATCGTCATTTTGGCAGATTAGCCTAGTTCAAGAAAGGATTCTTCCTCTCGGATGTTAGTTTCTCTCATTAAGAGAAGAGACAGGTGCCATAAACGCTTACCCTTGTTTCTCTCAGTAAGAGACAGGTGCCATAAACGCTTACCCTCGTTTCTCTCAGTAAGAGACAGGTGCCATAAACGCTTACCCTCGTTTCTCTCAGTAAGAGACAGGTGCCATAAACGCTTACCCTCGTTTCTCTCAGTAAGAGACAGGTGCCATAAACGCTTACCCTCGTTTCTCTCAGTAAGAGACAGGTGCCATAAACGCTTACCCTCGTTTCTCTCAGTAAGAGACAGGTGCCATAAACGCTTACCCTCGTTTCTCTCAGTAAGAGACAGGTGCCATAAACGCTTACCCTTCTTTCCGCTTGCGATAATTTTGAGATTTTGTACCAGATGGAAAAATTGACCAATTTATAACGATTGTACTATTTTTTATTTTGTTTTTGCTGTTAATTTTATTATTGGCAGACAATAGTGAGGCCTTCTCGATGTCCTTAAACGGCTCTCGTTCAGGACTTACTTCTATTTAATGGAAGTGGGACTCTTGACCCTGACCAACCAAGGCTGTAACTTCTTGACCGTGTCCATCCAAGGATGTAACTTCTTGACCGTGACCAACCAAGGATCTAACTACTTGACCGTTACCGATCTAGGCTTTGACCTTGCTTAGAGTGCAGGTTAATGTCGTCCTATAGAAGACAATGTTGATGGAGATGAAGTGGTGGAGACGTTATTTGTACTGGCCTTCAGGCATTTAAGAGATACAGATGGCTAGTTCCCTTAATCACTGCCTTTGCTTCCCTAACTGAAAGCCAGGACTGTAATTACATCTAGGCAGAATGGAGCATACCGAAAGCGTGGAACGAATGCCGTAACTTTGCAGTGAAAACGAGCACTCTACCAATCAGGCGCTCCATCTGTAGTTTGAGATTTAAAAACAAAAAAATTGGAGTCTTGTCTCTTCACAAATCTGTCCACAGCTTTCTTAATTCACGCAAATATTCCCACTGAAAAATAGCTCGAAGTAGCATTAGTATGCGAAAAGTTGGCCCTATTGATGTCTGCGCGACGTTCACGGAAATATCCATATTATTAATACACTACACTTAAAAGCAAAATATTATTTAAGGTGAGGCAATTAATAGACTATTTCACGGCATATTTGCCGAGTTATTGACCGAACAATGTACAAGGAATCCCTTTCAGTCAACTCAAGACTATTGAAGTTTTCAAGTGTCGCATCCAAAGAGATTATACACGCAGATACTTGATCCGACCCACTGCACCATGCCGAGCGTGTAGCGAGGGCGGTGGTATAGCGTTTTGTACTGGTGTAGAAATATTATATCCATTAACTAGGATTTATCACACATCAGAAATACTGGACGTGCTTTGGCACCGTCATCCCGAAAATAGGCACCTGTAGCCTTCATCATTACGCGCTTTATTTCTTTCCGAACTAGCATCGAGGCACCACTGCAAAAAGCCTTGAATGAAGTCTGATCAACCAGACGTTCTACGTTACTTAGTCACTTTTTACAAGATGGATGGATAGTGTGGTGAGACTGTCACGCCTCTAAGAGGCCATGTGGTGCACACAGGCAGCTCTGGAAAGCCTTCATTTAGGAGCTAAGCCTGACAAGCAGAAAACATGAAACAGATTGTGCCCGACGACTTGGCATTTCCTATTTCCTCATCCAAGAGTATTGATCTTCAGCTAAAGAGACCAGATTTTGTTTAAGTCATGTTGAGCTGGTCGACAAGTTTATTCTTCTTCTAATTTAAGTTAATGATACTATTGATCTGTCACTGTCACTTTTCTGAAAACTATCACATTCTGAACAAGGCTATTACAGAGACAAATTATTATAGTGCGAGAGAAAATGAGAGATTGAGAGACACTAGTGAGGCAGGGTGGCGCAGGTGTGGTTGAGAGATAAAATATAACAAGATACACACTAAAACTATTTGTTATAGTACAATTGCAATAAAGAAATATCAACATACCTGAGTTACCGAACTATGGACAACACGTTGTCAAACCAGAGAAGACAGGCACGAACTGAGGAGCAGACAGACCTCGACAACGAGGCACAACTACAAACATATCTCTTGAGTTTGGATTATCCAGATACATATGGCACGCACCGCTTGTGTAACTGCCCACTACATGAAATTTGGCAAATGAATGCATGTTCCATGAATTGACCTCTTCTCTTCCCCGTTCAACTAACTAGGTAACGTCTATTGATACGATTAGAGTTATTGTAGTGTTAGACAGTTCGCCAAACTTATGAAATGGTACCTATTACGGTATACCATTCGAGTCTACCTCTCGTCTGTACTTCGATAAAGCTATTGTATTAGTGTCAGTGTGTCCGTCCGTAAGTCCGTGTACGTACTGGTCTACTCGTCTCATAATAACTCCGGGCTGTTTTCTTAAGAATTGTATCCAGGTGGACAGAGGAGCCAAGGACTTGTCAATAAACAGAAAATACTTTCACCGATGTCACGGACGATAATAGAGTTGAAGCGTAAACATTATTCGCCAGGTGAAACACTGCCAACTAACCAAAACAAAACAGTATAGGGAAATACAAAAGCTAGCGATAATATAGAGAACGTTGGGGGGGGGAGGGGGGGGGGGGGACAGCAGGCGCGTCTGACCACTCGACTGAGTGAAGTAAAGATGGTTTAATGTTTTCCCAAAAGAGTAGTTTAGAGGTGGGGATTTGGGGAGAGGGTTTGATGAGGTTGGGGAGGGGGGGGTCGAGAGATGGCTGCTGCAGACGAAGTAATACAAAGCTAATTATGTGTGGAGGTAATAATGGCTAAACTAGATCCGGATGGAATCGATTTTCTAATCTAGCGTTACCGGTAATTTCTGTCTCTCGTGGGAGACCTCCTGAATTCCGGAAACATCGAGCGGCTTGATCTTCAATATCGGAACGGCAATATGTCCCTTAACACGAAGTACGTCTGGACCTAGATACACAGACAGACACGCGCGCACATATAGCAGGTAACAGAGGGTATCACACAGACACGCGCGCACATATAGCCTGCAATATAGGTTGTCACACAGACACGTACTTATAGCATGTATTATAGGATGTCACACAGACACGTAGTTATAGCATGTAATATAGGATGTCACACAGACACGTACTTATAGCATGTAATATAGGATGTCACACATACACGTACTTATAGCATGTAATATAGGATGTCACACATACACGTACTTATAGCATGTAATATAGGATGTCACACAGACACGTACTTATAGCATTTAATATAGGATGTCACACATACACGTACTTATAGCATGTAATATAGGATGTCACACAGACACGTACTTATAGCATGTAATATAGGATGTCACACAGACACGTACTTATAGCATGTAATATAGGATGTCACACAGACACGCGCGCACATATGACCAGGTATCTGGTTTTATTCGCAAGAATACAAAGGTTGATATAAAGGACTAACATCATTTATGCATAGGTTTTAACTATAAAAGTAAATTGTTACATGTCTCATATAATGCTCTACGTGTGAAATGGGGATGTGTGCGTGTGCGTGCGCATGGGCGTGCGCGTGCGTGTGTACGTGTGAATTGTCTTTTAGAGCAAAAAATTACATTTGCAAATTTCTTTTAAAATCGGGCACATTGTGAGTCGTGTAGTTTATTTTATTTTGTAAAATCATTCTTGAAACGCCTTCTTTTCGTGCGAAATTCTTTCCGTGGTCTTCAGTCGCACAAGGAAACCCTACAAACGCGTGCAATAATCGGCGGCAGCCAGGCACGTGCTTCTGCTGGATGTAACGTGGCGGAAAAGCACGTGTGTTTCTTCGACTTATCGTGTTATGCGCATGACTGCACGTGCGGGTGATGGCTACAAGGTAAGCCAGGCGTGAGTGAGCGCTAACAAGGTCACGATGAATGAGTCGTGAGTCTGAGTAGATGGAAATCTTCTTCTCGGTCATTATTATTGAGAGAGATAAAATAAACCAGGAGAGATAGTATTGGTACAAGCATTACAAAGGACGTGATGTATGCGGGCAAGAGGTCATGGAGTTCAATCCCCCTGCTCTTCCTTGGCTGGTAATTGATTAGGTTTATTGCCACAGCATGCTTGTGGTTTGTGGTATATCTAAGACGTCATGCATCGCCAAAGTTTCTGCTTCAATCGTATTGGAGTTCTCTTGGAGTCGACTTACTCACTTACTTTCGGTGTCAGAAAACCTCACATAACATGAGCCCAAAATCAAGTTATCTCGAATGCTCTTTCTTTTGTCACTACCATGTTTTCTATTGTAGATGATCCCTGCTTACTGTGACAATCTGGTCCTTCAACGGACCCCACATTCACAGGATTCGTCGTCTCCTCATTCCCACAATCCCCACACCTGAACACACCTGTCCTTTACCTGCTTGGAGACCTTCACATAGGATACAGCAAACTATGTCCTGTTGCAAGTTCTTCCATTTTCATCCAGCCTTCACCTTTATTTTGGCGACACTTTGCGATACGGTTTCTCCCAGGGTTCTGTTCTGATGGTCGTACCATCTGCAGAAAACATGCCCTTGATTTCAGTCGCCTTCTTTATGATCCGAAATAAATGATGTCTCTGGTCTACGTGTTCCTTTCAAGGTACAACCTACTTATACTAGCATCCGGAGGTGAAATACCAGCGGTTGGTGTCCGCTTGCAGCTAGCAGACGTGGAGAGCGTGTCTTATTGACCACAACATTACCCATGCAGGTTTGTGGAGACGATTATAGAACAGACCATGTATCATTTTGCTGTAGACTGTTCGTAGTCCATGCAGGCTCCGGTTTGTGGAGACGATTGTAGAAGAGATCATGTATCAGTCTGATGTAGACTGTTCGTAGTCCATGCAGGTTCCGGTTTGTAGAGACGATTATAGAACAGATCATGTATAATTTTGCTGAAGACTGTTCGAAGTCCATTCAGGCTCAGGTTTGTGGAGACGATTATAGAACAGACCATGGATCATTTTGCTGTAGACTGTTCGTAGTCCATGTAGGCTCCGGTTTGTGGAGACGATTGTAGAAGAGAGCATGTATCAGTCTGATGTAGACTGTTGGTAGTCCATGCAGGTTTCGGTTTGTGGAGACGATTGTAGAAGAGATCATGTATCAGTCTCATGTAGACTGTTGGTAGTCCATGCAGGCTCAGGTTTGTGGTGACGATTGTAGAAGAGATCATGTATCAGTCTCCTGTAGACTGTTCGTAGTCCATGCAGGCTCAGGTTTGTGGTGACGATTGTAGCAGAGATCATGTATCAGTCTCCTGTAGACTGTTCATAGTCCATGTAGGCTCAGGTTTGTGGTGACGATTGTAGAAGAGAGCATGTATCAGTCTCCTGTAGACTGTTCATAGTCCATGTAGGCTCCGGTTTGTGGAGACGATTGTAGAAGAGAGCATGTATCAGTCTCCTGTAGACTGTTCGTAGTCCATGTAGGCTCCGGTTTGTGGAGACGATTGTAGAAGAGAGCATGTATCAGTCTCCTGTAGACTGTTCGTAGTCCATGTAGGCTCCGGTTTGTGGAGACGATTGTAGAATAGAGCATGTATCAGTCTCCTGTAGACTGTTCGTAGTCCATGTAGGCTCCGGTTTGTGGAGACGATTGTAGAAGAGAGCATGTATCAGTCTCCTGTAGACTGTTCGTAGTCCATGTAGGCTCCGGTTTGTGGAGACGATTGTAGAAGAGAGCATGTATCAGTCTCCTGTAGACTGTTCGTAGTCCATGTAGGCTCCGGTTTGTGGAGACGATTGTAGAAGAGAGCATGTATCAGTCTCCTGTAGACTGTTCGTAGTCCATGTAGGCTCCGGTTTGTGGAGACGATTGTAGAAGAGAGCATGTATCAGTCTCCTGTAGACTGTTCGTAGTCCATGTAGGCTCCGGTTTGTGGAGACGATTGTAGAAGAGAGCATGTATCAGTCTCCTGTAGACTGTTCGTAGTCCATGTAGGCTCCGGTTTGTGGAGACGATTGTAGAAGAGAGCATGTATCAGTCTCCTGTAGACTGTTCGTAGTCCATGTAGGCTCCGGTTTGTGGAGACGATTGTAGAAGAGAGCATGTATCAGTCTCCTGTAGACTGGTCGTAGTTCAAGTTGTGTCTCTTGCTCTCTTCTTCTCAATGAGTAGAATTATGCCACTGTACCAAGTCACGCGTGTTCTTTGTCGATGAAGCTCGGTTCTCTTCCCCTTTGTGGTTATCTCGTGCGTGTATCTCATTGTGTTTATCTCATGCTGTTACATAATGTACACTTTCATTGTGTGTATCGCATATTTATCTCATATGCTGAACGTATGTGTTTTCTGAAGCATTTACCTAATTCTTGTTAGTTTTTTTTGTTTAATTAAAGGATTGCTTTTCTGAATTATACTGGTGAAGACACGACCCAAGACCGTAGTCCTTGACGTATTATCTCATACGTTTAACTACGTGTTTTCGTATCTGTTTATATAGTTCGTTTAACTCATATAGTTATCTCATTGTATTTATCTTACATATTTAAATCATGTTTGCTTCATATCTTTATCTCAGATGCTGCTCTTTCTTCAGTTTAGGATTGGATCTTTGCACTTTGGCTAGCCTACCTACGTATTTAGCTCCAGTTTTCCTTCAATTCTCTATGTTCCAACGTCCATCAGCTGCAATGGACCCTAGGTATTAGACAGCCCGTCAGAAGTTCTAAGCTGTAGGGAGTGAAGTGACTTATTGAAGGGCCCCAGACAGGAGAGGAGTGGTAGCCAAGGGGAGGAGCTATGAGTAACGAGAATGATAGAGGTAATGAGTCATTTATTGAACGAATTTCCTGTGTAGTAATGTGCAGGGGAATTGAGAAAAGGATGAAAAATGTGAATGACAAAGTCGACAGCGGAGAGGAAATATAAGTTAGTTTTCCAGCAACATGGAGACGACTTACGTCAGGTAGATTTCCGTGAAAATGATTACACGGATTATGACATGTAATTTTCTTTTCACTTTAACATAAATCAAAGTATCGAAAGTAAGATTTGGTTGGTTGATTGTGTTATTTGTGTCTATTCTTGTTCATTTATACCACCCACGCATTAAAAAATGGTTATAGTGTGCTATTTCGACAACTAACATGCATTAGCAATCTACAAGAAATATTGAATTCCGCTTAACGAACATCCTGCTGTCTTTTTGTGCTGAAATGATCTTCTTCTTCTTCTTTTGTTTGCTTTAAAATAGTGTCTGTATCTGCAATGTTGTCTCTTGTATAAGCTTCACTGCCTTTTGTAGTTCACATATAGGTCCAGAAAGTTTCTCTTCCAGTGTTGTTTCTATGGGCCAATGAGATTTTCTTTGTATATCATATTCGGAGCAGTTTTGTAGGATGTGCTGAAATGATCAACGTGTAACCGTGTGTGTATATATCTACGAAGAACAATCACAAAAAGAACAATCTGAGGAGAATAAATAAGGAAAAGAACACTCGTAAGAATAACAATAGTAACAATAACAATAGTAACAATAACAATAGTAACAATAACAATAGGAACAAGAACAATAGTAACAATAACAATGTTAAATAAAACAATAGGAACAATAACAATAGTAACAATAACAATAGTAACAATACCAATAGGAACAATAACAATAGGAACAATAACAATATGAACAATAACAATAGTAACAATAAAAATAGTAACAATAACAATAGTAACAATAACAATAGTAACAATAACAATAGTAACAATAACAATAGGAACAATAGCAATAGGAACAAGAACAATAGTAACAATAACAATAGGAACAATAACAATAGTAACAATAACAATAGTAACACTAACAATAGTAACAATAACAATAGGAACAAGAACAATAGTAACAATAACAATAGGAACAATAACAATAGTAACAATAACAATGGTAACACTAACAATAGTAACAATAACAATAGTAACAATAACAATAGTAACAATAACAATAGGAAGAATAACAATAGGAACAATAACAATAGTAACAATAACAATAGGAACAATAACAATAGGAACAAGAACAACAATAAGTAGAATCAATAGAAGAACAGTCACAAGAACCTGTCTAGTGAAATCTGAGTCCTGCTGTTCGATTGATGACTTGTAAGAAAGCACAGTAGAAAAGTCATTTTAAGATATGACGAATAGTGACTAGACAAGATCATTATGAAGATGACTGATCCAAGGATCAAGAGAACACGTAGGATGAAAGCCGACTTTTACTAGGTGATCGATAATGCTTGAGAAATACAACTAAATGGATTGATCATACGTTGATCAATTATTTACTATGTGTTAACCAAAGTAAGGTTTTGTGTTTACCAAGGATTGGTTTTGTGTTTACCAAGAATTAACCGCGTGTTTACCAAGGATTGGTTTTGTATTTACCAAGAATTGACCATGTGTTGACCAAGGATTGGTTTTGTGTTTACCAAGAATTGACCATGTGTTAACCAAGTATTGGTTTTGTGTTTACCAAGAATTGGTTTTGTGTTTACCAAGAATTGGTTTTGTGTTTACCAAGAATTGATCATGTGTTGACCAAGGATTGGTTTTGTGTTTACCAAGAATTTACCATGTATTGACCAAGGATTGGTTTTGTGTTTACCAAGAATTGACCATGTGTTAACAAAGGATTGACAGTGTGCTGGCTAAAGATTGATCTTGAGTTGGCCAAAGATTGACCTTGTATTTCCAACAGGGGAAGGCCAACTTTGGTTTTTCCAGTTAATACTAACCTGTTGGGTTTCTAAACAGTTAACCATTTGTTACTAACCTGCGGAGTTTCCCAAAAGTTAACCAGTTGTTACCAGCCTGCGGAGTTACCCAAAAGTTAACCAGTTGTTTTCAACCTGCGGAGTTTCCCAAAAGTTAACCAGTAGTTACTAGCCTGTTGAGTTTCCCAACAGTTAACCTGTTGTTACTAGCCTATTCATTTTCCCAACAGTTAACCAGTTGTTACTAGCCTGTTGAGTTTCCCAACGGTTAACCAGTTGTTACTAGTATGTTGAGTTTCCCAACAGTTAATCAGTTGTTACTAGTATGTTGAGTTTCCCAACAGTTAACCTATTCGCTTTACTAAATAGTTGAGACGTGTGTGAACGGTCTTAGAAATCATCTGTGATCCGTTTTGATCGGAACTCTTGATAGTTGTTCAGTGTTCATTGCACGGTGTTCACTTGTTTAGTGTGCATTTCACGGTGTTTAGTTGGTTAGTGTTCATTGCACGGTGTTCAGTTGTTTAGTGTTCATTGCACGGTGTTTAGTTGTTTAGTGTTCATTGCACGGTGTTCACTTGTTTAGTGAGAATTGCACGGTGTTCAGTTGTTTAGTGTTCATTGCACGGTGTTAAGTTGTTTAGTGTTCATTGCACGGTGTTCACTTGTTTAGTGTTCATTGCACGGTGTTTAGTTGTTTAGTGTTCATTGCACGGTGTTCACTTGTTTAGTGAGCATTGCACGGTGTTCAGTTGTTTAGTGTTCATTGCACGGTGTTAAGTTGTTTAGTGTTCATTGCACGGTGTTCAGTTGTTTAGTGTTCATTGCACGGTGTTTACTTGTTTAGTGTGCATTGCACGGTGTTCAGTTGTCTATTGTTCGAATAATATCTCCGGCGTACGAAGTTGTTCTTGACGACCGAATAGATAAACTGTCACCAGTGCCTTACATCCCTTCAAAGCCAAACTATGGAGTATCCATGGATAGATGATTACATTTATCGCCAAATAAGGCAGCAAATAATGCTGAAGCTATCGAACCTGTAGTACCGACACCATCCTGTGCTAACAAGTATGTGCAGGTGGATCAAACTGCAGATAATACGATTCGAAAGCAAAAAAGGGTAGTATAATGAAGCATTTCGCTAGGTATTGAATACAGACCGATTTGATTGATTTGTAATGAATGCTTGGCGAGTGACAGTCTGAAATCTTGAACATTTCAATGACATCTACATGCAAGACACATTTATTATTCCAATAAACCTATTCAGTTGTTTTTATAAAGGCTATTTAAATAATCGAAAACAAAAACAATTTCTTTACAAAATATATAATCGACTATGTTATACAACAAGAAGCAACAAATATTGAGCTATGATTCGAGTTATTGTGTGATAATAAGTAATCACATCTATCTCGCTAGCTAAATGTAGATATAGTCTTATGTTTTCAGCCTTCAGTAAACTTGTCTTTAGTATATACGGTATATACACAGTGTTTGTAAAAATTGTATTTATAACATTCAATGAAGAGTGGTGACAACATGTATCTTATCCAAAGAGGTCACCGAATAAAAGACATTTTGAGAAACACTGTGTTAAAGTATGTTCAGTTTATCTTCTATTCTGAGCGCTAAATGTTGTAAATGTCCGCCATTCTTATGAACTAAGACAAACCACAGGTGTTTCAACAAGCCGTCCAAGAACGGTATTATCGTTTATGGTATCCTTTAGCGCCCTGTCTATCGCAGGTGGACAGGGCTCTCAGTACCCCCAAAACTGATTATTTCTTTTTTCCTAACGACGTACACGCGGCACAATATTCCTTCCAAGCCTGCACTTCTTTGTCTGGTCTGTCAGATGCAGGCAAACCCATTTGATGTTGCCAGCATCTCGCTGTCAGGTCCTTTCAAGGATTGGTGCATATTTTTAGATGGTTATACCAAAAATGCCCAACGCAGCGTTCTGAAACGCACTAGAAATTTGCAAGTCTAGAATGTAGATACTTCTGATGCGGGCTCTACGTGTGCAGTAAGTATATTTTGCTTAAGCGGCTCCATGTCGGTAATAAAGTGAATATGGGGTGCGACATTAATAGTGGGAGGGCAAGCGGTTGGCATATCATTACGTGAGTATGGGGTGTGGGGTAAGTTGTAGGTGGCAAGCGTTCGCATATCATTACGTGAGTATGGGGTGTGAGGTAGGCAAACCTTCACATTCAAATCACATTGACAAATGAAGATGAGTTCACAACCTCGTTACAGCTTGGGTTTGTTTGAATCTGGAGATGTAAGCCGGAGCGCTTGCACTGCATGACGAGTGTAGAGGCAACCGTCATGAAAAGGTGAAATAAATCACACATATAATTTGTATCCATAAAAAAAAAAATGTGAGATGTTCCTGAGTGTAATTTTTGCGATAATCAGACAAATGTGATCGTTTAATCACAATAAATGTACCTAACGCTAGCTTTGGATGTCCTCTAAGAAAAGCCGTTTGTTAAGTAGGACCTTTAACTCATTCCCAAATATGTTGGACCTCAAAACATTATTATTTTCTTATATAAATCTCAACTGAGTTCAGAATATAATGGATACATATATTTCACAAATGGATGTGAACATTTGTTGTGTATGAGGGATTATAGTTGCATGCATAATTATTTGTAATTTTATTTTTAAATTTTGAAAAAAAAATGGCCTCCCATCAACACATTATTCAACTCTAAAGCATTTCAATGAATAAAGTAACGACTTTCTATTGACGTTAATCCACAAGAGAAGTTGTTCTTCAAGTTAAACCTATTTTTCTGCAGTTGTTTTCACAGTATTCTCATTTTACTGAAGCACGAGATGTTGAAAAAATACTAATAAATGAAAGCCCCAATCATCACCAGCGTAAGTATTTACAATTTACGTTCAGTACATCTAGAAAGTATGATCCTGCTGTATTCAAAATAAATACACATATATCTATTGTTTGCACATTAGTATGGCTGTAGGATCTTGAACCATTACTAAATTGTTGAACCGTTACTAAATTGTTGAACTGTTACTAAATTGTTGAACTGTTACTAAATTGTTGAACCATTTACTAAATTGTTGAACTGTTACTAAATTGTTGAACTGTTACTAAATTGTTGAACCATTACTAAATTGTTGAACTGTTACTAAATTGTTGAACTGTTACTAAATAGTTGAAACATTAATAAATTGTTGAACTGTTACTAAATTGTTGAACTGTTACTAAATAGTTGAAACATTACTAAATTGTTGAACTGTTACTACCATAGCTTGAGGGAAGAAAGACCACCTCCCCCTCATCAGTAGATCTAGTTTCACTTTCATCGCTCGACTTAGTACTAAGACTATATCAAGAAACTGAAATGTCGCTATCAGAATGATCTATAACTTCATCATCATTACTGTTAGTAGTATTATAATATTATCTATTGCTGATCTTGTACTGTAGACATCCTATTTTGTCTAGCTGAAGAGGCAGGGACTAGATATTTATGGATGTTCCTCGCCCTCAACACTCCCTTTCTCCCCCCCCCCCCACCCCATAACATGTCCATTATCTAAGTACGAAAATAAATACATTTTAAATTAAACTCACGCTAACTGCGACTAAGCTGATAGTGGGATTTCAGAAATACAGTTATGAAGAACGACTCAATAAAACCGGCCTACAGTGTCTAGTAAAGTTAATAATTAGAGGTGACTTAATACAGGTTTATAAGTTAATCAAGGAAAACGATAAATTAGACTATAACAAATTGTTCAAAGTGAAACCACCTACAAGAACAAGAGGGCATAGCTACAAATTAACTAAAGAAAGGCCCAGATTAGATACTGGGAAATATCTTTTCAGTCAGACAGCGGTGAATGTTTGGAATGCATTGCCACAGGTAGTTATGGAGGCAACGACAATTAATGCATTTAAGAATATATTGGATATGCATAGTTTTTAGAGAACATATAAATGAAACTGGTTGTATACAGACTCAGCAGAGTCTTTTAAATCAGTATAAAGACGTTACGTTTAAGCAATAAACGGTACAAAATCTGGACTTCTGTCAAGACACAAAATAAGACATTTTGGAGAACTATGAATGGTAAAATAAGTGACTTTGTGAAACACTCGCAAAAGCCGATATATGGCTTGCTTTTTCTAAATAAAAACGGTAGCGAATGGAGCGAAGGATTTAATCAATGTTGCACCGTCTCTCATACCTTGTTATCAGCTACCATAAGTACATTTTTTACACAATTTCCAAAACCGAGATCATAATGGACAATTATGTGCGCAGCGCGTAATTAATGCTGAAATCTGCAGCTATTTCAGCAATAGAGACTCGCCTATTCCTAAAAAATTCACTGGATGTTCTTGAATTTCACCGTGTCAGTTGCAACGCTCGCTGGTCTCCCACGCCGCGGCTCGTCAATATCATTTTGTCTTCCATTTTGAAATCTTTCTACGCATAGTTACTCTCCTCTGATTCAAATAGCTGTTTTCATACTCAATCGGCATTTTTCTGTAGATTTTAGAAGGTTCTACTGACTCTTGCTACAAAAAGGCAATACAATCCTAATGTGTTTTCACGGTGCAAGTCGACAGGGGGCAGTCGTGTTGTAGGATATATTGCGCATGCGCACATTACTCGAACGTGTCAATTCCTACACGGATTATTGCTAACGCGCCATTTTGTGTCTTGAAACAGGATTTTACTTTGTATATACTCTTCCATGAAAAGTATAGTAAAAGTACTGGTACTTAATGACTGCCCATTTTATATATATATATATAGGGGTTAGCACATTGTAAGGTGGTTTACCTGTCAGTCATATATTTTACAAGCCAGCATGATCGGACTATAGTCATGCAATTTATGTTAACAAATTTTAACTAGTCGCTAATTCACCTTTATTTCCACATAACAATGCACACCAAACAAACATGTAAGTATTACTTACACAGTATTAGTCTATTTCTTCTTAAGAGACAATGCACTGCTCCCAGAGCCAACCAGTGTGTGTCTTTATTGATAGCTTTAGCACTGTAGTTTCATTTACTGATGGCTTGAGTAAGTTTACATTTTAGCAGTGGATGTCCATTTAGATTCACCGTCATAAACTAGCTAAAGTATAATTTATTCGAACCGTAATATCATTTACAATCGTGCTAAAGTCGATGTTGCATTAACGATTAAAAAACGTCATTAACGATTTAAAATCGATTTTATTTTACTTGTTAAGCAAAAATATGTTTTAACTTAACTTAACTTAACTTAACGTCTTTATACTGGTTTAGAAGACCCTGCAGAGTCTGTATACAACCAGTTACATTTACATCACCTTGCTCTAAAATCTATGCGCATCCAGTTTATTCTTAAACGCATTAACTGTCCCTGCCTCCACCACCTCCCCTGGCAATGCATTCCAAGCAGACACCACTCTCTGACTAAAAAAATATTTCCTAATATCTAACCTGGACCTCTCTTTAGTCAGCTTGTAGCTATGCCCTCGTGTTATTGTAGGTGGCTGTATTTAAAAAAAACTTGTTATAGTCTAATTTATCGATTCCTCTGATCATCTTATAAACCTGTATTAAGTCACCACGAATTCTTCTCTCTTCGAGACACTGTAGGCCCGTTTTTCTGAGTCGTTCCTCATAACTGTAATTCTGGAATCCAACTATCATCTTTGTCGCTCTTTTTTACTTGTCACAGATGAGGGTTTTGTCAAGCCTTGATTATATATGGGGAGGAAGACTAGCGTCTGGTCTGGCAAAATATACTGATCAGACATTTTAGTCAGTCAGGCAAAACTTACTGGCCAGGATCCTTTCCGTGGCTTCTTTGTAGCCCTTCCTGGAAACGGGGTGAGGAATCGATGTGATCCCTGTAGTAGTGAGCGACACACAGATTAAGCCAAGCCTAGCAAAACTGCCTGGAGGATCCGGCCCACCTTCATCAGCTCGCTCGGGATGTGAGGAAAACTACTGCAACCTGCCACTTAACGTTCTTTCCAGGGGGCACAAAAGAGTGAACCTACTTATTGTGCGCATTCGAAACAACAAGAACATGTGTACATGTGTACATGTGTATAGATGCTATGTATACATCCTATATATAACAAATACCACCCTGTGTTTTAGTAAATGTTAGTAGTCTTCTGACTTAAAACACAACATGGTTTGGAAATATTAAATAAAAAGGTTTTTACTTATTTTCTCTCTTACTGTTTTTGATCTGTAATGCAGGGTCACGGCTAAACACTGCTTTGCTTACGTATCAGCCGTTATCAAGTTGCAACAAAGGATGGTTGAATCCTACAATGAGTTACAGCAGGCAGAGTATCGTGGACTCTGTGGTTGAGTTCATGCAGCAGAAGGACACTGGCTGTCGTTCACATTGTAACAGTATATGTGATAGTATACGACCGACAGGGGTTTTTTAATATATGTTTTATACAAAGTGTGTACATATTCGTATCACTTGCTCTTCTATTTTCGTAAACAAATATAATTCTGATGAATCCTCGGGTGTGGGCCTTTGTGGGATAAGATTGATATCCTTGAGCGTAATTGTACATATTCACATTTACTACACACAGTGGGATCTAGCGATCAGCTAAAAACGTGCATATAAATAACACTCTAATGATACACTGTGTAGTTAAGCAACAGGCCAGAGAAAATTATAAACAACGTCATTAACAATATCGCTTGAACTATAGAAGATAGATGTGACTCTTCATCTGTGTGGCCAGGAGAATTACGCTAACATGATCCCTCGGCAGGAATGATAAGTCCCGGGCAGTACGATAACACCCAGCCAGCACGATAAGACTAGGCCAGTATGATAACACACAGCCAGTACGATAAGGCACGTCCACGATAATAACAATATACCTCCATCCAGGCGGCTCCAAATAGAAGGGAATGAGGTGCTGGTTAGTACATATTTCAAACTCGGCGAGGCGAATAATAACGACAATGGACACTTTACCTGGGCCTGGGACGTGACCAGGACAGGTGAAAACTTCAGGTCGGCGTGTGGTTTATCCTACTGAATAAATCACCAGGGCAGCGGAAGAAACATGTGATAATGAGGAGCTATCTAATTGTCTGGGTGAGAGATGGGGCGACGAATCGGAAAATTCAGGGAGGAGCGATAAGGCAAAGATGAATGCCAGCACGGGAACTGTAAATATCAATAGAGAATATGTTTAGCGCTACGCATGCGCCAAGAATAGGTGTCTCTCACTGTTGATGGTCTACACACTCTGACATAACCAACAAGAATGTGTCTGGTTGAAAACGATATTCCATCATACACTACTGATATATGGAGAACGGAAAGGATATTCCATCATATACCAATGATATATGAAGCATTCAAAGCATATTACATTACATACCCTTGATATAGGGAGAACTCAAAGGAAAATCTAAGTGAAGAAGGAATTTTTGTAATCGTCTATAAATTCAGCATTAGTCTGAATAAGGTGGGTGTGTGTGAATTGTATATATGGATGTATGTGTGTGTGTGTGTGTGTGTGTGTTTAAATTCGATGAGGTAAAGAGCTAGATTAATCTACGCGTCAGTTGGCAGGTGTCAATTACTAAGTTGAGGATCGGGACAAGAACACACGAAGAACCCTTGATAATACGTGTTGCAGGAATAAACTGATTTCAGAACGTGGTCTACTGTTGATGTAATAGACTGATTTTAGAACATGGTCTACTGTTGCAGAAATACGCAGATTTTAGAACCTGGTCTACTGTTGATGTAATAGACTGATTTTAGAACATGGTCTACTGTTGCAGGAATAAACTGATTTTAGCATTGATCTAAGAAACCATACACTTTCAGATATATAGTTCTAGTCGACACACCTCTACATGATGGGGCCGCTCTTTCTGCCTCTCATATAGATAACTAACCTGCCCGTAATCTGACATGCTTCTTGTCTGTATATCGGTCTGTGTGCTTTGTGCTCTCTCTCTCTCATTTTATATATATCTCGCATCGCTCCGCCACCATCTGTCAAGCTCAATTCACTCTACCCTTACTATGTTATCACATGCCGACGTACTCCCTAGCCGACATTCTTGGCCGCCCTCCACATAATCGCGAACAAATTAAGTGCAGACCGTCAGCGCTCGCTTTTACCTCTATTCAATTGGAGATTATCTGGGTATTACGCACTTCACCGAGGTAAAGAAAGCAGGAGACTGTTGCACTCGTAACCTAAACGAAACGTACAAAACCTCCCGTGACTGGACTGTAAGCACCTGCGAGTGGCACGCCACCTTTAATGCAGTATTTTTTCTTCCATGGGTTTATTTAAGTTCTCTTACAATATTCATCCATGCCTTCTCAGTTTCCTATCTTCTAAACATAACAATACAACTAAGCATGTCTTAGATTGGAATGCACTGTGGTAAGAAAAGAAGAGTGTAGCATTAAAATACGTGAAAAACGTGGAGGAGGAAGCTAGGGCATGTAAGTCTCATTGTCGGAACTCAAGAAGACGACCCAAAAAAGAAATCAGTGTCTAACGACAGTTGTAGACAGATGTGTGTTGCAATGGGATATAGGCAAAATTAATTTAGAAGTTATAAATACATGTTGTGTGAGGACGATAGAGAGAAGTTTCGGTATGTAGGGACGCAAAATACATTTGAGAAATTGTAACCCATGTCAGTAATTACGCTCTTTATACATATTGAACACTTTGATCACAAATGTTCTTATCAGGACGAAGAAGAAGACGACGAAGAGGAAGAAGAAGAAATAGAAGAAGAATAGTAATGGCGGACATTTAGATTATGTAGTGGTTAGTGTGAATAGGTTACACTTTCTCACCAAATATTGGGCCCTACGTTTTCCATGTCTTAGACCTGCTATTTATCAACCCAAAAGCAATAATCGCAGGTAATTAGCTATTGCTAATACCCCGATTTATTAGTAAATGAAACCGGTGTTACAAACTCTTAAACGTGTTAACATGCTGTACCCCCGAGCGTTATCTATCCTATTTGAGAGATATCCATCTCCGATCAGGTGTGCCCCTCGCCTGTTATTCGCTCGACTCGTTGTAACCGCTTTGCCAGTCACTGCACGCAAGATCAATGCTTTCGGGTACCTTCATTAACCGCGTCTTTCTCTATTTGTGGTCGTCCATTAGACGCACCTGTGGAAGCTTAGAGAGGAAGTTGTTCATCTCAACCTTCGGTGGTAGCCGGGCCTTGGACCTTGCCTAGGTGATAAGAGTCACTTGACCAGGACAATGAATGTGTCAATAGTGTCACGTGCTAGCTAGGTATAGAGGGTTACTACAACAGGCACTGCATTGTCGACAAGAATGACATAGATGGTACGAAGTCCAGCTTAGTTGTTTGGATGGGTTGACCAGTTTCCTTCCTCGCTGCTCTTGTCTTTCTCACCATCCTTACCGTGCAATCCATTTACAAGTGGGTAAGCTGTGCCTTACTCAAAACACTAAAAATGAGTCATCAGAAGTCGTATGTATGTATGTAATATATATATATATATAATATATATATATATATATATATATATATATATAAAAATATATATATCATCATCATCATGTACCATCTCCCATTCAGAACGTCGCTTCCATTATCGCACGTCTGAAACAAACTTGATCTCTTTAAAAATCTCCAACCTCCCCCAGAGTCATACCCAAGCATTTCTTGGCATCTTGGTCCATCGCCATCTTGGTCTGCCTCTGCCTCTCTTTCCCGAAATTATATCTTCCATAACATTTCAAGACCGATGTTATTTTTTTTTATGTGACCAAAGTATTTAAATTTTGTGTTCATTGTAGAATATATAAAAAGTTCTCCTTTCTGTCCAACTCTTAGCAAATATATATATATATATATATATATGTGGGACGATGATATCAGCAATAAAACATGTTGTGTAGTACCTCATCACCAGTAAGACCTGAGGTGGCTGTATAGCCTAATTCTGAATCGGAAACCCTTTACACATGGGAAGCATTTCAGGTCAACCATGGACATGTACGAGTCAGTTCTTGTCTTTTCGTAAAGTACGTTTTTTCTCTGACGCAGGCCTGGCTTTCCTCGGCAAGGGAGACGACACTAATGGTGGTTCTACGCTATGTCTGGAGGTCCTGTGTCGGTCTTTCCAAGAGTTCATATCGATGTTGATTCGTGTCAGAGATACTCTGAGGGAGTCTTTGAAACGCTTAATTTATATAAATATATATATATATATATATATATATATATATATATATATATATATATATGTGTGTGTGTGTGTAATCGTCACTACTATTCTGTGATACGTGGAACGGGAACAATCAGGATACTGTTGGTGGAATAAATAGGGATCGATCAAGTGTGATACCTAGAAAGATTGTCGGCATTACGTGGAAAGACAAGCAAACAAATATAGAAGTTCATGAATTGTATGGCAATGGATACAAATTACGTAATTCAAAATTTTGGGCATGTGAAGTTACACGATGCACAGCTGAAAATAACCCTGGGAAGAAAGGTTGAAAGCAGACGAGCAAGAGGTTGTTGCTATGGACAAAAGGTTGAAGGCAGACAAGCAAGAGGTTGTTGCTATGGACAAAAGGTTTAAGGCAGACGAGCAAGAGGTTGTTACTGGAGAGAATGGTTGAAGGCAGACGAGCAAGAGGTTGTTACTGGAGAGAAAGGTTGAAGGCAGACGAGCAAGAGGTTGTTGCTATGGACAAAAAGGTTGAAGGCAGACGAGCAAGAGGTTGTTACTATGGACAAAAAGGTTGAAGGCAGACGAGCAAGAGGTTGTTACTATGGACAAAAAGGTTGAAGGCAGACGAGCAAGAGGTTGTTGATATGGACAAAAGGTTGAAGGCAGACGAGCACGAGGTTGTTGCTGGAGAGAAAGGTTGAAGGCAGGCGAGCAAAAGGTTGTTACTGGAGAAAAAGGTTGTTGCTATGGACAAAAGGTTGAAACCAGGCGAGCAAGAGGTTGTTGCTATGGACAAAAGGTTGAAGGCAGGCGAGCAAGAGGTTGTTGCTATGGACAAAAAATTGAAGGCAGGCGAGCAAGAGGTTGTTGCTGGAGAGAAAGGTTGAAGGCAGACGAGCAAAAGATTTTGTTGCTATGGGAAAAGGTTGAAGGGAGACGAGCAAGAGGCTGTTGCTGGAGAGAAAGGTTGAAGGCAGACGAGCAAGAGGTTGTTGCTATGGAAAAAGGTTGAAGGCAGACGAGCAAGAGGCTGTTGCTATGGACAAAAGGTTGAAGGCAGACGAGCAAGACGTTGTTGCTGGAGAGAAAGGTTGATGGCAGACGAGCAAGACGTTGTTGCTATGGACAAAAGGTTGAAGGCAGACGAGCAAGAGGATGTTGCTGGAGAGAAAGGTTGAAGGCAGACGAGCAAGACGTTGTTGCTATGGACAAAAGGTTGAAGGCAGACGAGCAAGAGGCTGTTGCTATGGACAAAAGGTTGAAGGCAGACGAGCAAGAGGTTGTTGCTGGAGTAAAGGTTGAAGGCAGACGAGCAAGACGTTGTTGCTATGGACAAAAGGTTGAAGGCAGACGAGCAAGAGGCTGTTGCTATGGACAAAAGGTTGAAGGCAGACGAGCAAGAGGTTGTTGCTGGAGAGAAAGGTTGAAGGCAGACGAGCAAGAGGTTGTTGCTATGGAAAAAGGTTGAAGGCAGACGAGCAAGAGGCTGTTGCTATGGACAAAAGGTTGAAGGCAGACGAGCAAGACGTTGTTGCTGGAGAGAAAGGTTGATGGCAGACGAGCAAGACGTTGTTGCTATGGACAAAAGGTTGAAGGCAGACGAGCAAGAGGATGTTGCTGGAGAGAAAGGTTGAAGGCAGACGAGCAAGACGTTGTTGCTATGGACAAAAGGTTGAAGGCAGACGAGCAAGAGGCTGTTGCTATGTACAAAAGGTTGAAGGCAGACGAGCAAGAGGTTGTTGCTGGAGTAAAGGTTGAAGGCAGACGAGCAAGACGTTGTTGCTATGGACAAAAGGTTGAAGGCAGACGAGCAAGAGGCTGTTGCTATGGACAAAAGGTTGAAGGCAGACGAGCAAGAGGTTGTTGCTGGAGAGAAAGGTTGAAGGCAGACGAGCAAGACGTTGTTGCTGGAGAGAAAGGTTGAAGGCAGACGAGCAAGACGTTGTTGCTATGGACAAAAGGTTGAAGGCAGACGAGCAAGAGGCTGTTGCTATGGACAAAAGGTTGAAGGCAGACGAGCAAGACGTTGTTGCTGGAGAGAAAGGTTGAAGGCAGACGAGCAAGAGGCTGTTGCTATGGACAAAAGGTTGAAGGCAGACGAGCAAGAGGCTGTTGCTATGGACAAAAGGTTGAAGGCAGACGAGCAAGAGGCTGTTGCTATGGACAAAAGGTTGAAGGCAGACGAGCAAGACGTTGTTGCTGGAGAGAAAGGTTGAAGGCAGACGAGCAAGAGGCTGTTGCTATGGACAAAAGGTTGAAGGCAGACGAGCAAGAGGCTGTTGCTATGGACAAAAGGTTGAAGGCAGACGAGCAAGACGTTGTTGCTGGAGAGAAAGGTTGAAGGCAGACGAGCAAAAGATTTTGTTGCTATGGGAAAAGGTTGAAAGGAGACGAGGTGCTGACATCACACGTGAGTCAAGTATGTGAGAAGGGGCTGACATCAAATGTGAGTCAAGTACGGTGGGTTGGGGGAGGGAGGGGGCTGACTTCAGATGTGAGTCAAGTATGGCGGGAGAGGGTCTTACATCAAATGTGAGTCAAGTATGGTGGGGGGGGAGGGGGGGGCTGGCATCAAATGTGAGTCAAGTACGGTGGGTTGGGGGAGGGAGGGGGCTGATTTGAGATGTGAGTCAAGTATGGTGGGGTGGGGGAAGGGAGGGGGCTGACATCAGATGTGAGTCAAGTATGGGGGGGGGGGGGGGGGGCTGGTATTAAATGTGAGTCAAGTATCGATGGCCTGAGATCAGCGTTCAAAACAAACACAGGAAAACTAGACTGAGTTGAAAATATGAGTCTCAGAATTACCCTTGGGGCATTGAAAAGCACTCCAATTACAGAGCTGGAAAAAACAGCAAATAGTGAGCCCCTTGAATTAAGGAGAAAATATAAATCCCTCACTCAGTTTGTAAAACTAAAGAGGTTACCTGATCATCATCTTCACCAGAAGTTCCAAGAGAGAACAAAAAACAGACTACTAAGGAAAAGCCCCAACCATCTGGCCAGAGAAATTCAAAGAAAACACGCAGACATCATTGAAGCTGAAACCAAAAAGTGCGAAGCACTCATTGCATAACCAATGACACGGAGTCTGGACCGGTCCAAAATAATCTTGGAGGTTCCAGGGTTAACGAAGAAAAGTGAGCAGTCGGCAACAGAGCAAAAATCTACGTTCTATAGGAAATCACGATATAGTACCTTATCAACTCTTGGACACACGTATACACAGATGGATCTGCCTCGGTGAGCTATTAAAGGGGAGGCAGTGGAGTCTACATTGAACACTCCAATGGTCACATAGAAAATCACTCCATACCAGCAGGAGAGACGTGTACCAATTTTAGAGCTGAAGCATGAGCGGTTCATGTGGCAACTCTTATCAGCCGAAACATAAATACAAGGAAAACTGTCATTCTAGCAGGAGTGTACTCCAAGCCATCTAAAGCCACAATCAAGATAGACTTTCACTTGAAATAAAATACAACATAGGATTGCTGTCTCAAAAAAAAACAGATTTAGTCCTACAAATGGATTCCGGCTCACTATGGGATATCTGGAAACGATAAAGCAGATGAGCTCGCAAAAGCCGGAAGTGACGGCACGCAGATTCTCCATCCACAGAGCTATAAAGAAGAAAAGACACTCATCAAACGATCCATGAGGACAAAATGGAGAGAGAATACAAAGAATACAAGTCAGAAAATGACAGCATATGCAAACTTGGCACAGACGGACAGACAAAGATCTTCAGACTCAGAACGGGACATTGTAGACTCAAGGCCCACCTCCCCACAAAGGGTATCAGAGACACTGCCACGTGCGATTGTGGAGCACCCAAGCAAACGCCAGAACATATTATGCAAGAATGTCCTACCTATGTAGACCAATGAGAGGCAGTCTGGCCTGGGGAAGTGACCATGCTCGAAAAGCTGTGAGGGACCGGTGAAGACCTGCAGCGCAGTCTCCTCCGTGAACATCATCGGACTAGCAGCACAGCATCAGTTGATCGATGAAGAAGAAATATGAGTCAAGCATGGGGTGACGGGCTGATATTAGATGTGGGTCAAGAATGGAGGGGCAATGTGCCAAGTACATCCACCCTAGTATTGGACGTCTAGTTCCACTAGGAGAATATTATAAATGTAACCCTTTCCCGCTCTCTCATCCCCCCTCCCCCCATTTCCCCAACACAAATATATAAAACAAATAAGAAAGAACTAAAAGTCAAAATAAAAATGTCCCAACAGGATATGTGATCACTGGAGGGCAAATAAATGACGTTTCAATATCATTCCATCTCTCTCCAAACACTGTGCGCCGTCTTCCACTAATAGTCCTACCATCAGTGTGAAGGCACATCTCTCGCACACACTTTGCGCCGTCTTCCACTAATAGTCCTACCATCAGTGTGAAGGCACATCTCTCATCTCTCCCACACACTTTGCGCCGTCTTCCACTAATAGTCCTAGAATCAGTGGGAAGGCACATCTATTATTTCTCCCACACACTTTGCGCCGTCTTCCACTAATAGTCCTATCATCAGTGTGAAGGCACATTTCTTATTTTTCCCACACACTTTGCACTGTCTCCACTTATAGTCCTAGCATCTTTGCGAAGGCACATCTCTCCCATACACTTTTCGCCGTCTCCACTAATGGACCAACCATCAGTGTGAAGGCACATCTCTCATCTCTCCCTACACATTTTGTTCTGTCTTCCACTAATAGTCCTAGCATCAGTGTGAAGGCACATCTCTCCTATACACTTTTTGCCGTCTCCACTAATGGACCTACCATCAGTGTGAAGGAAGCATCTCTCATCTCTCCCTACACATTTTGTTCTGTCTCCTACTAATAGTCCTAGCATCAGTGTGAAGGCACATCTCTCCCACACACTTTGCGCCGTCTCCACTAATAGTCCTAGCATCAGTGTGAAGGAAGCATCTAGAAGCGTGAAAGGCTTACTACCGTAAACACTCCATAAATCTCCCACTGAATCTCCCACACTGCCTGCCCTGTTTATAAGCTCAATCTGTGTTGTCGACAGGAGCTGTCAATATTGATCTAATTTTCTCCGTACGTGATAAAATAATGGCGACTTGTTTAGCCCCGCCTTTTTTGTCTTATGGCAGTCCGTTAATACCAGCGAGATGTGAAGGTGGTAGGGTGGATTGTTTCTGTCGTATTTCAACACATATAACTCACACCTCCCTTCATTATTTATTTGCAGTAATGCTTACTTATATTACCGCCAGTTTCAACATCACCTTTCAACACCATTACTTTTTGATAGTGAAATGAGAACAAATATTTGTTTAACGATAGAGTCGTCTTTTTTCACGATAAAGGTAGGAGTTCAGATCTCACAACGGTTACACTTCAGCTGACCCAACTGTAATACATGACTTACGGTTATAGAAGGACAAATCAGCAAGGAAGGGAACTAGCCACCCCACTTCACACAAGCTGTGGCTTAGTATACCGAAGTCTCAACTACTTCTTTCCTGGTCAGCGGTTTTCTGTTGAAGGACTGTATACTTTACTTGTGAAATGAAATAGAACAACTTTTCAACAAGGATTTGTAGACTCAATCAATAAATCGCGGCTTCTGTTCATCATTAGTCAGTGATTGACAAATCGATGGCATGGGTAGCATTTAAGAAAGAAACTTAATTACCCATCCTAAAGACATCCAAATAAATTACTGATCATAATCAATCTTCTAATATTCCATCCTTGGAAGTATCTCCGATGGTACCATCTTCTTAGTTAGGCCATGTTCATGACAATCTTGTGGGGATTTTGGTTATGTATAAGAGTCACATTCTTGAGTCGGTACTCAAAGACCGTCTATTGCATGTTGACACTACAGTCAATGAGATGCTGACTTTTCTTGTGCCTGAGAGAACGCAGCAGGAGTAGGTACAACCAGCAACCTTCTAGAACCATCAGATCCACATCCATCGCATTATTTAATTGAGACTAAGCACCTGTGGGTTTGTATGGGGTGCAGTAACGTCGGTTCTTGACAGAACAAACATAACTCACATAACAATCCTAGGCACCGACAGAAGACGTATCTATTTGCCATATTCTGCATGGAGCATTGTATACCTTACCACTGCAGAATTTGGTACATACATCAAGTATACCTCTGAAACTCCATACACGAACATTGTCAATTGTATCCTAAGACATAACCAACGCGGCCTGGACTATTTTCAGAGTGTCAGGGCCTGATTCTTAAGTAAACATTTATATTAACGCAGGAGGTTCAAGTTTCAACCAGCCAGGGTAGGTGGTAATCACGAATTTAACAGCAACAACCATTTTTGAAGTCTTCAAAATGTCTTGTTAGCGAGTGGAAAGTTGGAAGCTGACAAGTGAAGGTGGCGTCAGGCGGCACTAGTATTAGCATATCTGCTATTTTAAGTATAGCATCTATTATTAGCTCAATTATGTGCGGATGAGAGAGAATCTGAGTCTGAATTGTGCGTGCAACTGAGAGAGAATTTGAGTGTGAAATAGTGTGGTTGAGTGGACCGATTTCTTGGTCTGGTATGCTCATCTATGCGTGAGTGTGAGAGAAAGAGAGGGAGAGAGAAAGAGAGAGAGAGAAGAGGAGAACATCTGTCAAATAGAAAAATAAAGTTAAAAACTTAACACGGACTGTTTTTGTTTGTTTTGCTTGCTTATTTATGTGAGTTTCCGACAGCGATAGATATATATATATATATAGAGAGAGAGAGAGAGTCGAGGAAGGGGAGGGGATAGCGGGGCATCTGTAAATAACACAATATAATTAATTACTTAGCTTACACCGAATTAATATACTGGTTTGTTCATTATTGTGTAAGTGAGAAAGAGGGAGAGTTAGAGAGAGAGAGGGAGAAAGAACAGTGACGGAGTGGACAACTTTAAATAAAAACAGAAATAATTACTTATCGTGGACATAATTCTTGGTCTGATTATCGTGTGAGTAAGAGACGTAGAGAGAGAGATAGACAAAGAGAGAGGGGAGAGGACTGGCGGCGTGGGCTTCTTTAAACAAAACAATATAATTAATGGCGTATATATATATATAGAGAGAGAGAGAGAGATAGAGGGAGGTTGCATCTTTAAATAAAAACAAATCAGTAACAAGGTTTCGTAGAATGCTGACGTGCTGGTTATTCTTGTATCCATTGTTAAATGTATTCCCTCTCTACCCTTACATGTAGAGTAGTACAGAAATCGAATAACAATGATAACTTACCACGATAGTACCAGCAAGAGCCCCCAAAGACCTGCATATCTAATACAGTTAAAAACAGTCAGAAGAATAACTAAGAAGAATAACTCGAAGTGAACAGCGGTAATCAAACTAACAGCATGTCCTGTGGGAAGAGAAGTGAACAGCGGTAATCAAACTAACAGCATGTCCTGTGGGAAGAGAAGTGAACAGCGGTAATCAAACTAACAGCATGTCCTGTGGGAAGAGAAGTCATTTACAGGTAGCTCTAGCAACGAGAACCATTTTAAGAAAAGATGCACGCATGATGGTCAAAGGGGCAGATTCTAAACAGTGTGGCATCAAGACAATGTCGATGGTCAACATCGGAATTAATGTACATGAAGGTGTGGAGATAAGTCATAATCTTAGCTTGTTCGAATAGTATAGAAATAGCGTATATAAATAGCGTTCAGAAACAGCAAACACCAATAAAGAAAGATGTCACAAAACTGTAGAATCAAACATAATAACTACAAAGTAGTGAGGACACACTCATAATAATGACTCCAAAATCAGATCTAATATCAGCATCGAGAGAACAACAACGTCAGAATAACTGCTAATAATAGTAATAACGTGTCTCTATTGAAAAAAGGTAAAGGTAGTCCCATAACAAATACTGCGGTCACGGATGGAGTGTTAGAACCTTTATTGTACTTAGCCGTAGCCTTGTAAGGTGGGATTGCTAGTTCGCTTCCTCGCTACCTTTTTCCCTCCCTACCCGTCAACCAGAAAACAGGTAACAACCAAAACAGTTACTTTTTTTTTAAAACCAAAAAGATCATTTGAAAATGAAGTTAAATTAATGGCTGATATAGCAATGACCAAACAAACAACAGCAACAATGAATGACCAATACACACCAAAACAACAACAATCAGAATAATAAATATTCATAGGCATCTCAGTATTTTCAGACCATGCGCGTGGCGCCCTGTGAGTAGCCTCTCAGAGCGCAAGCCTGGGCGCTGAATATAGAAAACCTGGGCTGTCCAAACTGCAGGATCCCCGTCTCGGCTTCGCTTATGCAATTCAAAGGAATGTAAAGCATGACAATTTGGCACCAGCTCAGCTGCAGGAGATGCCGGAATGAGTTAGCAATTGTTAAACCATACGCCTTAGATGCTACCACTCAGGATTTTCTGTCTGGGTTTGCTCCCGTAGCCCTACCATCTCTCAAGGTTTCCACAATGCAGTGGAGTCGTTGCCCGCAGATGCTAGTTACTCGAGACATCCGATGATACTCTCAACGTCCCACGACTAGCCAGCACTCTCTGAGGCTTTGGGGTTTTAAATCAGAGTTCCTCATCTCCTGGGCAAACTCCTTGAACAGGCTAACGAGCTTTGTCTACCCGGGTTTAAAGTCAGAGTTTACCTTCTCTTAGATTGGCTACCAACCAAGTCTAATGAGCCCAATCTGCCCGCCCAGTTATACCGCCTGGTACACGGTCGAGCCCCACAACAGGTTCTGTAAGAAACAGGGGGCCCCTCATGAAGGTGCTGCTGGGGACACAATAATGTAGAAGATGCCATTGGCATGGAAACTCCTGTCACGCGAGCCGAAAAGTGAATCCAGCGGCAATCTCTACACCTGGAAAGCAGAGGTTATATCAGACGTCTCACTTTCCTTTAACGAGCGGTACGTCCAGCCCAGACCTCGCCCCCCCCTCCCCCTCGTACCCCATAATAATTATAAATAATAAATATACCATTCACAAAATGTATAACAGAAGTTTTGCTAACAAAAATAATTATTCAAATAAATTAACAGCTGATTATAACAATAGCATCGTACATATTACCACATGTATCCCCCGGCACATTAATAACGTTAATCCAGAAAATGCCCATAAAAAAGACTAATAAATTAGAAATCGACCAAATAATCCTGCAATAGCAGAATGCCGTCTTGGCGGACAGAGGGGATTAAAGTACTCGCTCGTGGAGGAGATTACAGTGTGATATCACTGAGAGGATTAGAGGCTGAACAAAAATGGTTGCTTAAGGGAGATTAAACTAAATAAAGAAAATGAAGATAGAATACTGACTCTTTTGCTTGTATTTCTTGAGGCAGATTATATAGACATACGAATTATATTATATGGATACACGAGAGAGAGTATGTGGATACAAAAGTGGATACATGAGATGATGTGGATACAGATGTGGTTAGATGGGATGATATGGATATATGAAATTGTTTGGATAGATACGATGATGTGGACATATGAAAGTATTTGGGTACATGAGATTATGTGGGTACATGAAATGGTTTGGATACATGGGATGATGTGGATGCATGAAGTGATTTGAAAACATGGGATTATGTGGATATATGAAATGGTTTCGATATATGGGATGCTGTAGATGTAGATGTGGAAACATTGGATGATATGGATACATGAGAGGGTTTGCATACATACATACACACATACGATGATGTGGATATGTTGAGATAAAACAAATGATGTGAATTGGATACATGCGATATGGATACACGACGAATATTACGTGGATACGCACAGGAGATTGTTGTCGTACGTCAAAAATAATATGGATGTGTGAGATGATTTGGATACATGAAATGTGGATACATGAAATGATATGGATAACATGAAATAATGTAGATACGTGCATCTGAGAGATCATATGAATCCACGAAAGAATATCGTTACACTAAAGAGATTATATGGCTTTACGAGATATGATATACATGTGATATTGATATGATATAGATTAGAGATAGACACCAGATATGGACATGAGAAAGATTTTACGGATTAACAAGAGAGCAGATATACTTTTCCATGAGAGAGATGATATGGGTTCATAAGAGACATTATGTAAATAAACGAGAGAGAGAGATGATTAGGATTTACAGGAGATAGTATATGAATAAATAAGAGCAATAATGTGGAAATATAAGAGAAATAAAATGCATAAACGAGAAATATTATATGGATACACAATAGAGATTATAATGATATACGAGAGCGATGATATGGCTATGATATATCGATATACAGAGAGAGGTTACATGGATGCATGAAGTTCATTCTATGGATACATAAAAGATATGATATGGGTATAAAATATAATGTGAATATATCAGACGATATGGATTCACGAGAAAGATGATATAATTACACGAGATATATTCTATGGAAACAAAGATATTTTATGGACATATAAGATGTATTATATGGAGACGAGAGATATTCGATGGATACATAAGAGATATTATATGGATACATAAGAGATATTCTATGGATACATAAGAGATATTCTATGGATACATAAGAGATATTCTATGGATACATAAGAGATATTATATGGATACATAAGAGATATTCTATGGAAACGAGAGATATTCTATAGAAGCGAGATATCATCTATGGATACATAAGAGATAATCTATGGATACATAAGATATATTCTATGGATACATAAGAGATATTCTATGGGAACGAGAGATATTCTATCGATACCTGAGATATAGTCAATGGAATGATATATTTTCTATAGATGCATGAGGGATGTGAATACCGTGAGAGTGTGAAATAATAATGTGGCTAAAGAATATAAAATCTAGTTACATGAGAGAGGTGGATGTTCCCACATGAGAGAAATAGATGTTTCCACATCGGACAAATAATTGTTCTAACAAAAGAGAGAAAAGTGTTCTTACATGAGAGAAATAAATGTTTTTAGATTAGAGAAATAAATGTTCTAACTTGAGATAGATACATGCTGCTACAAGAGAAATATATATATTCGTTCTTACAAGAGAGAAATATATGTGCTTACATGACAGAGATAAATGTTCTTAGATGAGAGAAATACATGCTCTTCAAAAGAGATATACGTTTTCCTAGATGAGAGAAATATATGTTCTTACATAGTAGAGATAAATGTTCTTAGATGAGAGAAATACATGCTCTTACAAAAGAGAGATACGTTTTCCTAGATGAAATTAAAAAAATGTTTTTGCATGAGATATGAACATATTCGTATATTTAAAAAATAAATGTTCTTAGATGTGAAAAATGAATTTTCTTACATGAGAGAGATACGTTTTTATAGATACTCAATAAATCTTCTTTTATGAGATAGATACGTGGTCTTACATTAAATGAGAAAAATAAATGTTCTTACATGAGAAAAATAAATCTTATATGAGATAAATACATTTTCTTACATGAGAGAAATAAACTTTACATGAGGTAAATAAATGTTTTTACATGAGAGGAAGAAATGTTCTTACGTGAGAGAGATACACGTTCTTACGAGAGAGAGATGTGTGTTCTTAGTTGAGAGAAATAAATGTTTTTACATGAGGCAGTTAATTGTTCTTACATTAGAGAGATGCATGTCCTTACACAAGAGAGATACATATGGTTAATAAGAGATAAGTGTGGCTACATGATATCAATATGTGGCTGCATTACATTAAATATATCATTGTTATTACATTAACAAATGTGGTTTTTAAATTAGATAAATAAATGTGAACACATACAAGAGAAATATAAATGTTTAAGTAGATAGAATAATTGGGTTTAATAGAATCAATATTGCTATCTGAGAGATGAATATGACTTGTCGGTAAGATGACTGTGGCTGGACAGGAAGGTGAATGTACTAGTTTGAGTACAGGAAGGTGAATGTACTAGTTTGAGTACAGGAAGGTGAATGTACTAGTTTGAGTACAGGAAGGTGAATGTACTAGTTTGAGTACAGGAAGGTGAATGTACTAGTTTGAGTACAGGAAGGTGAATGTACTAGTTTGAGTAGACAATGACGATTGAAGGCAAGCAGTTTTGTTCTCGTTTGGTGATCACAAGAAAAAGACCAAAAAACTAGTGCACAAAATATATATATAAAACCAGGCAATTATCAAATATGCTAAAGCAAGATGTTTGGTTATGAAAACAGATCTTAAATATATACTTACAATCCAGCACCATCTAGAGATGATTGTCGTTTAGTGTAGCAACGGAAATCGATCTTACTTCTGAGGAGGATTAATCAGGATTATGCTCGACTCACGAAAACCTCGTAGAACATCCACTGTAATATATCCCACACAACATCACAACTAGTGATTATGAATATGATCAAAGCTTAACCCAGGGTTGCTCGTCCACCGAGTAAGCATTCACTGCGCTTTCAACTCCATTGAGGAAAGACTAAATGGAAAATTCACATGAAATCTTCTCTTTCTAAATTTAGACAACTATCCTCACTCACTGCAGCTCAGTCAATATTCCTGTCTCGATCTCTCGTGAATGAAGACAGTTTTCTAACTCCTTTCTGCGGACATTTGAAGTGAATAGAAAATAAGATTACAGACACTGGAACAGCGCTAAACAGTTTTACGTGTTGTAATCGTTACTAATATAATCCTGGTCTTCCGTCTGTCACACAAAAACATGCCGTTGTTGTCTGATGTATCTGCAGTGAGTTTCACGTTCGTCTAGTCTAATCTTGAACGGAATATGTTACCTCTATGTTGCTCTTCTTTTCTTCCACAAAACGATTCTGGGAACTAGCAAATTGTGTGCAGATTTAGTTCTGCCGTGTGTTCAAGGCAAGATACACACAACGTCTGATGTTTCACGTACGCTCCGTGGTGTTTGTTCACCCTTTATTCCGCGTTTTGTCGACAGGACTCCCCCCTTCCCTGTGCATCCACTCGTCTTGCAGAACTCACCAATCAGGAAGCAGAGTCCCTGCTAATTACATCGAATCACTCTCAGCGGGACATCGAGATTTGACACTTAGCTCCGCCCCGCTCGTTATCTCGTTTGTTGTCGTTTCCTTCCGCTTTTAACGACGTTTCCCGTGAACAACAAAGGCGTACAAACGTGTTAAGGCCCGCTCAATACGGGGTTATGTCCAAAGATTATGGTACTTTTCCCCTAACAAGTTCACGATGTTTTGTTCCGTGTACTTTCTTCGGTCCTAATCTCCGATCCGCGTTTTACATTTTTTCTTAAAACGCGTCATTATAAGCGTAGTTATTTTGATCACAGTTGAAAGCAACTGAGAAGCGAAAGTAAATATGTACGAAGAAAATATATTTCTTTAAAAAGTAAACATGAACACACCAACGAATGGAAGTCAGGTCGTCGACACATCTTCTAACGAACACGGCACAAAGCAGGACGTGAGCCTGGATTGTGAGAGCACTGTACGATCTCTGAATGATATCACTAGTAATGAAACAAGAGAGAATGGGGATGGACACAATAAATTGACACAAGAGAAATGTCTAATTGAGACTAGGAGGCCCACACATAGACACATATAATGTCATTTTAATAACGCCACATCTAATTTACCCAGATGTAAATGTGTACTTGTCATAGACCTGGAGCAGGTCAGACAGAGACGAAGGGAACTGTCATCGGAACTGACAAAATGATGATACACAGTTCACCCACCATTCTCTTCTGCAGCGATCGTGCTGAAAATAACGCCGTGACAAAGTTCCACAGTTTACAGCGAGGCTCCGTTATCTGTGGCATCTTGTTTGAGAAAGGCTATTTTTAGAAACCAGGATTATCCTACTTATTCGATCCTGATTCTCTGAGCCAGGCTGCATGGACGCAGCCCGTATCCAGTGCTGCCACTTAGAAGCGGAATAGAATCTAGGTCAGCTATGACTCGCTGTCCTTTATGCAAACATATTTTAATGAGTCGGTGGCTGCTGTCAGCTCATTCACTACTGCGTTGTCGGTCATTGACCTAGTACAATGAAGTTTCTAACACGTCATCCCTGACAGCAATGATCGGCACAGCATTACTTTTACAGAAGGAAAGAAGACATTTATTAAACCTTTGCCACCTGCGTACGATGAAGAAACCTTTGCCACCAATATTCCTTAAAGGAGGTAACACAGTAGTTCCCTGAGCAAATTCGTCAAACAACACCCCACAGCTGGCTGCTACCGAGCAAGATTCTATGACAAGCTCCTGAAAATGTTCAGCTAATCGTCAGACCATTATTTGAGATGTTAGCGTGAAGGTCGGCACTGTTAACTATTCATTGATTTGATGGAAGAGCGGCTACATGAAGAAAAAACCCGGATAATTGGGAGATGTCGGTGCACGTCTGGGAATCCTAAGGTATGTCTTTACACAAGGGAACCAACTTTCCATCAGATTTACAGATAAGCATTAATAAAACCGATTTGACAATTTCGCAACAGAGAATAGATTGCGAGGCTGCTCTCGGGACGATTGGATTAAACCAGTAGACGACGAGAATCCGAATACCAACTGCACGTATATTCGATTACTACATGCACATAGGACCCGACTACTAACTGCACGAAGGGGAAGACAACCAGCAACACGTAGACCCAACTACCAATTGCAAGAAGGACACGACTATCAACTGTACGGATGTCCGGACTATCAACTGTACGGATGACCGGACTATCAACTGTACGGATGACCGGACTATCAACTGTACGGATGTCCGGACTATCAACTGTACGGATGACCGGACCATCGACTGTACGGATGTTCGGACTATCCTATCAACTGTACGGATGTCCGGACTATCAACTGTACGGATGACCGGACTATCGACTGTACGGATGACCGGACTATCGACTGTACGGATGTCCGGACTATCAACTGTACGGATGACCGGACTATCGACTGTACGGATGTCCGGACTATCAACTGTACAGATGACCCGACTATCAACTGTACGTATGACATGACTATCAACTTTACTGATGACCCGACTATCAACTGTACTGATGACCAGACTATCAACTTTACTGATGACCCGAATATATACTGTACGTATGACATGACTATCAACTTTACTGATGACCAGACTATCAACTTTACTGATGACCGGACTATCAACTTTACTGATGAACGAACTATCAACTTTACTGATGACCCGACTATCAACTTTACTGATGACCAGACTATCAACTTTACTGATGACCGGACTATCAACTTTACTGATGACCGGCCTATCAACTTTACTGATGACCAGACTATCAACTTTACTGATGACCGGCCTATCAACTTTACTGATGACCAGACTATCAACTGTATGGCTGCCCCAGCTACTAACTGATCCGTTCACCAACTGTACATAGATTAGAATACCAATTGCACGTAGGACTCGACGATCAACTGTATGGATGACCTGACTACCAACGACATGCAGATATGATTGCAACTGCACGTAGATCTGACTACCAACTGCACGTAGATCTGACTTCCAACTGCACGTAGATCTGACTACCAACTGCACGTAGATCTGACTACCAACTGCACGTATATCCGACTACCAACTGCACGTAGATCTGACTACCAACTGCACGTAGATCTGACTACCAACTGCACGTAGATCTGACTACCAACTGCACGTATATCCGACTACCAACTGCACGTAGATCTGACTACCAACTGCACGTAGATCTGACTACCAACTGCACGTATATCCGACTACCAACTGCACGTAGATCTGACTACCAACTGCACGTATATCCGACTACCAACTGCACGTAGATCTGACTACCAACTGCACGTATATCCGACTACCAACTGCACGTAGATCTGACTACCAACTGCACGTATATCCGACTACCAACTGCACGTAGATCTGACTACCAACTGCATGTATATCCGACTACCAACTGCACGTAGATCTGACTACCAACTGCACGTAGATCTGACTACCAACTGCACGTAGATCTGACTACCAACTGCACGTAGATTTGACTATCAACTGCACGTAGATTTGACTATCAACTGCACGTAGATTTGACTATCAACTGCACGTAGATCTGACTATCAACTGTACGTATGACATGACTATCAACTATACGAATGACCCGACTATCAACTGTATGGATGACCCGACTACTAACTGATCCGGTCACCAAATACACATAGATTCAACAACCACCTGTACATAGATTAGAATATCAATTGCACGTATACTCGACTACCAACTGCATGGATGCCCCGACTACCAATGACAAGCAGATCCGACTACCAATTGCACGCAGATTCGTCAACCAACAGCACGTAGATCCGACTACCAATTGCACGTAGATTCGACAACCAACTACATGTAGATCCTTCTTCTTCTTCTTCGTCGTCGTTCGTTCTCAATCTCCCGCTACCAAACCCTGAAAGGGCTTATGTAGCAGAATGTAGTCCAGAGAACGGAATGCGTTGTGTCGTAGTTTACATCGTGACTGCGATATTTGCACCTTTTGGTCCAACACATCCGACTTCAGCAAGCATTTTTTTAGTACCGGGTTAGCATTCCCTCTTCGATCCCTTCTCCTTAGCCAGTCTGCCCTGCTGCAGCCTGTTATCCAGGATCACCGCGTGGAGGTGTAGAAGGGTCTTGTCAGCTCTGGTTCGCTGGCCCTGACGCTATCAGTCAGTTATGGGTCGCTGACCACTGCAGCTCATGCGCTGCTCAGCGTCTTGATCCCTCACGTAGATCCGACAACCAATTGTATGTAGGACTGGACTACCAACTGTACGTAGATCTGACTACTAACTGTACGCTGGGACTGAGAACACAATTCGTAATCTTCAATCACAAAGTAGGAAGATCGTAACACCGGTAAAAAGGAAACAATTTCACCAATATAGGTTGAGTTACAAGTAGGTACACAGGTTAAAATACTGGTAAGTGTACATGTTAAGCTATAGGTAGATGTACATGTTAAGTTATAGTTATATGTACATGTTACGTTATAGGTAAGTGTTCAGGTTAAGTTACAGGTCGGTCCACATGTTAAAATCTGTATACATTTTATGAACTGATTTGAAATCTTTGTAAACTGTTGGGTTGATTTTTTGACAGCTGTGACAAAGTACAAGATGGACACAGCACAAGGAATACATTACAAGTGCAAGCTAGAGAAAGTATTTACAAGTGCTCCCTTGAAAAAGTATTTGCAAGTGCTAGTTAGAGAAAGTATTTACAAGTGCCACATAGAGAAAGTATTTACAAGTGCCAGCTTGAAAAAGTAATTACAAATGTCAGCTAGAAAAAGTATTTACAAGTGCCAGCTAGAAAAAGTATTTACAAGTGCCAGGTAGAAAAAAGTATTTACCAGTGCCAGCTAGAAATAAGTATTTACAAGCGCCAGCTAGAAAAAGTATTTGCAAGTGCTAGTTAGAGAAAGTATTTACAAGTGTCAGCTAGAAATAAGTATTCACAAGCGCCAGCTAGAAAAAGTATTTGCAAGTGCTAGTTAGAGAAAGTATTTACAAGTGTCAGCTAGTGGAACTATTTACAAGTGCCAGCTAGAAGAAGCATTTACAAGTGCCACATAGAGAAATTATTTACAGGTGCCAGCTACGATCATCTTTGTCAGAGAAGAAAACAGTTAATACATATACGCATACAGCACCAATTCAGCAGACTTCAACCTGAAAATAGTGCTGCTCAGAAATAATCTCCATATCGAAGGCTGCAATGAATCTCCAACATCCCCTGCCTCTTGCCTTAACTGCTCAATCTGTCAGCCTTTATTTTTTTGACGTTAACCGATCATGTATAGTGTGCTACCCTTTCTACCTTTGGTCGTCACCTTTCCTTCCAGTATTTTGTTACGTCCTTTGATGTGACCAAAGTATCCTAACGGTCTAACGCTGATTTCTTTCTTCAATCTTCTATCCATCGATAATGTTTTCTTATTTCTTATCATATGTATCCCACGAAATGCGCACCATTCTTCTTTATTGTGACATGTGACAGACCTTATTTTTCTTCCCCGACATACAATGGCCACGTTTCTATGTCACACAATAATGACGAGTATATGTACCACATGATTGCTACTTGTTAAAAATGTGTGTGTGACTTCTTTGCATTTCAATATGTGACTCATGTCGATGAAAACCGATTTGGCCATCTCTATTTTCTTCTTAATAATGTCCTTTCCCATTTTCATCCGCAGTTATTAAATTTTCAATATAGGCCAAGCCTCTGACTTGTAGAGCAGATGTTTTGTTTTTCCAAGTTACTAATTGTCATAGTTTTTGTTTTCTTGGTGTGAATATGAAATTTACGTAACCGTCTTTTGTTATTTAGTGAGTTTTCCTATCTCTTCTCCAGTCCATACATTTTCCGGATATATTATTAGTGTTTTATGCTGGACTGCAAAAGCAGTCTTTTTAAATCGAGAAAGCACGTATAAATGCGTTTTTTTTGGTACTTCTATGTATATGATGATTGTCCTTATACAGGAAAATGCTTCTCTTGATACGCTTCTCTGTCCAATTCCATTTACTTGTCCAGCCTTCGTTGTCTACTCTAAGCCTCCTTCTCTCCTGTATAACCGTTCCACAATCTAAACATTCGGCTGCACGAGCTTTCTTGTGTATTATAAAGACTGATGCAATGAGCTGGCGCAGTATTGACCCTGTATCGTAGACACCATTGCCCAGTTCATTAATTCTGTTATCTACACCGACATGTCCTACAGCCTCTGACCTACCTATATCTGTTGTGTCTGTGCACGTTGCTTTCCCCCTGCTCATTCCTGTTAATGTTTTAATTCCTTCTCAGTTGAGAATGCTGGAGCCGTCATTAATAAATGTTGATGGATTGCCACCTCAGTTGTTGTTGAACAGTTCACAGATATGTTGCATCTGTCTGTTAGATCAAGCAAGAAGATATGTTGCATCTGTCTGTTAGATCAAGCAAGGTGGGCCCGGTCTTGTTCTATCAGACAATCGGTAAACTTAATTGATGTACGGATATAAAAGGTGTTATCAAATGGTAATATGGATTTTGGATTAGCTTAGTAATGAACTTTATCAATTTTTCGATAATTGTGCCATCCATAGCAACATACATATTTAGGAGCTGTTTCCTTATATTCCTACTAATCGATACTTAGTTACTCCTCCTGAATGTATAAATGTATCGTATTTGCTTATACACCCAGCATATATGAGTCTTCATATTGCCACACATCATCAGTATCCATTCTCTTATCTCTGAGATGGAACTGTCCAGATGTCATAGCCTGTACAATGTCCAGGCATTCCACGTTCAAATTGTTAGGTACCTTCTAACAGTCTGTAGACGGTCTTTCTCTGAAAGCTTCTAGAAATATTCGTCATTAAAGATCTTCTTACTCACAAGATGAGTTACATCTTCCCTGTTCGTCAGTACAGCAGCTTTTGCCCCACTGGACTACGAAGCATCGACACAACTACTTATTTATTTGTCCTTTTATTGCATAAGGTGGGATAATAACGACCAGCCCCCATTCTCTTCCACTGTCGTCATCTCTTTCTATGTCCCATACATCTCGAGCGTGCCACACACTTTCCTGTTCCGTTTCAGCCATTGATGATGTCGATTCATGTGCAACCCTCTGTGTCTCAGACTTCGTGAATGAGAATGGACATTTCTTGGGGAATAATGCATGTGCCACCGTGTCTGTCTCAGTCTTCGTGAATGAGAATGAAGATTTCTTGGGGAATAATTCGTGTGCCACCCTGTCTGTCTCAGTCTTCGTGAATGAGAATGGGGATTTATTGAGAAATAATTCATGTGCCACCCTGTCTGTCCCATTATTCGAGGACGGGAATGCACATTCCTGATGGCAGAACTCATCAGCCACCCTCACTGTCTCAGTCTTAATGTACAAGGATAGACATTCCTGAAGGAATAATTAATTGGCCACCCTGATTGTCTCAGTCTTAATGTACAAGGATAGACATTCCTGAAGGAATAATTAATTGGCCACCCTGATTGTCTCAGTCTTAATGTACAAGGATATACATTCCTGAAGGAATAATTAATTGGCCAGCCTGATTGTCTCAGTCTTAATGTACGAGGAAAGACATTCCTGAAGGAATAATTAATTGGCCACCCTGATTGTCTCAGTCTTAATGTACAAGGATAGACATTCCTGAAGGAATAATTGATTGGTCACCCTGATTGTCTCAGTCTTAATGTACAAGGATAGACATTCCTGAAGGAATAATTAATTGGCCACCCTTATTGTCTTAGTCTTAATGTACAAGGATAGACATTCCTGAAGGAATAATTAATTGGCCACCCTGATTGTCTCAGTCTTAATGTACGAGGAAAGACATTCCTGAAGGAATAATTAATTGGCCACCCTGATTGTCTTAGTCTTAATGTACAAGGATAGACATTCCTGAAGGAATAATTAATTGGCCACCCTGATTGTCTCAGTCTTAATGTACAAGGATAGACATTCCTGAAGGAATAATTAATTGACCACCCTGATTGTTTCAGTATTTAAGTACGAGGATAGACAATCCTGTGGGAATAATTAATTGACCACCCTGATTGTCTCAGTCTTAATGTACAAGGATAGACATTCCTGTGGGAATAATTAATTGACCACCCTGATTGTCTCAGTCTTAATGTACGAGGATATACATCCCTGTGGGAATAATTAAATTGACCACCCTGATTGTCTCAGTCTTAATGTACGAGGATATACATCCCTGTGGGAATAATTAAATTGACCACCCTGATTGTCTCAGTCTTAATGTACGGGGATGGACATTTCTGAGGGCAGCATTTATCAGTCACCCTGACTGTCCCAGTCTCCGTGTGCGCGGGATGGACATTCGTGTCAGGAGGATTCATCGGACAATTTCACCGTCTGTCTTCGTGAGGGGTCAAGTTGTTGAGTAATGCATGAGCTGCAGCGGTCAATAACCCAAAGCTGGATGTAATGGTCAAGGCCAGCGACACAGAGCTGCAAAGGCACTTCTCTACCTTCATATGGTGATCTTGGATAATATCCAGCAACATGGCAGACTGGTTACGGAGAAGAGATCGAAAAGAGAAGGCTAACCCCTTAACCAAAAATGACATGATGAAATATGATGTGTCGGACAGGAACGTTCAAATATCGCAGTCAAGCTGTAAACTAGGAGACAACGCATTATTTTCTCTAGTACATCCTGCTATTTATTCTCCTAAAAAGGACTTGGTAGCAGGAGTTCTAGAACTAACTAAGAAGAAGTCTTCGTGTTCTGGGGATTAACATTTCTATGAGCAGGTATACAAATGGTTCCGCCCAGCTTTAGTTTTTTGTGTCTGCTCCCATAGCCTTTCGCTGTTCCCAGCCGACCTGAAAGGCGGCATTTGTTTGTATTCAGAGTTGTATATCCCAATAAAGTCGAGTCTTTCCTGCTTGAAAGCGACAAGTGTACATCGGGAAGTTCATACAAATTTCACGGGAAAGTATATGATAATGAACTCGATTGATGAAAGAGAGAACTATTTCGCAAAATGTTAATGACTGAAGAAGAAGCAGCGAAACTGCAGCTGGAACAATTTTATGGCTGACCTGACAGAGAAAGCTAGAAATCAATTAGATTTAATGACACGCTGCAATTTCACAGTTGAACCGTGATTGACAAATCTAAACAACTCCATTACGAGTAAAACAAAGAAAGAATACATAATCACCAATGCAGACAATAACGCAGACTGATGAATGGTTTGTATTAAAGAATAAAACAATAATCAATCAAACCTGCCTGCGACCTGCAGAAATTATTTGTGCATTAAAAACATAAACCGGCACGAAACAAGGAATCCTCCAACACTAAAACTGACAAACAGTGAGAAACCTGCAGGGTAAGATCGCATCAGGCGGCTGCTAAATAAACTCAACACTGAAAGGCTGACTGCCAGCGATTGACATAATCTGCGGGTGGGATTAAATGCACGCATGCGCATGACGGTCCCCTATACCTCCTTGCGGAAAGACAACACATGCTTCATTTGTTTCCACGGACAAAACTAAGGTGGGATAATTTTTGAACACACCTCGTCTAGACTGGAGTGTCAGCCAATAGCTCGTCCAAGACATAAATATAGTAGATGTTCAGGGAAAGTTAAATGGAGGAGGTTCCTATTTATCCTTCGATCGTGAGAGGATACAGAGACAGACAGACAGACAGACATACAGACCGATAGACAGACAAACGGACAGGCAGAACGATAGATAGATAGATAGATAGATAGATAGATAGATAGATAGATAGATAGATAGATAGATAGATAGATATATGGATGGATGGATGGATGGATGGAAGGATAAATAGATGGATGGATGGATGGATGGATGGACGGACGGACGGACAGTTAGACAGACAGACAGACAGACAGACAGACATACAGACAGACAGACAGACAGACAGACAGACAGACAGACAGACAGACAGACAGACAGACGGACGGACGGACGGACGGACGGACGGACGGACGGACGGACGGACGGACGGACAGACAGACAGACAGACAGACAGACAGACAGACAGACAGACAGACAGACAGACTAATAGATAGATAGATAGATAGATAGATAGATAGATAGATAGATAGATAGATAGATAGATAGATAGATAGATAGATAGATAGATAGATAGATAGATAGATAGATAGATAGATAGATAGATAGATAGATAGATAGATAGATAGATAGATAGATAGATAGATAGATAGATAGATAGATAGATAGATAGATAGATAGATAGATAGATAGATAGATAGATAGATATAGAGATCTATTGATGATACGAAAGGTTTGGACGCCTTTCATTTGTTAGATTTATTTTTGACCGCTGTGAAGTAAAGCCTGAAAAATCCGGTGGACTGTCTTCCTTCATGTCGGTTGCAGCAAAGGCCAAGCTGTATGAAAGTGAGAGAGTCCCAGACACTCATGTGCCCTGCCCACTGCTTAAAATGGGTCAGCCATCTAATTAAAAAATGCAACTAGGTCAATCAATACTACCAGATTTTCTTACCAGACTTTGAGAACCAGGAATTAGCAGCCAGTCTGTCAAAAGAAGAGCTGATTGATGGAGGGGTGCCAAGGTACTCTAGAGAAATGGTCAAACGTTCGCCGAGCCCCACTATGCGTATCAAAGATTGCAAGTGAACGTTTGGAAGACACGAGGACAAGAAGGTATAAGGTGGCTTGGCTTGGCTTCGTTCGTTCTCAATCTTCCGCTTTCAAACCCTGAAAGGGCTTAAGTAGCACAATGTAGTCGAGAGAACGGAATGCGTTGTGTCGTAGTTTACAGCCTGGCTGCGATATTTGCACCTTTCGGTCCAACACATCCGACTTCAGCAAGCATTTTTTGCGTACTGGGTTAGCATTCCCTCTTCAATACCTTCTCCTTAGCCAGTCTGCCCTGCTGCAGCCTGTTATCCAGGATCACCGCGTGGAGGTGTAGAAGGGTCTTGGCAGCTCTGGTTCGCTGGCCCTGACGCTAGGAGTCAGCTATGGGTCGCTGACCCACTGCAGCTCATGTGCTGCTCAGCGTCTTGATCCCTAGATATAGAATGACGATACGCGATAAGATTAGTCATGAAGCTCTTGTTTCAGCATTATTGTGTTATTTCAGTGTTTCAACTGTTTGTCTTTCTCTCTCTCTCTCCCTCTCTCTCTTTCTCTCTCTCTTTCTCTCTCTCACTTTCTCTCTCTCTTTCTCTCTCTCCCTTTTTGATTCTCTTTCTCTTTTTCACTATTTCTCTCTATCTTTCTCTCTGTCCTCATCTCTTTTTCCCTCTCTGTTTATCCCTCTCTCTCTGTCATCTCTCTGTCCCTCCCTTTTCTCTTTCTCTCTCTCTCTACATCTCAATGTCGCTCTCTTTTTCTCCCTCTCTCCCTCTTTCTCTCTCTCTATCCTCATATCGTTGTTCCTCTCTGCTTCTCCCTCTCACTCTCTCTCTACTTTCATCTCTCTCCCTCTTTCTCTCTCTCTGTCTACATCTCTATGCCCCTCTGTTTTTCTCTCTCACTCTGTCCACATCTCTTTGTCCCTTTATGTTTCTCCCTCTTTCATTCTCTCTCTCTCTGTCCTCATCTCGCTGTCCCTTTCTTTCCTACTCTCTCACTCTGTCCAAATCTCAATGCCCCTCTCTGTTTCTCCCTCTCTCTCCCTTTCTCCCTCCCTCTGTCCTCATCTCTTTGTCCCTCTATGTTTCTCCCTCTTTCTTTCTCTTTCTCTGTCATCTCTGTCCTTCTCTGTTTATCCCTCTCCTCTTTATATCTCTCTATCTCTCTCTATCTCTCTCTCTCTCTCTGCATGTCCTCATTTCTCTGTCCTCAGCATAAAAGTTAGACTAATGTGCTCATTTGTGCTCTCAATATTTGTGTATGTCTGTGCGACCTTGGACCATCACTGCGGATATCCAGGACAGAATACATGCAATGGAAATGAGGTGCTTTAGAAGGCTTAAATATTACATATATGGATCGTGTCACGAACGTAGAAATACGACGAAGAGTGGAAAACGCAATTGAGCGTTTTGATGATCTGTTCACGGCTATCAACAGGCGGAAGATGTCTGGGTTTGGGCACGTCACGAGGTCTACACATTCGATACTGCATAGTCCCGTACCAGGAAAGAGAGGACTTGAACGTCTTTCTTCTTCTTCTTCTTCGTAAGCTGTCAGATATCAACTTGTATTTGTTCGAAGAAAGCAGCTGTCATCCTGAGGCTGTCGACACTGCCATAGAGCTTGTCTAGTGTTGGCACTGGTGATGGCCACATGTGCTTTCTCTGGTCCTTGTATTTCGGGCAATTTTGCAGCAGATGTTCGGCGGTCATTTTCCCTGTACCGTAGGTACATTCGTCAGTGCCACCTATCTTCAGTTTACTTGGACATCCAAGAAAGAGATGGACGGGCAATATCACTTAGTCGTCAAACCTTCGTCCCGGTGAGGCAGGACTGGCGGCAGCGAACATAGAGATGGCGTGGGATTGTGGGAGTGTCTTCAAGTGTGCCTTACCGAATTCATGGGTTTCGAGATGAACTGAACTGAAGTATGTCTGTAGCAAACAATGCAGTACCGGTACTTCCAGTAATTCAGAATCAGTCATTCCACTAAATAACCTGATATATTAATCTGAAGAAAAACACATTCAATACTTTTACTGTGAAGTTCTTTTACAGAGTATTCGAAGTACAAGCTAATCACCGATTGGATGCCATATCACCTGCAAACCAATAATGGTTATACATCAAGGAGTTTTCCATACAGATGATATAGTGCAATATTTTATTATATTTTGTGAATCATTTTGCATCAATGTCAAGAGAAACATATTGACCAGGACACGGCTTCTCGTCTTCACTGAACATATGGAAACATACTGACTAAGACCCTGTCTCTCATCTTCACTGAACACCTGGAAACATACTGACCTAGAACCGGGCTCCCGTCTTCACTGAACATCTGAAAACATACTGACCTACTGACCAAGACCCGGCCTCTCGTCTTCAATGAACAACTGGACATATACTGACCTAGAACCGGCCTCCCGTCTTCACTGAACATCTGAAAATATACTGACCTAGACCTGGCCTCTCGTCTTCAATGAACACCTGGACAAATACTGACCAAGACCTGGCCTCTCGTCTTCACTGAACACCTGGAAACATACTGACCTACTGACCAAGACCCAGCCCCCCGTCTTCACTGAACACATGGACACATACTGACCAAGACCTGGCCTCTCGTCTTCACTGAACACCTGGAAACATACTGACCTACTGACCAAAACGTGGCCTCTCGTCTTCACTGAACACATGGAAATATACTGACCAACTGACCAAGACCTGGCCTCCCGTCTTAATTGAACACCTGTACACATACTGACCAACTGACCAAGACCCAGCCTCTCGTCTTAACTGAAACCCTGGATACATACTGACCAACTGACCACGACCCGACCTCCCGTCTTCACTGAACACCTGGACATATACTGACCAACTGACCAAGACCCGGCCTCCCGTCTTCACTGAACACCTGTACACATTCTGACCAACTGACCAAGACCCAGCCTCCCGTCTTCACTGAACACCTGGACACATACTGACCAACTGACCAAGACCCGGCCACCCGTCTTCACTGAACACATGGACACATGCTGACCATGACCCTGCCTCTCGTCTTCACTGAACACCTGGAAACAGGCTGTAATAGCAGACTGTCTAATGAGGTGTTGGTCGACACTGTGTTATCAAAGCAAAAAACCTAAGAAAGGCCCAGAATTGTACTACAGACATGAAAACCCAGGTCCACATTCAGTATACCTCAGGATATAACAAGAAACACATCATCAAATGTGAACAATTCACCACAAGCAGCTTTGAATAACAACATTCTCTCCAGAATAATTCCACTATTACGTAATGTGTTGGGGTTCAGTGTCAGTTTGGGGATGAAACAGGCATTCTGCTAAAAATATATATAAGAATAACATTACCAGCTGGGTCAGATCGGTAGAACAGCTTTATAGAAACAAACAAACCATAATACTTTAAGCTTGATATAATGTTGGACCTTCAGGACATTACTCGCTAATGTATATATATATATATATATATATATATATATATATATATATATATATATATATATATATATATATATATCACGCGCACGCACACACACACACACACACACACACACACTTATACACATACATACATTTTTTATATTCCCGTCGAGACGATTAAAATTGAGCGTTGTCCGGTTATGGTATAACGACTTTAATGTTTCGACAATCCTAGGTTACTGGTGTGTTCATAGCAAGAATTATTGGCTATATATATATATATATATACGTATGTTGTACATTTGAAGTGTGTGAGTGTGTGTGTGTGTGTGCTCGCGATCAAGTATATACTGAAAATATTGATCTTACAAGATTGGCAGGAACCATTATGACAAATTGACCTTAACGCGCAGAACAAAGTACGAGGAGGGAGATCTTTCAATTTCCGGAAGAGCGGATTGAGTGTTAGACAATATAATTTATGTTACCTTGGAGTGATGATATATTCTAGAAATCCTATTTTCTAGTAATGATATATTATAGCAATGATATGATACATTCTAGTTATGATATATTATTGTAATGATGCATTCTAGTAATGATATGCTATATTTTGTTTCTTTTTCAGTGATGATATACTAAGGTGATGGTATATTCCAGTGATTATATATTTTACGATTGATATTTTCTCCTAATTATACATTCTAGTGAGGATATTTCTTACGATTGATATTTTCTCGTAATGATTTCTAGTGATGATATAACTTACTAATTATATTTTCTCGTAATGATATATTCTAGTAATGATATATTCGCCTCATGATATATTTTAGTCACGGTATATCCAAATGAGGATATATTCTTGAGATGGTATCTTCTTTTTGCATTATCTCAAATGTACGATGAATGACGCATTTCAACCACCCATGTAAAGGCTCCTCATAAGAAGCCTGAACCGAATTTACTTTGTTGGCTCTTAGTTGTTATACCTGTAGTACATTTTATTACATATTGGGATGGACAGCATCAAACACAGCCCTCTATTTTCGCTCTGTTCGTATGCATTCCTTCTCATAGAAATGTTTCTGGATCATGGATCCATGCAGAGAGGTTGACATAGAGACAGGATAGAAACCACACATTTATTCAGACAGCTAAAATAGTCTACCTTTGATAAGGTACATCAATCATTGCAGCAGCAAGTCCAACGCAGACCTTACCTTTTACCTTTTACCTTTGTTCTTATCTGGGAACATATTATTAGTTCCTGCAATTATCGTTAATCGAAGCTGAAGCTCATTGGATAATGTACCCTTTGACCTATTGAACTCGTCTTTAGTTCATAAAAAAACCCAACTAAAGGCAGCCAACAACCTGAAATCAAATGTTGTCTGAAGTCGACATAACGTTATTGAGGTATTGGCACAGTTAGGCCACGCAGTTATGAAAGATATCAAAGATTAGTATCACGTTACGTGGATTTATGATTGGCTGGGAGCGAGGTGTTGTTTACTACTGGTTCGAGTGACGCTGAAAACAATAAGTTACTGACCGAACATCGAATTTGGGGGAAGCTCACGCACGAAGCGAGAACTGTTTGTTTTCGTGAACTTTAAAACTGACCATAACAGTGGTCGTTAGGTGTGTAAAATGTACACATCTACTACACATTGCAAATATATATATCATGTTTTTCCAAGTAAAGGAATGCAATCTTGTTTATACTTATCATCTTTATTTTGTTTATTTTGTTGTTTTATTTAAAAGTCTAGAAATAATTCGGATTCAGATAATTCAAAAGTGATAACTGATGAATAGTAAGCGGTATTTGATAACTGATAAAGCACTGTCTCTAGGGCTAAAGACATATTTAAGTGATGTCATGTATCATCCCCTGTGTCTATTGTTGGTAGCATGTAAACTATTATAGTCACTACTATTGTAAACACATTTCTTCCTAAAATAATTATTCTGCATCTTTGTGTAGTTGTTGCAGTTGTTGTTGTTGTTTGACTTCTTCTTTTTCTTCGGCTTTCTTCTCGATATGGACGTTGTGTCGGAGTTTACGATATCTGGGCGTTTCGGCCAAACACATTCCATTTGAACTGTTTTTTTTTGTAAGTACTGGGTTTGCCTTCCTACTGTGATCCCTAGCCATTAGCTAGACTACACTAGTGCAGCCTGTTTGCAGGGTCGCCACGTGGAGGTGGAATGTGGTGTTGGTCAGCCATGGTTTGCTGACCCTAATGCAAGCAGTCAGTTATGAGTCACTGGCGGCTGACAGTTCACCATGCACTGCTGCATCTCCCCGTCCCCCCTAAAATAATGATTTGCCTACGAACGCACCCACAGCAGAATGGATGTAAACACTTGGATTTACATTTATCAACGAGAAAGATAGTCCTAACTTACTTACTTACTTAGTCGCTCCTCTTCTACCGTGAGGTGTAAAGGTTTACCAAAGAGAACGCCACACTGCTCTATCTGCCGTCTTTTTCCTGGCCTCTTTCCAATCCATCCCTCTATCACTTAGGGACTGTCGTATGTTGTCTTCCCAACGTACTTTGGGACGTTCTCGGGTTCTGCGTCCTTGACTTTTGATCTCCCATGACCGCTTTAGTATCCGATCTTCTTCCATTTTACAGACATGGCCAAACCACTGTAGTTGGGACTGCTCCATTCGTGTCTGCAGGGGTTGAACTTCAAGACTGCTACGTATTGTCTGGTTACGGATTTTGTCCCTTTTCGTCACCTGAACCTCCTTTCTTAGGTACCTCATTTCTGAAGTTGGTAATTGCCTTTCTTGGGCTGTAGTCATTGCCCATGACTCACATCCATATGTCAGGACAGGCACATAGGTCGAGCAGTATACATCCATCTTTGTTTTCCTGCTTATTTCTCTTCTACTGAGGAAACCTCTGTTTATTGCATGGAACAGTCTACCTGCTGCTGCCCTTCGTGCAGTTAACTCCTCTTTGAATCCTCCCATGCTGTCTATTACCACTCCTAGATATTTAAAGTTGCTGACTTGCTCCAGTGCCCGTGTTCCCAGTGTTATCTGATGTCTCTTTTCATCTCTGGCGATCACCATGGTTTTTGTTTTGGAGTTGCTGATGTGCATTCCTCTCTTCTTCAACTCTTCTTCCCAGACCTGCAAGTTGATCTGGAGATGTGCTTCGGTTTTCGTGATCAGGGCCACATCGTCTGCAAATGCTAGTTCCGATATGTAACTTGGTCTCATCTTCCAGTACCCTACTTCATACTTTTTTGTCCGTTCCTTGCAGGCTTTGATAACTTCATCCATGAGGAGTATGAAAAGGTACGGTGATAGAATGTCCCCCTGTCTTACTCCTCTAGTGGTCTTGAACTCTCCTGACTTTTGATTTGATGTCGCACATAATTTCTGCATGTTTTATAGAAACTCTGTATGGCAGAGATCAGGGGTCCTGGGATGTTCTTCCTTGTCAGGCACCCCCAGAGTTTGTCCCAAGGAACTTTATCAAATGCTTACTCCAAAAAGCAGAGATGCATCTCTTTATCATATTCAAGAGCCTTTTCACTTAGCTGTCTGAGTGTAAAGATAAGGTCTTGAGTACTTCTGTTTGCCCTAAACCAACATTGAGTTTCATTCATATTTGGCTCTGCTAGACCTCGTAATCGCCGTTCTAGAATCCTAGAGTAGACTTTCCCGGGGACACTGAGAAGGGAAATACCTCTGTGATTTTCACATTGTCGATTGTCGCCCTTTTAAAATATTGGTATTATTATAGCAACCTCCCAGTCTCTTGGTATCTTTTTGTGGCGCCAAGCTGCCTTGAGAATCTTCATGAATAGCATCTCTCCTGCCTCTCCCTTGTATTTAACCATTTCTGGTGTTATACCATCATGCCCTGCTGCTTTACCAATCTTAATTTTCTCCAATGCTGCCTTTAGTTCTTCCATTGTGATATTATCGTTTCCCTCCAAGTTAGAAAAATGCTATAGAAACCCTTTCCCAAATAGGCTTTGAAAAGAAGAATACATGAGTGGATCTCTCGCTAATCCTGTGAACTAGCAGTGGTGTCGACCTTGACCCTGCCAATTTCTGTAGAACATGATCTCCGTGCCATGTCAAGTCTTAGAAAGGAGCAGAATGACAACAAGGCAAAGCAAAGGCAAAGGCTGCCGTCCATAATAGAGGATGATGGCGACATTATTTATTTTGCGAGTGCTATTTTTAGTAAGTATTAACTTCGCTACTTTTTATCTTCACTCTCTCGTCTCGTGCCGCCAGATCCCAGTGGCAAGTCAAGGAAAAGACGACTAGGGGGCGACTACGAGATGCAGGGGACTCCGCATCAAGCACTCGTGAAAAAGACGGCGGAGTCCGGAGTCGAACACACACCACCCGATCACGAGACTGACGGCTTAACCACTTCGCCACGGAATGACAACAAGACCATTCTAAATCATGTTCAGCGATAAACTGTGCGGGCCGGACAGGAGCCTGAGACATACTTATATGAAGGACATGATTGTGATTTCTTGATAGAGAATAAAGTAACAGAAGAAGAAAATATGTGGTTTTCAACAAAGTGTGACGTCATTTGATCGAATACCCACTCCTAACGTGTTCGTGTCATTCTGGTAACTTTCAGAAATTTCTTACACTGAATAAATCAACACATCTACTGACCTGTTTGCTTCATTAATTGTTGTATTGTCTAAATGAATTGTAATCTTTGTGACCAGCACATGTAAAATACATAACACAATATTGACACACAACGGGCAACTTCTTTCTCAGCAATACTCAATAATAATGTACGCCTGCATTTGTCATTAATTAGTTCACTTATTTCAGATATGATATGACCATGAATCTTCTTGTACTGTTTGTTCATCTTCTACTTATTATTATTAATATTATTACTATTAATATAATTATGTGTATTGTTGTAACGAGCGAAGTACATGTTAAAATGCGCAGCATGATGAACTAGGAATAGACAAAAGACGAGAAGAAGAAAATGAAGAACTAAAAACTAACGTACGAAGCTTCAAATTGCAAACATAGAGAAAACAGAAATTCTTTACTTTGCTAATGGTTTCAGTAAAGCTACAACCTTATAGAGTGAATCAAATTGACCTAATCAAGCTTTGCCTGAGTAACAAATGTGCGTATTGTGCCGAATGAACGCTTGAATAGAAATCTCAATTGACATTCAGTCGTTCCATTCCGAGTCTCAACTAGTAAGGGTTAAACAGATCCACGTACTTGCATAAAAGAGCGATAACTAACTGGGATATTGTAACAATAGCTAGGCTGATTAATGGACATGACCAGTCTCTCTCAGCTTACGTCGATTTAGCAACGATGGTTATTTGAACGTTGTTCGGTTGTTGTTTTTTGGCAGCTTTGTACATCTGATGAGTATGCTTTAACAACCAAGTCTCTCGGGTGGTGAACCAGACAATTAAGACAACTATAAAATAAGACCACCAATCTGGTCAAGGCTTTATATCGCCTTTCCTATTTTCTTTCATCGATTGTTTTGTAAGTCGGGTTAATATAAACCTTTTGTTTATTTTTGAAATACTTTCTTTCCTTTATTAAAATGCAATGTAATTGTATTTGTATTTTGCTAAATAGGAGTGTTCAGACTGGGGTACTATAATACTCCATGCCTCGATCTATACCATGAATAATGCCACACCCATGATAGCGATGGTCAGCACACTACGGTAGGACTAAACAAAATAGGTCTGCGGTTGAAAGGGTGTGTCTCGACTAGATGAGACCAGCATATTAATAATAATAGCAACCCCGACTACGAGGTCTGGCTCACTTTTAGACATTCTTTGATCACGTGCAGATCAGACTTGACAATGATGGACAACTGCAGTCATTTAATCACGATGTAAGTCAGTCGGATGAAGATGGACCACTGCAGCCATCCAATACTGTTGTAAGTCAGTCGGATAAAGATGGATCACTGCAGCCATCCAATACCGATGTAAGCCAGTCGGATTACGATGGACCACTGCAGCCATCCAGTACTGATGTAAGTCAATCGGATGAAGATGGATCACTGCAGCCATCCAGTACTGATGTAAGCCATTCGGATGAAGATGGACCAATGCAGCCATCCAATACTGATGTAAGCCAGTCTCAGAGGAAGTTGGATCACTGCAGCCATACAACCCTGATGTAAGCCAGCCAGAGGAAGATGAACCACTACAGTTACCCAATCCTGATGTAAGACAGCCAGAGGAAGATGAACCACTACAGTTACCCAATCCTGATGTAAGCCAGCCAGAGGAAGATGAACCACTACAGTTACTCAATCTTGATGTAAGCCAGCCAGAGGAAGATGAACCACTACAGTTACCCAATCCTGATGTAAGACAGCCAGAGGAGGATGAACCAATACAGTTACCCAATCCTGATGTAAGCCAGCCAGAGGAAGATGAACCACTACAGTTACCCAATCCTGATGTAAGACAGCCAGAGGAGGATGAACCACTACAGTTACCCAACCCTGATGTAAACGTCGACGATAGATAGTTCCACGATGAGTCTGGGATCCTTGTTGGTTGTTATTGTGGTAGTCATTCACCTTTGTTGAGATTTGTCTGAGACGAGATTCCTGGATAGAATGTTGGAGCCACTTACTAGTGACATTGTCCAAGCTAGATTTGTTCAACCCACAAGAAAAACTAAATTGAACAATTACATGAAAAGTATGGACGACCGACGCGATGTTGATCGCATCATTCCAAGAGTACCTATGGTCAACACATATATGAGCCATAACACTACATTCTCATTATGCCACATTAGCATGACATCAGGATCTTTACTTATTTACGTTTCACAAGAACACGTGTTCTTTTAGCATGTAGATTTAAATTCTGCAAAGACAATCATAGCAAGAGCACGCACTGTGCGATGGAACAGACTTCTGTACATGGCTGAATCCGTCTTCTGTACATGGCTGAATCCGTCTTCTGTACATGGCTGAATCCGTCTTCTGTACATGGCTGAATCCGTCTTCTGTACATGGCTGAATCCGTCTTCTGTTCATGGCTGAATCCGTCTTCTGTTCATGGCTGAATCCGTCTTCTGTTCATGGCTGAATCCGTCTTCTGTTCATGGCTGAATCCGTCTTCTGTTCATGGCTGAATCCGTCTTCTGTACATGGCTGAATCCGTCTTCTGTACATGGCTGAATCCGTCTTCTGTACATGGCTGAATCCGTCTTCTGTTCATGGCTGAATCCGTCTTCTGTTCATGGCTGAATCCGTCTTCTGTTCATGGCTGAATCCGTCTTCTGTTCATGGCTGAATCCGTCTTCTGTTCATGGCTGAATCCGTCTTCTGTTCATGGCTGAATCCGTCTTGGAGCAAATTGTTGTGACTGAATCTCGTTATTCGTTCTTTGGTCTTAGAAAAACGGCCTACAGCTGACACCTCGTCTTTGAATCTCGTCTTGATTCAAATGTCTGCGACTGACAGTCTATAGTTATGTCTTTCTCTGAAATCATTGACCTACAATTGACATTCGACATTTATTATCTGGTCGAGGGGGTAAGGGCTACGACTGATAGGTTTTAGGTAGGTAAGTAAGCAGGTAGGTAAGTAAGTAGGTATGTATGTAGATAAATGGGTAGTTACGTAGGTAGGTTGGTTGGTACTTGGGTAGGTATGCAAGTAGGATGTTAGGTACATAGGTAGATAGATAAGTAGATAGGTAGGTAAGTAGGCAGGTAGGTAGGTAGGTAGGTAGGTAGGTAGTAGATAGTCCGCATAAGTGATACAGACATATCACTTACCGTCTATGAACACGTTGAGTGAATAGTCCCACTCTAACTCTAGCAAGCTAGTGGCTGAAGACTGTTGGACATGTATCTGGATACCTATAAGACTTCAGCCAATAACACGTCAACAAATATAGATAGGTCAACTAGTAGGACAAATACAACTCAATCATCTTAAACAGTAGAAAGTCCTCTGTCAACAGAGCTGATGGCATGATTTAGACACCACAGCAATGTCTATATATTGCTGACTATCCAATGTAAAGTCATATTTTGTTTGAGAGGTTTGATGCAGGTACAACAACAAAGGCAGCAACGGAAAAGGTATAGGATTTCATAAATGTGTGTCAGTACAGAATAGAGAGATGAAAGTGTATTATAAGATGACTCATGTGAAACCGCCGGAGAGGACTATACATATTTCTGTGGAACGACGTTAGCATATGACGGCAACGTTGGATAGGACACACATTAAGGACACCAAGTTACAACATTACAAGACAGTCTCTGTTCTGGAATCCTCAAAGCAAGAAGAGTAGTAGCAGACCAAAACTCATTTGGAGAAGAGAAGTCGATACGCGCATAAAGGAAACAGAGAAGACATTGAGACCTGAAATCGATGGCCCAAGATAGATGACATTTATTTGTTGCAAAATTGTGCTCCCCTAGGGAGCTAAAAAGTTTTGATTGATTCTCCAAAGAAGGAATAAATAAGCAAATAATATATAATTATATTTCGCATCCAAATAACTACTGCATATTGTGTGGAGTGATGTGTTCAGCATTTATGAGGCGAAACACTCACATTCCGGTTAACTACATCCAACGATAATGAATTTGTTGTACTGAGAAACAAAATAGATTTGTCCGTTTGTAGCTTCGTTTGTTTACTGCTTTATATTTATTTGATATTTTTCTTTCACGTGACTGGAAAATAACTAGGTCATGTCTAATGGACGATTAAAAAGATTAAATATAATGTACTTTAACATCAATCAGAATCGCATCTATTTATGTTTATTTATTGTACTATTAGTAACTATTTATTGTACTATTAGTAACTATTTATTGTACTATTAGTAACTATTTATTGTACTATTAGTAACTATTTATTGTACTATTAGTAACTATTTATTGTACTATTAGTAACTATTAATTGTACTATTAGTAACTATTTATTGTACTATTAGTAACTATTTATTGTACTATTAGTAACTATTTATTATACTATTAGTAACTATTTATTGTACTATTAGTAACTATTTATTGTACTATTAGTAACTATTTATTGTACTATTAGTAACTATTTATTGTACTATTAGTAACTATTTATTGTACTATTAGTAACTATTTATTGTACTATTAGTAACTATTTATTGTACTATTAGTAACTATTTATTGTACTATTAGTAACTATTTATTGTACTATTAGTAACTATTTATTGTACTATTAGTAACTATTTATTGTACTATTAGTAACTATTTATTGTACTATTAGTAACTAGCTGCGACACGTTTTTCTTCCCACTCAATACCAACACAAGCAAGAACCAAAGACTTAGGCATGGATAAACGATAACCAAGAGGTGACTAGAGCTTCGAATAGCACATACGTATTGTCTAAATAAGTCATTAGTTATACAGAGGTTAAACCAACACAATGTTTCAATTGTCATCTCATATTTTGACTTGGTAATTCTTCTTCTTTTCGCTTGTTCTCAGTTTCTAGCTGCCAAGCCCCTAAAATGGCTTAGCAAGTAGCAGGGTGTTGTGCGGAGAACGAATTTCGTTGTGTCGTAGGTTACAGCTTGACTGTGATATTCGCACCTTTCGGTCCAACACATCCGACTTCAGCTTCCCATAGCAGCCGCTACATGGCGAGATCAGATCATTCAGACGCTGGTCAAGAAGGCGCTATGATGTAGCTAAATGTCTCTGAAAAACGTCAGCATTGATATTTCCCGCTGCGAGGTGCTCGCATAGAACTGTTTCATCTGGTGCGCTAGCATCACACAAGGTGCTTAGAACGCAGAGCACAATGTCGTCGCCGAGGATGAGAGAAAGCGTACCACCTAAAAGAACAGAAGGCACGACGACCCGCCCCCCTCCCCCTTCCGGCCCTTCCCTCCTGCGTCTGAGCTGTGAAAGAGTTTGCCATGCTAGGATTGGACTTTACATTCACATTATAGCGTATCTAGCACCACACGCCTGATGATGTCGACATTCTTTCCTTGCGAAAATCAACTATTATTATTATTATTACAATTATTAATTGTGTTATTGATATTATTATTTGTACCATGGGACACGCGTGGGCTGGTGGTTAAGTGACACGGCTCACAAACCGAAGGTGCTGGGTTCGCTTCCCATCACATCACCGGCCGTTACCCCGGGGAAGCAAACCTATAACACATGCAGGAGGAATGCGTGACTAAGTCGTTTACAGTTGATCGACAGGCGCAAAATAAAAAGATAGTGTAACGCACACCACCTTGTATATTCATACAGTTACCTACACACGCACGTGCACACATATGATGCACTGAAACACATTCACACAGTTACCTACACACGCACGTGCACATATATAATGCACTGAAACACATTCACACAGTTACCACTACACGCACGTGCAGACATATGATGCACTTAAACACATTGACACAGTTACCTACACACGCACGTACACACATATAATGCACTGAAACACATTCACACAGTTACCTACACACGCACGTACATACACCTACGGATATACATACACATATGCACACTTTCTGTGTCATTCTAAAAATGATATTCACAAAACATAATGTGCAGCCCCACCGACCAAACCCCTACATCTTTTTAATAAAATTATTCGACGCCACTGGGCGAGAGGGTAAAAGGAAAGTCTGAAGATGGTTAGAGAGAAGGGAAGTGTAACATTTCCTAATCTAATGGCCTCTTGCTAATGTCCTCTGGGCACCGTTTTTTTTTCTGGCAAGAAACCGCATCAGTAAGGGGATTGAATGGAGATTATTTGATGAACAAAGTGACTTGATCTCAAGCCCGTTAAGTTTCTTTGTTGTTAGCGAGCAGATTCATTTCAGTGAACAATAAGGACTTTTGAGACACTTGATTCAGTTTCCCCGTCTCAGGATTCTATATCTGATCCAGCCTGGGGGAAGCTACCATGAGCAACTTGCTACTATCATCTGCAAGCTGCGATGTAAGTGGCTTTGCATCCCGTTGACTGTACCCTGCCTCGTGACCAACCTGTCGATCGGGAAGGAGGGCTCGAGATGTGCGAAACAAAGTGACAGCATGTCAGTGGAATCTCAATCATCATCAGGTGCCATGCCGGTTAATGTGGCCGACTCTGCACATTTATATGTGCCGATAATAGTTAAGTTAGTTAAAACATTTTATTACCGTATTTTGGGTCATTGCTAGAGTCTTGGAGAGAAATTTTTTAGCATGATGAATATTAGTCACGTAACCTCAGTTGTCGCCGAAAAAAATGTAAAGGGTAGGCTTTTGTTTAACCCATTCACACAAAAGTCGGTACTTACTGGGGTTCAAACCCATGTGCTTATGACTAGTAAATCGATGTTCTAATCGCTTGGCTGCACACTTTTCTGGGATGGTAATACATTTTAATCAGTTTTGAATATCACGATAAAATATTATTATCCTGTTGTTATTCTCAAACTTAACAGTTAATGAATGTACGAATAAACTGGATGCGCATAGCTTTTAGAGCAAGGTGATGTAAATGTAACTGGTTGTATACAGACTCTGCAGGGTCTTCTAAACCAGTATAAAGACGTTAAGTTAAGTTAAGTTAAACGATTGTATCCGCAATCTCAATGTGCTCTAACTATCATGTGGTCACAGCACACGTTTTGTTTCTTTCTAATGACGTTTATGTTGAGTTGGAAGCACATATTAACTTATTATACGTCATTCTGTCTGGTCTAATTATTGCCTACGTATCATTCACGTACGTCATTCTGTCTGGTCTAGTTACCTTCTATGTAACATTCACCTACGTCATTATGTCTGGTCTAATTACCTTCTATGTAGCATTCACGTACGTCATTCTGTCTGGCCAAGTTACCTTCTATGTAACATTCACGTACGTCATTCGGTCTGGTCAAGTTACCTTCTATGTAACATTCACGTACGTCATTCTGTCTGGTCTAGGAACCTTCTATGTAACATTCACGTACGTCATTTTGTCTGGTCTAGTTATCGCCTTTGTAACATTCACGTACGTCATTCTGTCTGGTCTAGTTATCGCCTATGTAACATACACGTACGTCATTCTGTCTGGTCTAGTTATTGCCTATGTAACATTCACGTACGTCATTCTGTCTCATCTAGTTACCTTCTATGTAAATTTCATGTACGTCATTCTGTCTGGTCTAGTTACCTTCTATGTAAATTTCATGTACGTCATTCTGTCTGGTCTAGTTATATTTTACTTAGCTGGCTAGCATGTATATCATTCCGTTTGGACTAGTTTTCAGCTTTTTGTCCGTGTCTCCAGGTTGCTCCATATGAAGCATATGGACAACAATGCAGTGGTCCCCTTATAAATAGCATGTATCAATCACGTGAGTGGGAGTCACATTTGATCGGCGCATGACATGGAAAAGTCAGATTGAGAGAAACCGAATGAAAGCCAGAGAAAGAATGGCGATCATGAGGAAACTTGCTGGCACAAGCTGGGGAGCAGACGAAGGCATACTAAAGAAACTGTACACTGGAAGAGTGAGACCAGTTCTCGAGTATGGCATCGCGGCATGGACAACAGCAGCGAAGGCGAACTTCGATAAAGTTAACAAACTTCAAAACCAAGCCATGAGAATCATAACTGGTGGCATGAAGTCAACGCCAATTGTAGAACTTGAAAAGATTACAAAACTGCAATCCATGACCGACAGAAGAGACTGCAGAGCCCAGCTGCAGTCAGAGAAACTCCGAAGACTGACGGACCATCCAATGTACCAGAGGCTAAACAATTTGGGAACTGGGAAACTAAAGCGGAGAAACTTTGCAGAAATAGCCAAAGCAAAGATGCACGAAGATCCCATAAACGCACTAACAACACCAAAACCCATCACTACTGTACGAAAACCTACTTGGAGGCAGGATATATTTCCAGAGGTGGTAGAAAATATACCAGGTATTGCAAACAAAAACTGCCAGACCGAAAAAGAAAGGAGAGACACTACCTTAAGCTTCATAACGAAAAGCTACCCAAGCATGGACTGGACCCATGCATACACCGACGGTTGTGTAACAAACACTACACAGAACGGAGGGGCAGGAGCATTCCTGAACCTACCAAATGGCAGAAAAATAACACTGTCATTCGCTACTGGTAAGTACACGAGCAATTTCAGAGCAGAGGCAGAGGCACTGAGGGCGGCAGTGGAAGAAATGGTAACACACAGTGAAAATGAGAGCCATATAGTCCTGCTGACAGATGCTCTCGAAGTAGTCACAGCGCTAAAAAGCCAGAAAAACACTGAGCTTAATGACTTAAGAGCAGCACTCTGCAAACTGTGCCAACAGTCCGCACCAAAAAGGGTAGTGGTACAGTGGGTTCCGTCACACTGCAACATCCAAGGCAACGAGGAGGCAGACAGACTGGCAAAAGAAGGTGCAAGGCTACCACAAATAGATACCAGTATGACGTACGAAGAGTCAAAACGGCTTATCAAAGCCAGGTACATGTCCAAATGGGAAACCGAACATACTGGTTACACCAAAAACGATGCCTATTACCAGTTGAACCGAAGAGAGCAGGTCGTTGTCTTCAGACTTCGCACTGGCCACAACAGACTGAGGTACCACCTCTTCAACAAATTGAAGATAGGGTGTACCGACGAATGCCCGTGCGGTACTGGTAAAATGACCACTGAACATCTGCTGCAGAACTGCCCGACATACGAGGATCAGAGAGAGCAGATGTGGCCATTGCCAGTGGAACTGCAAGACAAGCTCTATGGTAGTGGCGAGAGTCTCAGGATGACCGCCGCTTTTTTCGAGAAAATAATGGTTACTGTCTGACTGTGTACGCAGAAGAAGAAGAAGAATCACGTGAGTGAATCTCGCCTCGCGGTAGTTTGAATTGCTATTCATTTCATTTGTTGAGTCTACTCACCAGAGTGTTTCCCTATTAGCAAATAGAATAGAGTCACTGTATCCTTCCCAGCATGTCTTGGGAATCTACTAAGAATTGTTGTGCATACGACTGGCAGCCTGACCGAGTAAACACCCGTATTATTGAAACTGTAATGCAAGTATATGTATTTAGGTTTCCCTAAACACTGGTTAGGGTGAATCAAACAATGTGCTAGACCGATACTGCATCATGGAGATTGACATGAACAGAAAGACAACGATATTGGTTTCCCCATTCACAACCTTCTTTTCCGCGTTCTAATTGGAATGCTAGTTATTATATCCCTACCTGACCCTATACCTCTCGGCTGTAGTGTCAGATGTCACGAAATCAAAGCCATTTCATGTGATAAACCTGCAGGGGCTGTGGAAATTGTTGCAGCCGACATGCTATTTGTACTTATCACGTGGTCTAGTCTGACAATGTTTTGGTCAAGGATTTTTTTTTTTTTTTTTTTTTTTTTTTTTTGCGTTTGCCTTATTTTCTCTAATCCCCAAGGCGGTGTGCGTTGCACTGTCGTTTTTATTTTGCGCCTGTCGGCCCAGTACATCCGACTTCAGCATGCATTTTATGTAAGGGTCTGCTTCCTCCTGCATTTTCTAAGGGTTTGCTTTCCCGGGATAACGGCCGGTGCTGTGATGGGGATTGAACCCAGCACCCTCGGGCTGTGAGCCGTGCCACTTAACGACTTGGCCACGCCGTCCCCTATTTGGTCAAGGATGAAACTGATTTGTCTTCAACAATAAAAAGATACAAACAAAGGAGCTGACTGTTGACTGCATCGTTGTAACTGTAAGTTTTTGTTATAGCTGTAAGTTTTTGTTGTAACTGTATTTTTTTGTTGTAGCTGTAAGTTTTTGTTGTAGCTGTAAGTTTTTGTTGTAGCTGTAAGTTTTTGTTGTAGCTGTAAGTTTTTGTTGTAGCTGTAAGTTTTTGTTGTAGCTGTAAGTTTTTGTTGTAGCTATAAGTTTTTTGTTATAGCTGTAAGTTTTTGTTGTAGCTATAAGTTTTTGTTGTAGCTGTAAGTTTTTGTTGCTAGTTTTGAAATTAACTTAAAACTGAGATCTGCAATTTTGACAAAATATCTCTGTTAGGTAGTTCACAACGGCTCTACTGCTGATAACCTGGTGCGTACCGTAGAAGGCGGACATAGCTCCCCCTCGCTATAGTTCAGCGAATCTGCTGAGTCTTACGACTATCGGAATCCGCCCATGTTTGTCAAGTCTAAATCAATGTTAATTGTTCCTGATCTGTAATCCACATTAACATTTTTCCCATTGGAAGCTTGTATATCCCTTTGTATTATTCATGTTCTATCTAGGATTGACAAACACAAGCAGTTCTGAAACTTCTGAGGCACGCATTATTGTTCGTTTGTTGTAGTGACTACAGAAGAGAATCGACAGAAGAGGACCAACAGTTGCGGACCGACAGAATAGAGCCGACAGAAGAGGAACAACAGAAGAGGACGACAGAAGAGTACCGATAGAAGAGAACCAACAGAAGAGGCGGACATAAGAGTACTGACAGAAGAGGACCAACAGTTGCGGACCGACAGAATAGAGCCGACAGAAGAGTACCGACAGAAGAGGACCAACAGAATAGAGCCGACAGAAGAAGACCGACAGAAGAGATCCGACAGAAGAGAACATACAGAATAGGACCGACAGATGAGGGCCGACAGAAGAGGACCAAGAGAAGAGGACCAACAGAAGAAGACTGACAGATGAGAACCGGCAGAAGAGCACCGACAGAAGAGCACCGACAGTAACATGCCAGAGACACAATGAACTGGTGCAGAAGCAATAATCCAGACCGTCAGTGAACACATTCAGAAAACAACTGCTTCTTTCACACAAAGAACCCTGTCTGATATCTTTCACACAAGGAATCCTGTCTGATATCTTTCACACAAGGAATCCAGTCTGATATCTTTCACACAAGGAATCCTGTCTGATATATTTCACACAAGGAATCATGTCTGATATCTTTCACACAAGGAATCCTGTCTGAAATCTTTCACAAGGAATCCTGTCTGATATCTTTCACACAAGGAATCCTGTCTGATATATTTCACACAAGGAATCCTGTCTGACATCTTTCACACAAGGAATCCTGCCTGATACCTTTCACACAAGGAATCATGTCTGATATCTTTCACACAAGGAATCCTGTCTGATATCTTTCACACAAGGAATCCTGTCTGCTATCTTTAACACAAGGAATCCCGTCTGATATCTTTCACACAAGGAATCCCGTCTGGTATCTTTCACACAAGGAATCCCGTCTGATATCTTTCACACAAGGAATCCCGTTTGATATCTTTCACACAAGGAATCCCGTCTGGTATCTTTCACACAAGGAATACCGTCTGATATCTTTAACACAAGGAATCCCGTCTGATATCTTTCACACAAGGAATCCCGTCTGATATCTTTCACACAAGAAATCCCGTCTGATATCTTTCACACAAGGAATCCCGTCTGATATCTTTCACACAAGAAATCCCGTCTGATATCTTTCACACAAAAATCCCGTCTGATATCTTTCACACAAGGAATCCCGTCTGATATCTTTCACACAAGAAATCCCGTCTGATATCTTTCACACAAGAAATCCCGTCTGATATTTTTCACACAAGGAATCCTGTCTGATATCTTTCACAAGGAATCCTGTCTGATATCTTTCACACAAGGAATCATGTCTGACATCTTTCACACAAGGAATCATGTCTGATATCTTTCACACAAGGAATCCTGTCTGATATCTTTCACACAAAGAATCATGTCTGATATCTTTCACAAGGAATCCTGTCTGATATCTTTCACACAAGGAATCCTGTCTGATATCTTTCACACAAGGAATCCCGTCTGATATCTTTCACACAAGGAATCCTGTCTGATATCTTTCACAAGGAATCCTGTCTGATATCTTTCACAAGGAATCCTGTCTGATATCTTTCACACAAGGAATCCTGTCTGAAATCCTTATAATAACCGGACAAGTCAATCATGCTAAAACAACGTTCCAACTGTGTGACCAACACTACTTGATTATTACAATGAAATCAACATTCTAATCCTTAGCATTATTTTGTTCTTTCTCGACCAAATTTCTGACTGCTCATATTTCATCATTCACGCCCCATCTCTCCCCTTCGCCTTTTGTCGCACAAGACTGCCTCCATTACAGAATAGGTATCACAATACAGACCACGTGTCAGCCACTGGTATGATACACGTCAGAAATAATAGAAAAAACACGTGAAAGCGGATAATATCCATTATCTTCTGTGTTAAATAGAACTTGCTAATGAATCTCACTCGACCAGATTTGCCCTGCGTACGTTAGCTCGTTATTTCGACTCGCTATTCCCTTCTCGACATTTGGCACACATCTAATGATTATATTGAACCTTAGGGGCGGTGAAGTCTGGCCAACACGTATTTGCTTAGTTCATATATACAACATCTCTCGACTCCTCCTGGCCTCTCAAACAACATTCTAGTTACACTCTCCAACAACTCTTTAGAAAGCAGGCGACGGGAGACCACCTTCATGATCAAAAGAACAAGGAACTTCAGTGTTGACATTGTCATAGAACAAACAGCTCCCTAGAACAAACAGCTCTCTAGAACAAATAGGGCACAATTTGTCCACAGCGTGAAACCAGTGAATGAAAGAGAGTTCCACAGAGTAGGTGTTCGCGACACTCATTGTATGACGCCTGTGCCAGGACAGTTTATATAAACCATAAGGCCAGGGCCGACGTTAGGCGAATATGGACGGTAGATCTTCCGGAGCAGGCTTGAGCAGTCAAGAACAAAGAAAGAACATTTAAAGATATTACACATACACACATATACTCACTCACGCACACAGACAAAAGCCACACATACACAAAGGCACATGCAAAAGAGAGAAACAGAGAAAAAAAGACAGGGATGGAAAGAAAGAGACTTTGTGTACAGATTGAGAAAAGCAGAGTAAGAGTAACCACTAAATTAAATTGAAAACATTATTAAAGAATCTTGAGATGTCTATTTGTGGAGTTTGTACAAGCCATAAGATCAAACCAAAAGAGACAAGGGAATTAAAGCACTTTGATTAGGCAAGCTGGGTTTTTTTTACCAAGGAAAAACGCAGAAGGGGATAGGAAACGAGAGGAAGTACACAAACGCAGTGATAGAACTCAAAATAATGGCACACTGACACAAACATAGCTAAGGACTCGATAAGAACAGAGAAAAAACAACTTTACGTGTCAACAATCATCCAGAAAAAAACGATGGACATACATGGATATGTCCTTAAAATGAACAACAATCGTCTTCACTGCAAGCACTCGAATGGAGACCAACGAGCGTTCGGTAAAGATGGAGACCGAAGGAAACACTCAGAAGAACAATCATTCGGGAGGGCTACAATGGACCTCAGCAAAAAACAAGATCTAAAAACAAGGGCGTCACACTGTTCTCACTGGAGATCATTTGTGTCTGCCTTATGCGCCGTATTTCGTGCGCATAGATAGATAGATGGATAGATAGATAAATAGATAGATAGATAGACAGATAGATATATAGATAGATAGATAGATAAATAGATAGGTGAATAGATAGATATATAGATTTATAGATAGATAGATAGATAGATAGATAGATAGATAGATAGATAGATAGATAGATAGATAGATAAATAGATAGATGATAAGATAAGATAAGATAAGATAAGATACATGCAACAAACGCCTTGTCAATAGAAGATGTTTCTTTGTTCTGTTCTGTCTCTCTCACAACTTGAATAGGGATTGTAAACAATTCCTGTTTTAGTTTTTTACGACTTTATTCCCCTTGCTGAGGTAGGCGAGAGATCAGTAGACTGAGGCCTACAGGCCACTTCACAACTGATATCACCACGTCGTGGTGCCTGGAGGACCCCGATCTACCGTCACCAGCACGCTCTCGATGTAAGGAAATCTACTGCAACCCAGGGGCGCATAAAAGAGTAACCTACTCATTGTGGGAATTCGCAAACAACAACCGCAACAGAAAAATAACATATGCTTTACCGGGTATTCGATCCACTGCCCTCGTTGGCAGCAGGCAGGCATCTAAACTACTCGGCTACATGCTTTTCACTGCTAATTCTAAAACAACATTGAAACTCATGAACCTAGAGAAATATTAGAAGTTCACAAACGGAAGGTAATATTCCAATGTGAAAGCAAATCATTTCACACAATGAAATTGAGAGACTCCCATTTATCAGATTTCGATGAAGTGAAGAATATGAGAAAACATGTTGACAAGCAGGACGCATTACTATACACAATGCTTATACCAAATATCCCCATTAAACAGAAGAGAGCAGGTAGTGATATTCTGACTACGCACAGGTCACAACAGAATGAGATACTATCTATTCAATAAATTAAAGAAATATGCTACTGACGAATGCACCTGCGGTACTGGGAAAATGACCCCTGAACATCTGCTGCAACATTGCCCAATATACGAGGACCTGAGAAAACATACGTGGTCATCACCAGTGGCAACACCATCTGAGAAAACATACGTGGTCATCACCAGTGGCAACACCATCTGAGAAAACATACGTGGTCATCACCAGTGGCAACACCAGCTGAGAAAACATACGTGGTCATCACCAGTGGCAACACCATCTGAGAAAACATACGTGGTCATCACCAGTGGCAACACCAGCTGAGATAACATACGTGGTCATCACCAGTGGCAACACCAGCTGAGAAAACATAAGTAGGCCATCACCAGTGGCAACACCAGCTGAGAAAACATAAGTAGGCCATCACCAGTGGCAACACCAGCTGAGAAAACATAAGTAGGCCATCACCAGTGGCAACACCAGCTGAGAAAACATAAGTAGGCCATCACCAGTGGCAACACCAGCTGAGAAAACATAAGTAGGCCATCACCAGTGGCAACACCAGCTGAGAAAACATAAGTAGGCCATCACCAGTGGCAACACCAGCTGAGAAAACATAAGTAGGCCATCACCAGTGGCAACACCAGCTGAGAAAACATAAGTAGGCCATCACCAGTGGCAACACCAGCTGAGAAAACATAAGTAGGCCATCACCAGTGGCAACACCAGCTGAGAAAACATAAGTAGGCCATCACCAGTGGCAACACCAGCTGAGAAAACATAAGTAGGCCATCACCAGTGGCAACACCAGCTGAGAAAACATAAGTAGGCCATCACCAGTGGCAACACCATCTGAGAAAACATAAGTAGGCCATCACCAGTGGCAACACCAGCTGAGAAAACATAAGTAGGCCATCACCAGTGGCAACACCAGCTGAGAAAACATAAGTAGGCCATCACCAGTGGCAACACCAGCTGAGAAAACATAAGTAGGCCATCACCAGTGGCAACACCAGCTGAGAAAACATAAGTAGGCCATCACCAGTGGCAACACCAGCTGAGAAAACATAAGTAGGCCATCACCAGTGGCAACACCAGCTGAGAAAACATAAGTAGGCCATCACCAGTGGCAACACCAGCTGAGAAAACATAAGTAGGCCATCACCAGTGGCAACACCAGCTGAGAAAGATAAGTAGGCCATCACCAGTGGCAACACCAGCTGAGAAAACATAAGTAGGCCATCACCAGTGGCAACACCAGCTGAGAAAACATAAGTAGGCCATCACCAGTGGCAACACCAGCTGAGAAAACATAAGTAGGCCATCACCAGTGGCAACACCAGCTGAGAAAACATAAGTAGGCCATCACCAGTGGCAACACCAGACAAGCCTGATGACAGTCTCGACAGCCTCTCGAAGACCGCTGCTTTATTTGAGCAAATTCAAGTCGACGTCCAACAGCGTACTAAATAGAAGCAGAAGAAGAAGAAGAAGAAGAAGTAGAAGAAGATATCAAATATGTTGAGGAAAGATTCCACGCAAGATCAGTATTGGAGGACTGGCGTTTCCCAACAAATTAGTATCGTTTCTTGGAATTGCAGATAGGAAAGATTCCATGTCAAGTAAGATGACTTTCCTAGAACAAAACTGATATAAAAAAAGATGTGATGCCTTGCAGGTAGGCAAAGAGCAGGTAACGGGTTAGTGAGTAGTCCACAACAAATGGATACTGTAGACGAATGCGCTTGCCCCCTGAGAGCAGAGCACAGTGCAAAGATTGACTTAAATCAAATGATTACTTAGATTTATTGATGTATATGTCTGAAGACGAACGAGGCGGCATTTTCATATAACCAAACGCTAACGCCACAACATAATAGTTGTCCATCACAAGTTATGAAGACCACTCTCTGTGTTCAGCCGTGTGGACAGTCGTATCTCTTGCTGTGTCCGCTGAAATGGGTGACTTGCGTCGTATGGACAACACCCAGCGTGTGAGTGAGTCTGGCATCTCTCCCCAGCTGTATTCATCTCATCAAAGTAGCATCTAAAATTCCCACACGCCAAATTCGTGAAGGTGAACCGGCAGAACTAACCCGTGAAATACGACACAGGTATAAGCGTAGTGCCATTCAGCAGAATAAACTACATACATGATCAAATTGGTGCGAATAGCCAAACACAATATTTGCGTTCCAAAAAACATGATATATAGTGTGTAATGAAGTTGTTTTGTTAGAGTACAGATCAGTCATCAGTTGTAGCGTGTTTCCAATAGCAGAAGATCTAGCATCAAGACTATAGGACGATACAAATGATAAGTATTTCTTAAGGCTAGAATTGTCATTACGTCGTAACATGTACATAAAACGAACGAGGTCTCCAGTAACAATTACTGTATAGCCTATATAAGACCCACTATGCAAGGCAGACTATACAATATCCACTATAAAAGACAGACTATTTAAAACAGACTACACAAGACAGACTTTACAAGACAGACTACACATGACATGTTCAAAGTTTCGCACATGGACTGAATTGTGAATTCGTTGGTTGTCGAGTGAACGATGTTTCATTTCCACTCACGTACAATAAAACTCATTCAATTATAATAACTACCACGTTTCTCAAACTAGGTTTCCTGGAATCCTAGGGCTCTGCGAGACATCGCTAAGGGTTCTGCCAGAAATCGCTAGGGGTACTGCGAAAAAACGCTAGGCTTCAGCGAGAAACCGTTGGGGTTCTGCGAGAAATCCTTTGTAGTTCTGCGAGAAATTGCTGAGGGTTTCGCAAAATATAGTGATAAATAAGATAATCATATTTACATTTATTTTAAAGACATTTTTGTGTTTAATTTCATATTCGTACTTTTACTTTACACGAACGACATTTTCCTGTAAATTTTGGGGTATTAAATACAGTCTTCAACCTATTATATTTTGTAGAAGTACAATAATGATAAGAACAAGATTTAGCGACATTTTTACGGCACCAATGGCAAACCGCCTTCAGTGGTCAGTGTACAGGTGATGTCCGTGGCGGATTTAGGTAGCTTCGAGTGGAATGATTACTCGGGTACAGGATGCATGCCGGGTCTCTATCAGTCATGTCTGTGCTTCTTGACTGGCAGGCACAGTCCTTCATCCACCTTCGTCATTTAGTACATTTAGTACATTTAACCTATCGCCAGGGAACAAGGAGGATTAGCCTGCATTTTAGATAACAAGTCAACATCTGCACTGAGAGAGTTAACCATACACAACCCACAGATTAATAGCATTGATAATGGCTTCTCATCCGGTAGACACAGTCATAGTACAAATATTTACATATGCCCACTTCAGCGCTCGATGAAGATGAGATAGAAGAGATGTGCGGTAATCTAGAGAAAATATTGAGAACAATAAAGGCAATAGATAGTGTAAAGATAATAGAATATTTGGTGATGCATTTGTTGGCATAGGCTCTGAGCGGGACATAGTTGAGAAGAATTGGCTGGGTACTAGGAATGTTGGCATAGGCTCTGAGCGGAACATAGTTGGGCTGGGTACTAGGAATGTTGGTATAGGCTCTGAGCGGGACATAGTTGGGCTGGGTACTAGGAATGTTGGCATAGGCTCTGAGCGGAACATAGTTGGGCTGGGTACTAGGAATGTTGGTATAGGCTCTGAGCGGGACATAGTTGGGCTGAGTACTAGGAATGTTGGCATAGGCTCTGAGCGGGACATAGTTGAGAAGAATTGGCTGGGTACTAGGAATGAAAGAGGACAAGCCTAGTATACTTCTGCCACCAGGAAAACTACATAATAACTAATAGCTGGATTCAAGTTCAAATAAAAGGAAATACACATGGATAAGACATGTGAATGAGGCGCGATAACAAATAGATTACATCATAGTGAAAGCAAGCTTTAGAAACCAAGTTGGAAAATCGATTGCTTACCCTGGTACGGATGTTAATACAGCTCATAATTTGCTTATTATGAAATGCCAGCTACGATGAAAGATATCAGGACAATCGCAAATATTTGCAAAGTGGAGTTGTATTGCTTTAAAGGAATTTGAGAGAAGAATTAAATTTAAAAACGCAGTGATTGCTGCTTTAGGGAAAAAAGAAGTTAGTAATGCTATATATCATCAGTGGCAGGATATCGAATTTACCGTAAAAGAGGCAGCAGAGATGACAATAGGTAACAAGAAAGCAGAGAACAAGAAACCGTGGGTAACATCTCCACTGATAAACAAAACGGAGAACGGAGGCAAATGGAAAAACATGAATACATAGCATGGCATTGCTACGTTCCAAACATGAACTAGATCGAGGATGCAAGACGGAACAAGAAAAATGGTGGATATACAAATGAGAGGAAATTGAAGATATGGAAAGAAGAGGGACATTCGTTCGTCCACAAGAAAGTAAAACAATCGTTATGTAAAACTAAGAGCATACAATCATGTATGATTAATGATATGAATGGGAAACCAATTACAGATCCAGAGAATAAAAAAGAAAGATGGATAGAATTTGACAAAGAACTGCACCATGATGAGGGCCTGTATCAAGATAAAAAAAAACACTAAATGACACGCCATTGACAGAAGAGAGATTACATATAACCAGAGAAGAATTTAATATAGAATTTTCTGTAATCCTAAACAACAAAGCACCAGGGATAGATGGATTACCTATTGAGCTACTCAAAGAAGCGGGAGTGACTTTACATAATTTACTTTTTCAACATGTTAATGACATTTACAATAATGGAATATGGCCTTCAATATTAATTCCTTTGCCAAATAAACCTAATGCAATAGAATGCGGTCAATTCCGAACGATAAGTTCGGAGACACCGAAGTTATGGAGACACCAATCATATACAAAGAACTGGAGTTTGCAATATCCAAATTGAAAATAAGAAAGTCGCCAGGAAATGCAATGAAATGATCATGAACTTTAGAACAGCAGCAAAAACAAAGCTGCTGCTAATCTTTAACATTTGTTGGACATCAGGTAAAGTCTCACAGATCTAGAGATAAGCAATCATGATACCACTCTCAAAACCAAGGAAAGACAGTTCCACGGCATCTAGCTATAGACCAATCAGTCTCACAAGCTGCATCTGTAAAACAATGGAACGTATCATCAACCTAAGGCTGCAGTGGTACGTTGAGAGCGAAAACCATCTTGCACCACAGCAGGCAGGTTTTACGAAATGCAACTCCACTGAAGACCAGGCAACATACCTCTCCCAAGATACAGAGGACGCGTTCCAAAACAAGAAATTGGTATTGGCATCATTGATAAACTTAAGGTAAGTTTTTGATAAAGTTTAGAAAGATGGACGTTTAAAGAAACTGAGAAATAATGGAACGGTGGATAGCATGTACAAATGGATAAAAACATTCTTACATAACAGAAGAGCCAGAGTCCAACTAGATGACATCAAGAGTGAGAAATGTCTACTGCGTCATGGTGTGCCTCAGGGAGGGGTTCTTTGCCCTACACTTGTCATAGTCTTCATCAATGACTTGATTGCTGAGATACCATAAGGAACAAAAGTTGCAATGTATGCAGACGACCTGGTAATATGGTGTAAAAAGGAGCAAGCAACAGTGTCCACACAAATGCTGCAAAGAGCTATTGATGCCTTGACCTCATGGACAAACAGATGGTGTGTAAACATTAATATAGAAAAATGCAGCACTATGGTTTTCAATCTCTCACCAAAATAAAACGCTGGAATTATCAAGATAAATACAGAACATATGAGAGAAGATAAACAAACCACCTATAATGGAGTTACACTCGATGATAGGTTGACATAGAATGAACACGTCAACAAGGCAGCCAAAAAGCCAAGAGAAAGTTAGCCATCTATCGGGAAACTGTTTATCAGAGTTTACCAGCAAGGTATACGACCACATCTGGAATATGGGTCAGCAGCATGGTGCCCCGCAGCAAACACTACACTAAAAGAAGTGGATAAGATACAAAACTAGACATTTATGGTCATTACACGAGCAATGAAATTAGCACCTATAGTGGAGATGGACAAAATGGGGAGAATACAAGCACTAAAATAGCGCGGAGACACAAAGGTATTAACACAGGCAGAAATATTCCTATGCCTGCTGAGTCATCCAATAAAAGACAGATTGCAAAATTTAGCAAAGGAAAGACTGAAAATAAGTAGTTGTGTGCACTAGACTAAACAATTTAGCAGGAAAATTACAGATCTATCTGAAGTTGACATCCTCCTGAAGTCTGTGTCAGAGTAAACCCATTGAGATAGGAGTATGGACTATCAGTATACATTCAAAGAAAAGTGAAAGGAATACTAGACACGGATGATCAGAACAGTGTGCTGCGTAGGATACTGGCTCTCACTTTCCTGGATGAAGAATTCCCACAAGACCTGTTGGTCAGAGTATACACAGATGGGTCAGCACAGAATGCAGTAAATGGAGGAGCGGGAGTGTACATAGAATACCCAAACAGCATTAGGGATATAGTCAGAGTACCATCTGGGAAATTCTGAAATAAATATGATGCAGAAATCCAGGCAATCAAGGTGGCAACCGAGAAACTGTTGAACTCCAATGTCGGTTCACAACTTGCAGTATCTCTGACAGATGCACCATCAGCACTAAAAGCACTGAAGTTAGGAGAACTGCCAGGTCTACAGGCTCTAATATCTGAACTGAGCACTCAGCGCAAGATTATCATGCAGTGGATACCTTCTCATTGTGGAGTACCAGGAAACGAGAGAATAGACCGAGTGGAGAAGGCGGGTGCTTTATGCCAGCAACCAGATGTACCAGTTACATACTAACGGAAGATAGGGATGATCAAATCAATCAGAAAGCCACCAACAGAAGTATGATCAAATCAATCAGAAAGCCACCAACAGAAGATAAGGATGATCAAATCAATCAGAAAGCCACAAACAGAAGAGAAAGATGATCAAATCAATTAGAAAGCCACCAACAGAAGATCAGGATGATCAAATCAATCAGAAAGCGACCAACAGTAACACAAGACGATTTCCATAAGATAAACAGACAAGAACCAATTGTTTTGTTGCCCCTTAGAACAGGACACAACCAACTCCGCAGCCACATGTGCACAAAATTGAAGATTGACAACTCAGCTGCGTGTACACGTGGACAGAGCACATACTACATGAACTGCCCCGATTATAATATTCAGATACAATTCCACTGGTCTATAGAAACAACACTGGAAGAAATACTTTGTGGACCTATATGGGAATTATAAAATATTGTAGTTTTTACAAGAGGAAACATTGCAGATGCAGACATATTATCAAGCTAACGAAAGAAGAAGAGAAGAAGAAGAAGAAGAAGAAGAAGAGTGTTTACGCGATACTAGATAAACACAGGAAACATTCAACATAAACAGTATCGCCACATTTAAGTCCCACAAACAAATCTCGTCACAAATAAGTCCCACAAATAAATCCCGTCCCAAATAAGTCCCACAAATAAATCCCGTCACAAATAAGTCCCACAAATAAATATTGTCACAAATAAGTCCCTCACACAAATCCCGTCACAAATAAGATAAGTCCCACAAACAAATATCGTCACAAATATGTCCCTGGCACAAATCTCGTCACAAATAAGTTCCACAAACAAATCTTGTCACAAATATGTCCCTGGCACAAATATCGTCACAATAATGTCCCTGGCACAAATCTCGTCACAAATAAGCCCCTCGCACAAATATCGTCACAAATAAGTCCCACAAACTAATCTCGTCACAAATATGTCCCTGTCCCAAATCTCGTCACAAATAAGCCCCTCGCACAAATCTCGTCACAAATATGTCCCTGGCACAAATCTAGTCACAAATAAGTCCCACAAACAAATCTCGTCACAAATATGTCCCTGGCACAAATCTCGTCACAAATAAGCCCCTCGCACAAATCTCGTCACAAATAAGCCCCTCGCACAAATCTCGTCACAAATAAGCCCCTCGCACAAATCTCGTCACAAATAATTCCCACAAACAAATCTCGTCACAAATATGTCCCTGGCACAAATCTCGTCACAAATAAGCCCCTCGCACAAATATCTTAACAAATAAGCCCCTCGCACAAATATCGTCACAAATAAGTTCCACAAACAAATCTCGTCACAAATAAGCTCGTCTCACAAATCTCGTCACAAAAAGTTCCACAAACAAATTTCGTCTAAAAATAAGTCCCACAAACAAATCTCGTCACAAATAAGTTCGTCTCACAAATCTCGTCACAAAAAGTTCCACAAACAAATTTCGTCTAAAAATAAGTTCGTGGCACAAATCTCGTCACAAATGAGCTCGTCTCATAAATCTCGTCACAAAAAGTTCCATAAACAAACTTCGTCTAAAAATAAGTTCCACAAACAAATCTCGTCACAAATGAGTTCCACAAACAAATCTCGTCACAAATAAGCTCGTCTCACAAATCTCGTCACAAATAAGTTCCACACACAAATCTCGTGACAAATAAGCTCGTCTCACAAATCTCGTCACAAAAAGTCCCACAAACAAATCTCGTCACAAATAAGTTCGTCTCACAAATCTCGTCACAAATAAGTCCCACAAACAAATTTCGTCACAAATAAGTTCGTCTCACAAATCTCGTCACAAATAAGTTCGTCTCACAAATCTCGTCACAAATAAGTCCCACAAACAAATCTCGTCACAAATAAGTTCCACAAACAAATCTCGTCACAAATAAGCTCGTCTCACAAATCTCGTCACAAATAAGTTCCACAAACTTCTCGTCACAAATAAGTTCGTCTCACAAATCTCGTCTCAAATAAGGCCCACAAACAAATCTCGTCACAAATAAGTTCGTCTCACAAATCTCGTCTCAAATAAGTCCCACAAACAAATCTCGTCACAAATAAGTTCGTCTCACAAATCTCGTCACAAATAAGTTCGTCTCACAAATCTCGTCACAAATAAGTTCGTCTCACAAATCTCGTCACAAATAAGTCCATGGCACAAATCTCGTCACAAATAAGTCCCTCGCACAAACCCGTCACAAATAAGTCCATGGCACAAACCCGTCACAAATAAATCCCTCGCACAAATGTCGTTACAAATAAATCCCTCGCACAAATCTCGTCACAAATAAGTCCATGGCACAAACCCGTCACAAATAAGTCCCTCGCACAAACCCGTCACAAATAAGTCCCTCCACAAATCTCGTCCCAAATAAACTCCACACACAATCAGACCAACAATTAAACCCTCACAAAATTCACATTCTAATAAAACCACATATAAAAGACCATTATCAATAAATCCCACATGATAACCAACACTAGCAATAAATAACACACAAGACCTCATACCAGTAATACTAAAATAAATAATAATAATAGTCCCCCATCGCAACCGAGAACATTGCACGAATAAACTAAGTCAACATTAAATCTCACACAAAAAACCAGCCGGACGTAAAAGTCCACACCAAAAGTAAACTTTACACAAAAAACCACTTCAGCAGGAAAAAAAAACCATGCCTTCCAAACCGTCATAAAACCACCATCCTTCAGATTTCTATGCCTGATCCTGTACCCCTGCTGGTTTATTGTTACTAGGAGGCATTCCAAATGGCTACGTACGGTAAGTTTAGACAGACGTTGTACATTTTGAAAAGCAGTCAACGTTTCATATTTTGTCAGACAAAATTACTTGGTCATTTTAGGTACAATTGCTTCACTCACCACATCTGTGCACCATACATTAATCTTTATCTTCTTCATCTCTTCTTTTTCTCCTTCTTCTTTTTCTTCCCCTTCTTCTTCATCTTCTTCCTGATCTACTTTTTCTTCTCTCCTCTTCTTCTTCTTCTTCTTCTTCGTATTCTTCTGAACCTTGAAAAGAAGACATCACGTGCAGAGACATACTTTTGAGAGTATTCTACCAAAGAAGGACGATAGTGGACTGTTAGTTGCCTCATACAGAGTACCAATGTCATGCAATGTGTCCTATCTGAAACCACTCGGTCCAATCCAAAAGGTTCTCAAGATATTGTATCACTACACCCCGCAGCCTTTCAGTTGTCGATTACAGTCACACCAAAGTCTTAGTGTTCTATCTTACTCGTATTCTTTAGGAGAAAATGTCTGATTATTTTCCCTTTTTGGGAAAATTCATCTCTCTCTGTTCTGTTTCATGAAAGATGCAAAAGTAGTTAGTTGCATAGCTGGCTGTGTCGCCGGTGATAAAATGTTAAAGACTTCATTGTGAAAGGTCAGAGTCTGATAGGTGGCGTAAATGATTTTCTTCGTATGCGTCTTTCAAAATCGTTTCCGCATTTACGACTGGGTCGAATAGAGCGTGCTATTATCCTGATCTAATCATTGTACATTTGCTGTGAATAGCGAATGCTCTAGCACTATGCTATACGTCACTCTGTAGTGTCAGACATAAGGGTCATTGGGTTACAAAGGCATTCAAAATCACTCATTGGCTTTGTTTGACAAAATATAAGATGGTTGCGAGAATCTGTTCAGGCTACAAGGGAAACAGCGACAATATGGTAAGTCTGATAGAAAGTTGAAATAACGTCATACATTGACAGTATGAAAGTTGGAAAAACGTCATTCAGACAGAAAGTAGAAACAACGTCATGTATTGGCAGACAGATAGTGTGAACAACGTCATGTATTGACAGACAGGAAGTGTGAACAACGTCATGTATTGGCAGACAGAAAGTGTGAACAACGTCATGTATTGGCAGACAGATAGTGTCAACAACGTCATGTATTGACAGACAGGAAGTGCGAACAACGTCATGTATTGGCAGACAGAAAGTGTGAACAACGTCATGTATTGGCAGACAGATAGTGTGAACAACGTCATGTATTGACAGACAGGAAGTGTGAACAACGTCATATATTAACAGACAGAAAGTGTGAACAACGTCATGTATTGACAGACAGAAAGTGTGAACAACGTCATGTATTAACAGACAGAAAGTGTAACAACGTCATGTGTTGACAGACAGAAAGTGTGAACAACGTCATATATTAACAGACAGAAAGTGTGAACAACGTCATGTATTAACAGACAGAAAGTGTGAACAACGTCAAGTATTAACAGACAGAAAGTGTGAACAACGTCATTTATTAACAGACATAAAGTGTGAACAACGCCATGTATTAACAGACAGAAAGTGTGAACAACGTCATGTATTAACAGACAGAAAGTGTGAACAACGTCATGTATTGACAGAAAGAAAGTGTGAACAACGTCATAGGCGTACATTGACAGATATAACGGAGAAAGAAAAAAGATATACATTGACAGACATAACGGGGGAAGAAAAAAGATATACATTGACAAACATAACATTAATGGTTTAGACATATGATAAGAATTTCTCCAGAACTATCAATTCAACGAACATGTAACATCAGGAAAAAGAACATTCAGCTCAAGAAGAAGACCGCGGGAAAAGTAGTTTGAAGGTGTCCATGATGAACAAAACTAAAAACACATGGATGGAAAATAACACTGGTCACATAGACGGCTCACTCACAAGAATGAGAGCTCTTAACGTTGTTTAACGACATAAACGTACAGCTGAGTTGAGTTGAGATGAGATGAGGCCAGTTGTGGTGAGATAAGATGAGGTGAGGTCCTTTGAGGCGAGATGAGATGAGGCGAGGTGAGATGAGATGAGACAAGGTGAGGTTAGATGAGTTTTGGTCAGTTGAGGTGAGATGAGATGAAGGGAAGTGTGGTGAGATGAGATGAGGTGAGATGAGATGAAGGGAAGTGTGGTGAGGTGAGGTGAGGTGAGATGAGATGAGGTGAGATGAGATGAAGGGAAGTGTGGTGAGGTGAGGTGAGTTGAGATGAGATGAGGTGAGATGAGATGAAGGGAAGTGTGGTGAGATGAGATGAGGTGAAATGAGATAAAGGGAAGTGTGGTGAGATGAGATGAGGTGAAATGAGATAAAGGGAAGTGTGGTGAGATGAGATGAGGTGAAATGAGATAAAGGGAAGTGTGGTGAGATGAGGTGAGGTGAAATGAGATGAAGGGAAGTGTGGTGAGATGAGGTGAGGTGAGATGAGATGAGACAAGGTGAGGTTAGATGAGTTTTGGTCAGTTGAGGTGAGATGAGATGAAGGGAAGTGTGGTTAGATGAGACGAGGTGAGATGAGATGAAGGGAAGTGTGGTGAGGTGAGGTGAGGTGAGATGAGATGAGGTGAGATGAGATGAAGGGAAGTGTGGTGAGGTGAGATGAGATGAGGTGAGATGAGATGAAGGGAAGTGTGGTGAGATGAGATGAGGTGAGATGAGATGAGGTGAGATGAGATGAAGGGAAGTGTGGTGAGGTGAGATGAGATGAGGTGAGATGAGATGAAGGGAAGTGTGGTGAGATGAGGTGAGATGAGATGAAGGGAAGTGTGGTTAGATGAGATGAGGTGAAACGAGATGAAGGGAAGTGTGGTGAGATGAGGTGAGGTGAGATGAGATGAAGAGAAGTGTGGTGAGATGAGATGAGGTGAGATGAGATGAAGGAAAGTGTGGTTAGATGAGATGAGGTGAAATGAGATGAAGGGAAGTGTGGTGAGATGAGATGAGGTGAAATGAGATGAAGAAAAGTGTTGTGAGATGAGGTGAGGTGAAATAAGATGAAGGGAAGTGTGGTGAGATGAGGTGAGGTGAGATGAGATGAGACAAGGTGAGGTTAGATGAGTTTTGGTCAGCTGAGGTGAGATGAGATGAAGGGAAGTGTGGTTAGATGAGATGAGGTGAGATGAGATGAAGGGAAGTGTGGTGAGGTGAGGTGAGGTGAGATGAGATGAAAGGAAGTGTGGTGAGGTGAGGTGAGGTGAGATGAGATGAAGGGAATTGTGGTGAGGTGAGGTGAGGTGAGATGAGATGAGGTGAGATGAGATGAAGGGAAGTGTGGTAAGATGAGATGAGGTGAGATGAGATGAAGGGAAGTGTGGTGAGATGAGATGAGGTGAGATGAGATGAAGGGAAGTGTGGTGAGGTGAGGTGAGGTGAGATGAGATGAGGTGAGATGAGATGAAGGGAAGTGTGGTGAGATGAGCTGAGGTGAGATGAGATGAAGGGAAGTGTGGTGAGATGAGATGAGGTTAGATGAGATGAAGGGAAGTGTGGTGAGATGAGATGAGGTGAGATGAGATGAAGGGAAGTGTGGTGAGATGAGATTAGGTGAGATGAGATGAAGGGAAGTGAGGTGAGATGAGGTCAGGTGACGTGAGATGAGATGAGGTGAGATGAGATGAAGGGAAGTGTGGTGAGATGAGATGAGGTGAGATGAGATGAAGGGAAGTGTGGTGTGAGTTTTTTTTAGATCGATTGAGGTTAGATGATTCCTGGTCAGTTGTGGCGATATGAGATGAGATGAGATGTTGTAAGGTGAGTTATATAGAGCTGAGGTGAAGCTAGTTGAGGGGAGATGAAGTGAGATGAGGTGAGGTGAGATACGGTGAGATGAGGTAATGTGAGGTGAAACCAGTTGAGGTGAGGAGGTTAAGTGAGGCGAGTCCAGTTGATGTGAGATGAGATGAGACGAGGTGAGGTGAGGTCACTTGAGGTGAGGCGGTGAGATGAGATGATGTCAGATGAGGTCAGGTGATGCCAGTTGAGGTAAGATGATGTGAGATCAGGTTAGTTGAAGTGAGGTAAGATGAGGTAACATGAGATGAGATCAGCTGGCTGAGGCCAGTTGTGGTGAGATGAGGCGAGATCAGGTGATGATAGGTGAGAGGAGGCGAGGTGAGATCAGGTGATGTCAAATGAGGTGAGATGAGGTAAGATCAGGTGAGATCAGGTGATGGTATATGAGGTGAGATCAGGTGAGATCAGGTGATGTCAGATGAGATGATATGATGTGAGGTGAGATGAGGTGAGATCAGGTGAGGTCAGGTGATGCCAGCTGAAGTGAGATTTGGTGAGATTAAGTTATATCAGAGATTATATGAGATTAGGTGAGGTGAAGTGAGATGAGTGAGACACAATGTAGATACGTCTGTAGATCAAACTTGTCTTAAAATTACCTGATCAGAACATGGTCAAACAGTCAAAGTCATTTCCTGATACAATCTGGCATATCTCGCTACCAACATATTTTTTATATAAGAATACAAATAACATTGATATCACCATACCTTGTCACTAGTCTTGTTTAGCCTATGCTTTAAATATTCTTCCCTTCTTCGCTCGTGTTCAGACTTCCACTTCAATGACTTTAACAAAGGCAGCAGTCAGCTCGAGGCTCTGTTGCCGCGTGCTACTGCTTCCAGTGGTGCATGATGGGTAGAAGTACAGTATGTGTCCTGTTGTCATGGAGGATGTAATAATCTTGATTTCTTTTATAAACAAGAAATCTCAATTGATTGTGGCCTATAGGTGGCCAGAAGAAGATCATTTGATCTCGCTGGAGAGTTGGGGGAAAGTGTCATTTTGTACGAGGACAGTCGTTAAGCAACTTCAATTGAATAATAAAGTCCATGGAAAAGTATGTTTAACGACCAGTACCAAAAACAGGAAAGGACAAAACAGATCCAAATGGATACAGGCCCATAAGCCTACTGAGCTGTGTCGGCAAGCTGATGGAACGGATGATAAACACCAGACTGATGTGGCATCTGGAAGAAAAACGAATACTAATTCCACAGCAAGCCGGCTTTCGACAGCACAGATCCACTGAGGACCAGGTCATCCTCATAGCCCAGGAGATAGAAGATGCCTACCAGGCACAGAAACACACAGTAGCTGTTTGGGTGGATCTGGAAAAGGCATTTGACAAAGTCTGGAAGGATGGACTTAGAGTCAAGCTAAGAAGAAGTGATGTCTGTGGGAAGATGTACAAGTGGATCAACCACTACCTCAAACAAAGAACGGCCAGAGTCCAAGTACAAGGGCAGATGAGCAAAAAGGTGACACTCGAGCAGGGAGTACCCCAAGGGGGAGTATTGTCACCCACACTCTTCCTGGTATATATAAACGACATTACAGAGAATATACCAAGAAGAGTCCATAGCTCAATGTTTGCAGACGATCTGGCTATGTGGACCTCTGAAAAGAATCTCACCATAGCAAGAAATCGGATGCAGACGGCCCTAACATCGCTGGAAGAGTGGGCGAACTCATGGCTGGTCAAAATAAACGAGGAGAAAACCACGTGCACAATATTCTCGCTCTCATTAAAACCCCAAAGTACCAAATTAGGCCTAAATGGCAAAATCCTGCAGCCAAACGACAACCCAACCTATCTGGGAGTCACATTTGATCGGCGCATGTCATGGAAAAGTCAGATTGAGAGAAACCGAATGAAAGCCAGAGAAAGAATGGCGATCATGAGGAAACTTGCTGGCACAAGCTGGGGAGCAGACGAAGGCATACTAAAGAAACTGTACACTGGAAGAGTGAGACCAGTTCTCGAGTATGGCATTGCGGCATGGACAACAGCAGCGAAGGCGAACTTCGATAAAGTTAACAAACTTCAAAACCAAGCCATGAGAATTATAACAGGTGGCATGAAGTCAACGCCAATTGTAGAACTTGAAAAGATTACAAAACTGCAATCCATGACCGATAGAAGAGACTGCAGAGCCCAGCTGCAGTCAGAGAAACTCCGAAGACTGACGGACCACCCAATGTACCAGAGACTAAACAATTTGGGAACTGGGAAACTAAAGCGGAGAAACTTTGCAGAAATAGCAAAAGCAAAGATGCACGAAGATCCCATAAACGCACTAACAACACCAAAACCCATCACTACTGTACGAAAACCTACTTGGAGGCAGGATATATTTCCAGAGGTGGTAGAAAATATACCAGGTATTGCAAACAAAAACTGCCAGACTGAAAAAGAAAGGAGAGACACTACCCTAAGCTTCATAACGAAAAGCTACCCAAGCATGGACTGGACCCATGCATACACCGACGGTTCTGTAACAAACACTACACAGAACGGAGGGGCAGGAGCATTCATGAACCTACCAAATGGCAGAAAAATAACACTGTCGTTCGCTACTGGTAAGTACACAAGCAATTTCAGAGCGGAGGCAGAGGCACTGAGGGCGGCAGTGGAAGAAATGGTAACACACAGTGAAAATGAGAGCCATACAGTCCTGCTGACAGATGCTCTCGCCGTAGTCACAGCGCTAAAAAGCCAGAAAAACACTGAGCTTAATGACTTAAGAGCAGCACTCTGCAAACTGTGCCAGCAGTCCGCACCAAAAAGGGTAGTGGTACAGTGGGTTCCGTCACACTGCAACATCCAAGGCAACGAGGAGGCAGACAGACTGGCAAAAGAAGGTGCAAGGCTACCACAAACAGATACCAGTATGACGTACGAAGAGTCAAAACGGCTTATCAAAGCCAGGTACATGACCAAATGGGAAACCGAACATATTGGTTACACCAAAAACGATGCCTATTACCAGTTGAACCGAAGAGAGCAGGTCGTTGTCTTCAGACTTCGCACTGGCCACAACAGACTGAGGTACCACCTATTCAACAAATTGAAGATAGGGTGTACCGACGAATGCCCGTGCGGTACTGGCAAAATGACCACTGAACATCTGCTGCAGAACTGCCCGACATACGAGGATCAGAGAGAGCAGATGTGGCCATTGCCAGTGGAACTGCAAGACAAGCTCTATGGTAGTGGCGAGAGTCTCAGGATGACCGCCGCTTTTTTCGAAAAAATAATGGTTGCTGTCTGACTGTGTACGCAGAAGAAGAAATATGTTTAACGGAAAATCTTATTTCAGAAAAGAAAATGCCTCTTTGACAATACCCCATGTAGGGATGGTGACCATCGAACAGTGTGTGCATACGGAATATAGTGTACAACTTGGCCGCACCACCTTCGACTTGCACAGCGGAAGAACAACGAGGCTTGATTCGATTTTTGTATGTGGTTAGAGAATGTGAAACCTTCTGAAATCTACAGGAGAATGAAGGTTCAGTAGGGCACTGTTATTTGAGACAAAAAGTGTATGCATGTGTCGAAAGATTTCAGAACGGAAGACAAAACGCCTTTGATGAACAGCAGCATGAGAAACCAAAAAGCGTGGCAACTGACACAGTCAAACAACATATCGACCAGCTAGTCCGTGGCAACAGGCGAGTCACGTGTGATGAAATAACCGTATATTTCAACACAGGCACGGTTCTGCGCACACAATTGACCATGATAACCCCGTGAACGTGTGCAGCAGATGTATCCCAAGGCAGCTGACAACGAGGTAGGGGAGGTGTTACAAAATTGCTTAAAGGTCACACCTAAAAATACTATTTTCTAGAGGGCATTTACAAGCTAGTGGACATGAGGGTGGGGGGGGGGGGGTGTGGGGGGAGTGTGTCAAATGTGTTACAAGGCACGGGGACTGTGTAGAACAATAATCCTCACACAGTTAATTATTCCCACTTTTATCAACATGTGATGAATTAAACTGATGTTTGCTGCCGAAAACGGATGTGTCGGACCGAAAGGTGCAAATATCGCAGTCAAGCTGTAAACTAGTGACACAGCGCATTCCATTCTCCGGGCTACATCCTGCTACTTGCAACGCAATGTTCATGGATTGGTAGCAGGAGATTTGAGAACGAATGCAGAAGAAGATACTGCTGCTGCTTAATGACTGCGACACGTGTATGACCAGGGCTGCCTTTTTCCAAATTATATATATTAACTCATTCTGTTGTGGTTTTCTCTTGAGCTTAATCCAAATTCTTACACTTTTGTTATCGGAACTGAGGAGGGAGCAATGTATGGTAATACTGTAACATGCATGCGAGTCATAAGATGCATATAGGCAGAATTGTGACTGTATCTGACTGTAGCCTTCTGTAGAACCTGCAAACCACAGAGAATAGGTCTCTACACCATATAGTAGAAGAAATACAACAGTCAAGTCATGTCAATGTTAATTTTCTGGTCCGCACCACAACACACAATCAAGTTCTTCTCTTTCCACTTCCAAATTCAGTTTTCTCTATCCTTTATTGTGCCCACTACCCCACTCCCCCCTTTCTCGTTCACGGAGAAGATTACTCGCCGTGTGTGTCAGCACATCTTCGCTTGTGTGAGAAACAAATGCCCACGTTAGAACTGTCTCCAAGGGCATTTCGTCAGTGAATGTTTCAAACTTCAACTGGAACTTTCTCACAGCGGCTGCTTGCGCTAGACATGTCGAGTCATGTCAAGATTTACATTACTTTAAGTTTTGTGAACGTCTCTTGGAACCGCTGTCACCAACCAAACAAAGCTAACATGAAGATATTTTGAATGATTATCAATTGGACACGCTTTTAAAATATTGGCTTTTCAAATACAGAATCGTGAAAACAACTTTCTTTAATATTGGAAATTGAGAAAGTATCATTTATACTGTGTTCAATATCCTAGGATGATAATTGGAGATGGATTATAATTACATTATAGAACGAAGGTCAACATTCATCAACTACATTTTGGGCTCAAACATTGGAAGTAGTGCCAAGCGGAGCTTTACAAATCGTGGCAGACAGTGAGCTGTGTGCAAGGTTAACAGAATCGGTGTCATAGTCTGACATTCTACAAGGAAATAGTCCGAGATGATATAGCTTTGTGTAGATCAATGGGACATAACGTTGTCAGCTAAGGCAAACGTCAGGTGATCTGTCTTAGGTTATCGCCAGGGGGAACCACCAGAACCGTTACTTTATGGGCTACCACGAATGCAGGCACGAGAAGTCCATCTCAAATTCTTGACGTAGATCTATAGAAGTCGAAAAGTAAATGGGACACCAGATAATGGTTGGCCGAAGATCGAGAAATATGAAAGATTTTGTTGCTTCCTTCAAGGAATATTGTCTCTGCCTTCTTTGTCAGTGGTAGAACCAAGGATCAAAAGTTTAGTTAGAAAAAGCAGTAATTAGCAGGCATATTATTTAGAAGGCATACTTCAGGAGAACGAAAAATTTCAACAATAATTTCAGGAAGTTGGTACAGTGAGGTACAGATAGCTTATAGACGATAGTTCAGTAAGTTACATATATCAGCTTATGAAAGATGGTACAGTGAGGTTCAAATATCAGCTTATGTAAGATGGTATATTAAGGTACAAATATCAGCTTATGAAAGATGATACAGCAAGGTACTTATATCAGCTTATGAAAGATGGTACAGCAAGGTACTTATATCAGCTTATGAAAGATGGTACAGCAAAGGTATATATATATATATATATATATCAGCTTATGAAAGACGGTACAGTGAGGTACAAATATCAGCTATGTAAGATGGTATATTAAGGTACAAATATCAGCTTATAAAAGACGGTACAGCAAGGTAAAGATATCAGCTTATGGAAGAGGGTATATTAAGATAGAGATATCAGCTGGGGAAGGCGTGGGCTAGTGGTTAAGTGACACGGCTCACAACCACAAGGTGCTGGGTTCGATCCCCATCACAGTACTGGCCGTTACCCAGGGGAAGCAAGCCCTTAGAAAATGCAGGAGGAAGCAGACCCTTACATAAAATGCATGCTGAAGTCGGATGCACTGGGCCAACAGGCACAAAATAAAAAAAACACACAGCAACGCATACCACCTTGGGGATTAGAGAAATAAGGAAAACGCAAAAAAAAACCAAAAAAAACCCGACATATCAGCTTATGGAAGATGGTATATTAAGGTACGGATATCAGTTTATGAAAGATGGTATATTAAGATACATATATCAGCTAATGATAGATGGTCAGTAAGATACACTTATAGAAGATTGTACAGTTAGGTACATATATCAGCTATTGGAAGATGATACAGCAGGGTACATATATCAGCTTATGGAAGTTGGTAAAATAAGGTATATATTTCACCTTATCGAAGATGGTACAATAAATTGCAGACACAAGAAACATATTTTATCATGGTATGAAGGTGTTAACAGCTACACAGACGTGATCAAACATTGTAACAGATACGGACAGTTTAATGTAACAACAGTAGTAACAGTTTGACCGCATCTGGAAAGAGAGAGAGAGAGAGAGAGAGAGAGAGAGAGAGATGAGGAACAGTGAGGAGGAGATAGTATATGGCAGTGATAATAGGAGGAAGGGGGAAGGAACATCAATGACTGGCATCTGCGAGAAAAAACTGAGGAGTGAAAAATACAATATCAGAGAAAAGATATGGGCGTTGTATACATAATGTTGGAGAGAAGTTGGAGCAGTTGTATACATAATGTTGGAGAGAAGTTGGAGCAGTTGTATACATAATGTTGGAGAGATGTTGGAGCAGTTGTATACATAATGTTGGAGAGATGTTGGAGCAGTTGTATACATAATGTTGGAGAGATGTTGGAGCAGTTGTATACATAATGTTGGAGAGATGTTGGAGCAGTTGTATACATAATGTTGGAGAGATGTTGGAGCAGTTGTATACATAATGTTGGAGAGATGTTGGAGCAGTTGTATACATAATGTTGGAGAGAAGTTGGAGCAGTTGTATACATAATGTTGGAGAGATGTTGGAGCAGTTGTATACATAATGTTGGAGAGATGTTGGAGCAGTTGTATACATATTGTTGGAGAGATGTTGGAGCAGTTGTATACATAATGTTGGAGAGATGTTGGAGCAGTTGTATACATAATGTTGGAGAGAAGTTGGAGCAGTTGTATACATAATGTTGGAGAGAAGTTGGAGCAGTTGTATACATAATGTTGGAGAGATGTTGGAGCAGTTGTATACATAATGTTGGAGAGAAGTTGGAGCAGTTGTATACATAATGTTGGAGAGAAGTTGGAGCAGTTGTATACATAATGTTGGAGAGAAGTTGGAGCAGTTGTATACATAATGTTGGAGAGAAGTTGGAGCAGTTGTATACATAATGTTGGAGAGAAGATAGAGGAGTTGGACAGAGAGAAGATGGAGGAGTTGGACAGAATCAAGATGGAGGGACAGCGTGAAGATGGACAGAGTGAATATAGAGGAGTGTTATAGAGTGAATATGGAGGAGTTAGACGAAATGAAGATGGAGGAGTGTTATAGAGTGAATATGTAGAAGTTGGACAGAGTGAGGATGGAGGGGTAGTACAGAGAGAAGATAGAGTAGCTGGACAGAATGAAGATAGAGGAACAGAGAGAAGATGGAAGAGTTGGACAGAGGGAAGATGGAGCGGTGGTACAGAGAGAGGAAAGAGTAGTGTTACAGAATAACGAAGGAGGTGTTACAGAGAGAAGAAGTAGGAGTGTTACAGAGTGAAGAAGGTGTTACAGAGAGAAGAAGTAGGAGTGTTACAGAGTGAAGAGGGTGTTACAGAGAGAAGGAAGAGTAGTGTTACAGAGTAACGAAGGAGGTGTTACAGAGAGAAGAAGTAGGAATGTTACAGAGTGAAGAAGGTGTTACAGAGAGAAGGAAGAGTAGTGTTACAGAGTAACGAAGGAGGTGTTACAGAGAGAAGAAGTAGGAGTGTTACAGAGAGAAGAAGTAGGAGTGTTACAGAGAGAGGAAGGAGGAGTGGTATAGAGAGAAGATCGAAGGCTGAATACATAATGAAGAAGAGAAGACGAAGGAGTAGTATACATACTATCAACGAGTAGATTTAGGAGTACAACACAAAATGGCGTCTGACATTAAAACTCAAATGTTAGCTAAATATCGTTTAAAAATTGTATTTTAAAAAAAGAAAGTAAACAAACGAAATAAACAAATTATAAAACATGGACAAAAATGAATGAAATTCCACAAAAAGGAAATTAACAAAGAAATAAAGAATGTGAGACCTAAAAGAAATATAATGCAGACACATTTATGTGTATTGTAATCCCCGGGAATGTTTGCTGCATTCTCTCTATCCCGCACTGGGTCAGTGGAAGGAGAGATCGGGGAGCATTGTTTCTTGTATAGCTTTCTTTCAAATCCAGAAGGCTGCCCCAGGTTTCTGACAGTAGACATCAACATGTTTGTCAGAAAAGAAATAAAGTAGACAAAAAGAAGAAAAGAGAACCGAGGAAAAAAGACAAAATGAACCAGCTCTTGATAAGAACATAGCTTTGTTGTACACTAAAATTATATTGTGTACTTTGTGCATTTGGTTGATCTCAGTGACATTGTTCTTAGTCATTTGCTGCATGCCATTCTGTCTGGCATTGTTTGTGTGTGTGTATGTTTCTCTTCTCGCCTGTCTCCCTGTCTCTGTGTGTGATATCACTGTGCGCAAGCTCGCACTTGTATTTGTGTTTAGGTTTCTTTCGCTCACCGAACTCTCCTACATCTGAGGTGCTTGAAAAACTCATTTCCGCCGGGTATCAAAAACCAAGTTCTACAACAATGGCGGCAATTTCGTTCAAGAGGGAAGACGGCGGTGACGCCTTTGACTGACTGAAACAGTGGGAGGCCTGGCAGTCTGGGAGACAAGAGGAGACACTTGTAAACGTGCAAGGTCGCTCGCAACAAAAGCCATGAGACGAACAGATTGACCGAGAGCAGGAGAGGGGAGCGGAATAATGGAAGAGCCGATGTTAACTGCTAGCAGGATCTGAGAAACATGGCCTACTCGACACTGGCCTGGGACAGAGAGATCTTTCAAGAGGTTCTACATCAATGTTGTGGGAGCTAGGGGGCAGGGGATGTTTGGAATTTGAGAAGTAAGGGAATCAAGTCATTATTTAAGCGTCACAATGTGAGATATATGTTTGTGTCGCAAGTCATGGCTATTATCTATTTCAGCCTATTTTTGTATGTGCTACAATCAAGGTCAGCTATTTATGTAGCACGATATATGTCAGTTTGTATGCGTTATAATCAACGTCAACTTTTTGTGTAGCTTCATATATGTCTATTTTGTATGTGCAACATCCACAGTCAACTATGTATGTAGCATGATATATGTCAGTTTGTATGTGCTACAATCAAGGTCAGCTATTTATGTAGCATGATATATGTCAGTTTGTATGTGCTATAACCAAGGTCAACTATTTATGTAGCATGATATATGTCAGTTTGTATGTGCTACAATCAAGGTCAGCTATTTATGTAGCACGATATATGTCCTTTTGTATGCGTTATAATCAACGTCAACTTTTTGTGTAGCATCATATATGTCTATTTTGTATGTGCCACATCCACAGTCAACTATGTATGTAGCATGATATATGTCAGTTTGTATGTGCTATAACCAAGGTCAACTATTTATGTAGCATGATATATGCCAGTTTGTATGTGCTATAACCAAGGTCAACTATTTATGTAGCATGATATATGCCAGTTTGTATGTGCTATAACCAAGGTCAACTATTTATGTAGCATGATATATGTCAGTTTGTATGTGCTATAACCAAGGTCAACTATTTATGTAGCATGATATATGCCAGTTTGTATGTGCTACAATCAAGGTCAGCTATTTATGTAGCACGATATATGTCCTTTTGTATGCGTTATAATCAACGTCAACTATTTATGTAGCATGATATATGTCAGTTTTTATGTGCTATAACCAAGGTCAACTATTTACATAGCATGATATATATATATATATATATATATATATTGTATGTGCTACAACTGACGTACATTGTTAATATACTACAACTGGAGGGAAACGATATAAAATGGCATGTCCACTGTCGTGATATGAATTGTTTGTGTACTGTAATGATATAAAATGGCTTGTATACTGTAATGATATGAATTATTTGTGTTCTGTAATAATATAATGTCACAGAAAGATCCTCAGAATACCATGGACAGAGAAAAAAACAAATGTAGATATTTGGCAATAGTTGAGCATAGAGGGGAACTTGTTTATCAATTCCATTTTGGCTAGAAAATGCAAATACTTTGGTCACATCAAGAGACACAACCGTCTTGAGAGAACGGTGATGGAAGGTATGGTGCCAGGCAAAAGAGGAAGAGGTAGTTCAAGAAGACGATGGTACCAAGATATCCAGGAATGCCAGGGTATGACTGGGGCGGAGGCTGGAGTTTTGGCAAGGGAAAGAGTTTCTTTCAGACAGACTGTGATGTGAGTGACGTTCTATAAAGGACATGCTACATGCTGCTGAATAATATAAAATTGTTTATGAAATGTAATGATATAAAATCGTTTATTTGTGGTAATGATATAAATTGTTAATGTGCTGTAATGGAATATACTGTTTGTGTACTGTAATGATATACAACTGTCTATGTGTTGTAATGATACTGAAGAATATCACAATGCCTCAGTAGCACCCACCGTATGACCTCATATCATCTCATTTTACACAAAGGTTTGTTTGAAATGTTTTCATTGTTGTGTGGAAACTTGAAGAAATACCTTTTTTCAATTTTATTTTGTGCAAAAAAGAATTCTTACCAAAACAAAATGCTACTAAACTGATCATATGCAGCTATGTTTATGTGAGGCAATAGAAGTAAGTTGTATATCATGCATAACAACTAGATGCATAAAACAGAATCGATGTAGCACCAACTGGGACACAAGGAAGTGTCGAATCTGAAATTGAAAGAGTAGCAGGTAGCTAACTAAGGATCCCTGTGTTTGGACAGCAGGTGCAGTGCACAAACCTGATGTCTAGACAACGTTTCTTACTGTCAAAACAGCCATTTCAGGCTAGTCAATCAAAACGCTGCAAACAAAATAATGCAATGAGTTGACGCAGTTCCTGGATCGAATTGCAGAAGAAACTTGCGTCTAGATATCACTTGGCTTACGCAACATGGAACTTGATAAATAGACTAAGAACTGGTGTATCACGGTGCAGGAATAACTTGGGAATCCAAGACCCAGATCACCTGCTGATGGAATGAGACATGGGACTGTGAAGCTGCATAAGACACAGTCCACATGATGCTGGGATGAGACATGGGACTGTGGAGCTGCAAAAGACACAGTCAACCTGATGCTGGGATACGACATGTGACTGTGGAGCTGTATAAGACACAGTCCACCTGATGCTGGGATGAGACATGGGACTGTGGAGCTGCATAAGACACAGTCCACCTGATGCTGGGATGAGACATGGGACTGTGGAGCTGCATAAGACACAGTCCACCTGATGCTGGGATGAAACATGTCACTGTGGAGCAACACAAGACCCAGACCACCTGATGATCTGTCACAAACTTAGGAAAATCTGCAATATAGATGACGGGTTAAAGGAAAACGACACTGTGATCACGTGTCTGGACATTGGAAACACGGTGTCTGCCAAGTAAGCAAGTCCATAATAGGTAACCTGGTAATAACGTTAGCATGAGTCACACGAGTGGTACCCTGGTAATATTGCCAGTATGAATCACACGAGTGCTACCCTGGTAATAATGCCAGTATGAATCACACGAGTGGTACCAAAGTAATTTCGCCAATATGAATCACACAAGTGGTACCCTGGTAATATCGCCAGTATGAATCACACGAGTGGTACCAAGGTAATATCGCCAGTATGAATCACACGAGTGGTACCCTGGTAATTTCGCCAGAATGAATCACACGAGTGGTACCAAAGTAACATTGCCAGTATGAATCACACGAGTGGTACCAAGGTAACATTGCCAGTATAAATCACACGAGCGGTACCCTGGTAATTTCGTCGCCATGTATCACACAGGTGGTACCTTGATTGATAAGAATAACATGTAATGAAAAAATGACTTCAGAGATTGAGCCATGGCGCATTTATGTATACGCGTTGAATGATAGCCGAACAAGCTGTAAGGTAACCGAACAAGCTGTAAGGTAGCCGAACGTGCTTTAAGGTAGCCGATTGTGATATAAGGTAGCCGAACGCGATGCAAGGTAACCGAACAAGCTGTAAGGTAGCTAAACATGCTGCAAAATAGCCGATCGTGACGTAAGGTAGCCGAACATGCTGTTAGGTAGCCAAACTTGCTGTAAGGTAGCCGAATGCTATCTGTAGAAAATTGTGTGTTGCAATGTTAACTTCCTGCGGCTCATTAGTTCTGGAGGAAGGCAGGACACGTATGGACTAGGCAATTTCAGGATTCTAAAAAAACACATTTACCCTCTAAGCGTCTAACAGCCTAGTCTTTTACATTTCTGCCATGGGTTCTTTACGTCTATGGCCTGTACACAGGACCTCCGAGTGTATCCCTTATCTCCTGTTTGTCTAGGTGCCAGATCTCACCTCCATTGAGACAAGAGGTTGCTTGCGATTTGCTAATTTCGAAATCCCTTAATATCATTCTTTCGTTCGTTTCTGAAGATGAGAGCCCCTTATCTTTCTGCTAAGACGCTGCATTTCAAATTTTAACACCTCATACCCGATGTACATTACAATTACTTTTACCTTCTTGAGGTGAATAATAGTGGGGCACATTGATTAAACACATTGGATCTGTCTCCGTCTCGACAATTCCTATTGGTAATTAATTCAGCTGTAGCACATTAATAACACACACCCAAACGGCGACACACGAGGCTAGACAACGATAAGTAACTCCAATCGTTGACTCTGATTGGTTTATTACTGAGTCAATTATCTCGTGGGTAACATTAGCCCTAAGCTGGAACAATCAAGGTTTCCAAAACGGAAAAACCTGCCTCCTTGCGGAAGTAGTAAACATGTCACAGGCCTCGTTTCGACTTTCAGAGCCTCGCGCTCGACAAGGCAAGTAAGGATGCGTTTCAATGAGATGCTGGAAAATGTCTTGTCTGTCATTCCTTTCTTGTTGGGGCTGTACAGTTTGCCTTATGTGAACAGACGTGTTGAGGATAAGGTTATGGAGGGGCCTGTCCACTACCACTGCAATTATAATTCTATATTTTGTTCTTTTAATCAGTTTTTTTTTTTCCAAATCAGTTATAATGTCACTTTATTCTTGCAACGTTAGTTCAGCATTTGATTTGATTTCTCAATTTCTTCCTCTGTCATATTTGTTTGCTTCAGCTAATGTGTCAGATTATTAATGATTAACATGATACCATAGTGGAGCCGAGGTATCGCAGGGGTTAGTACACTAGTTTTCCAGCCGAGAGAGAAGGGATTCGGTCCCTCATTGGTGCGGGTTTTTTTAAATCGCAAAACTGCTAATAGGATCGACTACAGCCTACATGGCCAGGTGTCGACCGGGCCTCAAAAATGGTGTACCACATTAATCTGGGAGAGTAAAGACCTCTTGTGTTCCTTTGGTTCAGACATATATGGCTCCAACACCATATTTTATATATACCAAATTGGTGTGTTAATGGGATAGTTCTGACTGTTTATGGTACCATAGTTAGTGGTACTGCCGCCGCCGAAATACAGGAAATAGATCCTTCGTTGTGTTCAGTCTCATTGTAGGAGTTCAATGCTAGCGATTACCTTCCCTAACTGGAAGTCTTCTTCTTCTTTGTTCATCTTCAGACTTCGACTTCAATGAATGTATATGCCCAGCACTTCATTTCGGCTCGTCCTTTCCACCCGAAAGCTAATGGCGGATCCATCTGTTTGTATTCTGGTTTAAATGTAATGGCTATTATTCAAGCCAGGTTGTCAGCCCCATAAAAGCCTTCCTCAGTCGCCTGTCTTGACTTTCCGGGATAGAAATACCAAGGACATCTAGGCATGGTTGCTGAGAGACGATCAGCAGTTCCTGCGGACCAATGCTGATATTGGGCGTCTATTGTGCGACAAATCTCCAAATCCCGACTGACTATACATCACGAGTTTTCGACGAGATTCTGGTTACTGACGATACCATTCGGATCATTAGTATCGATATATTGGCATCGATACACTGGTTACTTTCACTAATATTCAGGTAACAGCTATCAACATTTTGATAGCGATACAGTGGTTACTGCAACTGAAATTCGGCTCAACATTTTGACTATCTTGTTTTGGCGTGTTAGATTCAACAATTAAACAAGTAAAATTATAGAATCCTTTGGTTATTTCTATAACAAAATTCAAATCACCCAAACCATAGAAAAATGTTCAAACTGACGTTAAAAAAGTGAATCAATCTAAGGTTTCCACTTACCAAGCCCTTCCATTGCACTTTGGTTGGGCTAGCTTCTGAGGGCGCACAAACCTAGCATAGGTACATACAGATGCACACATGCATCCACGCACTGGTTTATGCGTCCTGATATCGCCCAATGGACTACGGTCTAGGGTGGAAAATAGCGCGCCTCCGCCAGTAGAACCTAGTGAGGCAAACATTTAAGCAACAAAAAACAATTTCCACTTACCAATCTGAGGGCTTAAATGTTGAATCAATCTAAGGTTTCTACTAACCAGCCTGGGGGTTTACGTGTTGAATCAATCCACAGTTTCCACTAACAATCTGGAAGCTTACATATTGAATCAATCCAAAGTTTCCACTAACCAATATGGGGGTTTACATGTTGAATCAATCCAAAGTTTTCACTAACTAATCTGGGGGCTTACATGTTGGCTCAATCCAAGATTTCTACTTACCAATCTGGGGGCTTACGTGTTGACTCACTCCATGATTTCCACTAACTGGTCTGAGGGTTTACATGTTGAATCAATTCAAGGTTTCAACTTGCTATTCTTGAGTTTGCATTTTGAGTGGTTCCAAGATTTCCACTTACTAATATGTGTTTATATTGGAAAAGCAAAGAGGCGACATTGTTACAGTGAATTTCGTTAACTCAACAATACAATTAAAAATCAAGAAATAAAATATATTTTTGGGAACATGTGACCATGCAGGTGAAGCTAGTTGAACAAGCAAATTATTTCTTTTGGGACAAAATGTTCGAGACTCAAAGATTGCTTTGTACAAAGTCATTTCTTTGTTTGAGATAGGGTGACGCTTGCCCTTCTTCGGCGACCTGTCTTTCACAACTATAAACCATCTGCAGCTGGGTAGACAGGAGAGTCGAGGAAGCAAATCTGGTAAATGTGAAATAAATAAGTGCCCAGACTATTGCCGATGGTTCATTTATAGACATTATACAAACTATTCATGATATAACGACATACTCTAACGTCGTTCTCCACCATAGATCTACAATCACCGCAGACAGAGTCATTGCCTTTCTTCTATTTGTCAGCACATTTACAAGCATAACAACATATTTTCCCAATCATTTATTGTGTCCAATATCGCCAGATCTAAATAATTTATATAAAAGTGAAATCAATTCCCCATCAACTGATTAGCTTAATGATGTCTTTTCGTTAGTGCCTGACGAGTGTGTATGTGGTTCGAAGATGTACGTGTCGGGTGCTGACAGCAACCGGTGATTCATAGTTTGATGCTTATATTAGGATCTATAATTTACCAAGACCTCGTTTCGCCTGCAAGTAGCCACCCTGCAAACATACTGCAACCATGCAACAACCATGCAGCAATCATCCAGCAACCATCCAGCAACCATCCAGCAACCATCCAGCAACCATGCAGCAACCATCCAGCAACCATCCAGCAACCATCCAGCAACCATGCAGCAACCATCCAGCAACCATCCAGCAACCATCCAGCAACCATCCAGCAACAATGCAGCAACCATGCAGGAACCATCCAGCAACCATCCAGCAACCATGCAGCAACCATGCAGCAACCATACAGTAACCATGCAGCAACAATCCAGCAACCATCCAGCAACCATGCAGCAACCACCCAGCAACCATGCAGCAACCATCCATCAACCATGCAGCAACCATCCAACAACCATGCAGCAACCATTCAGCAACCATGCAGCAACCATCCAGCAACCACGCAGCAACCATCCAGCAACCATGCAGCAACCATCCAGCAACCATGCAGCAACCATCCAGCAACCATGCAGCCTGACCAACAGATTAGAGATCGAAGAGACTAAGACAAATCGGTCCCAAAATACCGTGCTGAAATCGGATGAGTAGGGCCGAAAGGACGACTATACACAACAAACGTCCTTATCAGAACGTTCGCTGAAGAATAAGAAGAAGACGAAGAAGAAGAAGAAGAAGAAGAGGAAGACGAAGAAGAAGAAGAAGAAGAAGAAGAAGATGAATAATATGAAATAGAAAATGAAATATTGTTGAATGACGAAAGAAAGAAATGGTGGAGAAGCAAGTACTGAGCCTTGTCCGATGTTGAAGGCTGCTCAACTCTAGGCTCACATGCTATGTCAGGTTACGGTGCTTACTTCACGTTGTTAAAGAACGACACACATGAATCACGCACTGCCGCTGTCTCTCTCTGATAATTGATGTGCATCATTTGAAACTTGTGAACACACTTCTGTGCACTAAATCATTTCTTTTGAAATTCCACTCGATCCTCTCCGAATTTGACAATCCCTCTACAGTGTTGAGAACGAACTCTTCCAATTCGTTTAGAGACATTTCCCAGATGACAACTGGACCATCATTAACAGTGGACCATTTCAAGTTGCAACCTTCTTTTTTATTCTAGTGAAACCAAATATTCGCCTGTTAAAGGATGATTATGAGATGCAAATAGTTGACAAACATGTTCAGGCTCCACTGGCAATTATAATTCGTGGCCATCTCCACAGCGTTTGGATTGACTTCCTCCACCACATCCTGAAAACCTTCAAAGTGGCCTATAATGGTGTGGATTAACGTCTCACAAGCACCATTTTTTGTGGATTTTTTAAACTCGAATTCCGGTTCGAGTGTTCTGCTAAGAACAGCTGTCGAAAGTAAGGCGCTGAGTTTTGGTGATGTATTTTATTCCTGCACGAGTTAATAAAACGGTATTAATTAATAGTTTGCTAAAGTTACTATTTTATATTTTACATATATCTTAGTCTTAGCCTTAGAGGATCTGTACCTCTAAAAGAGCTGGCCATGTGCAGTTCCCAACTCGTGTGCGACTCACGTGCATTTCTCTGCTCGGCGCGCTGGTCTCGAGCAGTACTGCCCTCTTTAGTCTTATGCTGGTCCCAGCTCAGGTTCCAGTCCGTCCTGTCCTGGGCAGGGGCTGTCCAGTGGGTGGCTAGCTTGTTTATTTCAGGGTCACGAATGTTGTACAGCCCGAGTGATTCTTCTCATAGGTCTCTCTTGCCACGTGGGTACCGCATAGTGGATGCTGTGCTCCAGCGTTTGACTTTCCTTTTTACTCATCATCATCATGTAGCATGTACTTTGTAGAACGTCGCTCCCATCACAGTCTGTCTGAAAGAAACCCGTTCCCTTGCTAAAACTCCAGCCTCCGCCACAGTCATTCTCAGGCATTCCTGGATATCTTGGTGCCATCGTCTTCTTGGTCTACCCCTTCCTCTTTTGCCTGGTACCATACCTTCCATCACCGTTCTCCCAAGACCATTGTGTCTCTTGATTTGACCAAAATACTTGCGTTTTCTAGCTAAAATGGAATTGATAAACCAGTTCTCTTCTATGCTCAACTCTTGCCGAATGTCTGCATTTGTTTTTTTTTCTCTGTCCAGCATATTCTGAGGATGTTTCTGTAACATTTTGACTCGAAGGGTTCGATTCTTTGTCTGGAAGTTTGGTAATTGTCCATGATTCACAGCCATAAGCAGCTACAGGATAAACACAGGCTCTCAAAACTTTTACTTTTATCACTTTGTTGGTCCCCTGCAATAATTTCTTCAGGCTGTTCAGTCTCTGCATTGCCATAGCTAGTCGTCTTCTGATTTCTTTCGAGCAGTCACCATTTTTGTCAATTCTGGAGCCCAGATATTCAAAATGTGTAACCTGATCTATTTCCTCACCACCCACTGTAAATTTATGTTGACATTGTGTTTTATCGGTGGTCATTATCTTTGTTTTATTTAGGTTTATGAACAGGTTTTGATCTTTACTATGTCCATTAACGGCTGAAAGTAGCTGCTCTAGCCCTTTCGCACTTCTTGATAGTATCACTGTGTCATCTGCGTATTGTAACTCTGGAATCTCGTACCCCCCAATCGTAAATGGGTCGAAACTTTCAATGTTCACATCTTCTCGAACATTTCTCATGATACATTCCGCATATATGCTGTAAAGATAAGGTGAGAGGATACATCCCTGTCGGACTCCCTTTTGTACTGCAAACCAATCCAATGTTTGCCCAGATACTCGGACAGCAGCTTGTTGATCTTTGTTTAATGTTTCAATGAGATGGACTATGTGCAAAGGAAACACCATTTCCTTTCTGATTCTCCACAGATTTTGATATTTTACTGTGTCGAAGACCTTAGTGTAATCAATGAAACATGTGTACAGGTCTACATTAAACTCTCTATACTTTTCATAGATATTCCTTAAATTGAATATGTGGTCCCGGGTCCCTCTGTCTTTCCTAAAACCTGCCTGGACTACGTGAACACTGACAAGGGAGTTCCGTCCAGTTCCACGGGTCATAAATGACAAAGAGGATAACACATTAACAGAAACCAAGGACATACTGAACAGATGGAGAGAGTACTGCCGAACCATATATGGAGATAGCACAAAGCGCTCAGTTACAATCCTACCAAAGGAAGAGAAAGAACCTGAACCAACATTGGAAGAAGTACGCTCTGCAATTAAAAGCCTGAAAAAGGGAAAGTCCCCAGGATGCGATGATATCTCAGCAGAGCTAATACAAGCAGGAGGGGAGGCATGTGCTCGAGTCTACCACAACCTGTGTAAACAGATATGGCATAGTGCAGAGTGGCCAGAAGCATGGAAGAAATCAATTTATATTCCCCTGCCCAAAAAAGGAAACCTGAAGGTGTGCACGAACTACCGAACTATCGCGCTGATCAGCCACGATAGCAAGATACTCTTGCGGATCCTATTAAGAAGGATAGAGAAAAGGTTTAAATCTGAAATTCACGTAGTCCTTCTTACTACATAAATTATTTCGTCAATCATTTCAAACGTTTGCCGACACTGACATGTGCCTTTTGCGCCAGCTCACTCCTCGTCTTTGAAGTCTCTTTGGAATTTGCCTCAAGCCCTCTCCACCAAGAATAAGCAGGCCTACCTCTGTTTCTCTTTCCTCTAGTTTTCCAGAACAGAGACTGTCTTGTAACACTATCAATTGGTTTCCTTCTAAGACCTAACAAAATTCCCTTGACGAACTGTTCCACCGGTAACTGTCCGATTTACTTCCACTGATCCCCGTTAGTGATCGTTTAACTGAGCTGTCCAATACTTCTATTTTCAGCATGCCCCCATTTATGGAAGTCTGCACCAGACCCTACGATACCGCTCCTGGCATTTCTTTTTTCTTCCGTTACACGTGGAACCTTTCCCTCTTAGTAAACTGAACGATCGATCGAGCTACCAAAGCAGTAAGTTTTCTTGAAGACATCCATAAGGACAACAATTTATGTTGATACATTGAGGTTGCCTCTGCACTATGTCCTTAAGCACATGGCATAGCTTTGACATATGACATAAGGTAAACGGGAGATTATCGTTTCAGCAGACTCGTCTATACTGCTAGGAGTATGAATTAGCTTTAAAGGATATTCAGATAAACATTATGATTTGTTGAATCGAGTTTTACCTTTTGTTTTCTTGGTAAACTTGGGCCTCAGAATGCGTTTATACGTCGCTTATATGTCGTAAGTAAGAAGACGAGCCTGTAATCTAGATCAAGGTTATTTTGTTATTCTTTACGGAAATGACGTAATAAAACAGTAACCATTTAGTTGAATAGCTGTTTAGTCTATATTTTATTTGTTTTTATTACTTAGTTTAGCATTGAATTTACATTTGGAGCTTACTTTTACATTCGTAACTTAGTTTTATATTTGTAGCTTAGTTTTACATTTGTAGCTTAGTTTACATTTGTATCTTACTTTTACATTTGTGCCTTACTTTTACATTCATAATTTAGTTTTACATTAATAATTTAGTTTTACATTAATAATTTAGTTTTACATTCGTAATTTAGTTTTAGATTTGTAGCTTAGTTTTATATTCGTAATTTAGTTTTACATTCGTTTCACTAAGCTAAGCAAAAGGGCGCCGCTATTATGAAGTGATGTAGATCGTGGCACGCTTGTATAAGATTATCTAGAGAAGAAGAAGATCGAAAGAAGGACGCAGTCAAAATGAGAATCCTGCAAGCAATCACGCACTTTGATCACTTTCGGAATGTGAGCACAGTACTCTGATTTGTCCAGGTCTCACGTCATCAAACAGAAATGTATTCCGAAGCTACGATAAATGAAAATGGACATTTCCGGAATGAAATGGAATCCATGCAGGAGCAAAAATGGCGGAATCCTGTCGCGTGGAAGCCCATGAAAGCTTGCAGCGAACACGGGAATGTCTTATTTGAGAAGACAGACCTTTCAGTGGTGATGTTTGTTAATGAAATTAGTGAATTTAGACGTGGTACTAGAGGGCTTTCTTTTAATGAGAAAGTTGGCAGGCGTGAGTGAGACTCCTATAAAGCATTGTTTGGGGTGAGGGTTATATAAGGATGTCACAAGAAACATAGTTTTAGAAATACGTTTTTATTACGCACAGCAGAGTTTTATAAACATGAAACATTAGTTAGAAAGGAGGGGTATTATTGTGAAGAAACGTTAGTTTATGGATGGTAACGAGTGAAGAGACGTTAGTTTATGGATGATAACGAGTGAAGAGACGTTAGTTTATGGATGGTAACAAGTGAAGAGACGTTAGTTTATGGATGGTAACAAGTGAAGAGATGTTAGTTTGTGGATGGTAACGAGTGAAGAGATGTTAGTTTGTGGATGGTAACGAGTGAAGAGACGTTAGTTTGTGGATGGTAACGAGTGAAAATATGAGAGGTAGAAAGTAATACGATAGAGCACATACGGTGTAGAGATCGGGAATTGTGAAGGAAGGGAGATCAGGCACATGCGACTAGATTTAACTGAAGATATTTGACAAATAGTGACACAGGGAAGAGGTAGGGTCAGAGAGAGAAGGTTGAGATAGGGGAAGAGAAGAGAGAGTAGAAAGAGAGGAGTGTTACAATTGATAGATGGTAGAAAGAGAGATAGACGTTGGGGACACATAGATCGTCGACAGAGAGAGAGAGAGAGAGAGAGAGAGAGAGGAGAGAGCGTCAAGAGTTGAAAAAGAAGGAAAGGATGAGAGAGTAAGTCTAGAGGAGTGATGAGCAAGAAGAGAGAGGGAGGACATGTAGAGAGAAGACAGGGCTGATTGAGAGACAACCATAAGGAAAGTAAACGGTGTCACCTTCAATTGGCTTTGGGCAACTTTGATGTGCGTGTCGAAATGACAAAACTGTACGTTATGCATCTCAATGTATAGTGTATAGTCAGAGGACGACTCATTGGCGTTCACCGATTGAGAAATAACAGAGACATACATTTGCCGAGTGTGTTCTAAACTGCACCTGCTAGCAATTAACTTGAACACATGACATGCGTCTGGATCAGATGAGATACAGTGCAACCATGCGAGTAGACATAATGAGTATTGTTGACGTCTGCTGGTAGAAGGTGAAGGTCAGTGTCACGCTATTGGTTGGGGCTCATCAGTTATTTCGAGCGTGATGGCCACAGATGCTGTGTGATAGTTTCCCCTGTTAATAAGGCCCACTTGAATTCGACAAGGAATTTAATGGACTTCACTACGGGTACAATCCCTATTATCGGCATGCTCAAATCGATCCAGCTATCAATGGATACTTTATTAACGGTTAATAATGTGACGGAACGAAGAAAGACATAATAAAGCTAATAAAATTACGAAACTAGAACAAGTAGTTCTCTAACACTTATCCTCAGACGACAGTCTACTGTGCGACTACATGTGCCTTATTGTGCTGAACTGAATTTGTTAAATGTATAATCAACGCTGCCCAAGAATGTATGGAGCAGACGCGCTCATATGGCCAAAAAGACTATCTGTGCTAACAGAAAGTGATAACCTAATAAAAAGCAGACACCTCCCTGGTGTGTCACGTGACTAGCCGTGTGGTAGACATGGGAGTCACTAGTAGCGACATGGACGTGTTGCGGCGCCATCTGTCCCTCGTGTCGCTCTTATTTGTCTCGGCAGGTCTTTATTAGATTTTCTCCTCCGACATCCAAGACAACTTAATGAGGGACCGCTGTCCAGCTAGCTTAATGTTTGCTGGGGCTAAGTGCGCGTTGGTCGTTAGAGGTTGTTTGGCTAGCCACAAGAGAGTAGAGGTAGAGGCATTTAAGGTCAATATTCAAGTAAACAGTAAATCTGACATGATCAAACTTATTGAAAAATATATGTCGCGTCAGTGTCAGGACCAACATACTGACTAGGAAGTCGCGTCAGGTTCAGGCCTAACATACTGACCAGGAAGTCGCGTCAATGTCAGGCCCAACATACTGACTAGGAAGTCGTCTTAGTGTAAGACCCAAAATACTGGCCAGGAAGTCGCGTCAGTGTCAGGACCAACATACTGATCAGGAAGTCGTCTTAGTGTGAGGGACAACATGCTGACCAGGAAGTCGCGTCAGTGTCAGGACCAACATACTGACCAGGAAGTCGTCTTAGTGTGAGGCACAACATACTGAATAGGAAGTCGTATCTGGGTCAGGCACAGCATGCTGACCAGGAAGTTGCGGCAGAGTCAGTCACAACATACTAACCAGGAAGTCGCGTCAGAGTCAGGTCCAACATACTGACCAGGAAGTCGTATCAGAGTCAGCCCAACATACTAACCAGGAATTCGCGTTAGGGTCAGGCACAACATACTGACTAGGAAGTCGTATCAGAGTCAGGCACAATGTACTGACCAGGAAGTCGCGTCAGAGACTGGCACAATATACTGGCGCGGACGTTGCGTCAGTGTCAGGAACACTATACTGAGAAGGGCGTCGTGTTGGGGTCAGCCACAATATACTAACCAGGACGTCGAGTCAGGGTTAGGCACAACATACTGACTGTTGCGTCGTGTCGTGGTCAGGCACAATATACTGACTGTTGCGTCGTGTCGGGGTCAGGCACAACATACTTACTGTTTGGTCGTGTCAGGGTCAGACACACCATACTGACCAGGGCGTCCTGTGGGGACCAGGCACAACATACTGACCAGGGCGTCCTGTGGGGGCCAGGCACAACATACTGACCAGGGCGTCGTGTGGGGTCAGGCACAACATACTGACCAGGGCGTCGTGTGGGTGTCAGGCACAATATACTGACCAGGGTGTCCTGTGGGGGCCAGGCACAACATACTGACCAGGGCGTCGTGTAGGTATCCGGCACAACATACTGACCAGGGCGTCCTGTGGGGGCCAGGCACAACATACTGACCAGGGCATCATGTGGGGGCCATGCAAAACATACTGACCAGGGCGTCGTGTGGGGGCCAGGCACAACATACTGACCAGGGCGTCGTGTGGGTGTCAGGCACAACATACTGACCAGGGCGTCCTGTGGGGGCTAGGAACAACATACTGACCAGGGCATCGTGTGGGGGTCAGGCACAACATACTGACCAGGGCGTCCTGTGGGGGCCAGGCACAACATACTGACCAGGGCGTCGTGTGGGGGCCATGCAAAACATACTGACCAGGGCGTCGTGTGGGGGCCAGGCACAACATACTGACCAGGGCGTCGTGTGGGTGTCAGGCACAACATACTGACCAGGGCGTCCTGTGGGGGCTAGGAACAAGATACTGACCAGGGCATCGTGTGGGGGTCAGGCACAACATACTGACCAGGGCGTCGTGTTGGGGTCAGGCATAACATACTGACCAGGGCGTCGTGTGGGGGTGAGGCACAACATACTGACCAGGACCACGATCGCTTTTCCATATTTCGTTGTCTGGAAGCATAGTCTTAGGCAGTCTTTCTGACGAGATGTGGATCGACATTGTTCTAGTAGTAATGAGCATCCCGCCAATGAAGCAAATAAAGTGCAACCACCTGGACGACCCTGGTCCGCCTTCATCAGCATGCTCAGGGTGTGAGTAAAACTGATACAACCCGTCACTTAAATCTCTTTCGAAGGTCAAGGTGGGTCCCATGGGAACAGTTGCCGACGGGGGTGAAAAAAACTATTCATGGACTAAGCCGCAGCCTATGTGAGGTGGGGGAGGGGGGGCAGTTCCCTTCCTTGCTATTTTTACCTTCCCCAACTCATACGTCAGGTACCAATTTACAGCTTAGTCGACTGGAGGAGCAGTCGAACCAGGAACGGACGAAAGGCAAGGATTTTCTCTGTCCGCCGTGATTTCGAACCCTGGTGAGGTTGTATTCTCAGTCTCAGTAAGCAAGCTCACTGTCGACTAGGCCACACGATCCACAAATCTCTATTAAGGATGCACACACGAGTAATCCTACTCATTGTAGGTATTAAACAACAACAACATATATTCATGCATACATACATACCTACATACCTACATACCTACATTAACTATATTTACTTCCCGCTTTATATATATATATATATGTATATGTATATGTATATGTATATGAATATTTATATGTATGTATGTATGTATGAATATATGTATGTATGTATGTATGTATGTATGAATATATGTATGTATATATGTATGTATGTATGTATGCATGTATGTATGTATGTATGTATGAATATATGTATGTATGTATGTATGTATGTATGTATGTATGAATATATGTATGTATGTATGTATGTATGTATGAATATATGTATGTATATATGTATGTATGTATGTATGTATGTATGTATGAATATATGTATGTATGTATGTATGTATGTATGAATATATGTATGTATGTATGTATGTATGAATATATGTATATATGTAGGTATGTATGTATGTATGTATGTATGTATGTATGAATATATGTATGTATGTATGTATGTATGTGTGTATGAATATATGTATGTATGTATGTATGTATGTATGTATGTATGTATGTGTGTATATATGTATGTATGTATGTGTATATGTACGTTCGTACTTTAGATTGTTTCTTAGTGAGATGTATCGGACTTGACATCTGTTTCCTGTGATTTCATTATGTTTTATAAGTTTGTCGAATTATTTCTCCCTCGCTCTCTCCCTCTGTCTCTCTCACTCACTCTCTCGTATTCCATTTTCTCTGTATGTGTGTCTGGCTATCTCTTTTTTTCTGTAATTCTTTCTATCTTTTTCTTTCTCTTTCTGTATCGGTCTTTCAATATGCACTGCACATTTTGCCTTCCTTTATTCTTCAGGAATCTATTTGTTAAAGCGAGGCCCCCACGATCGTATAGCTCAGTAGCCTTAATAATTCTGTTGGCCGATGCAGTTTCTATTTACGGGCACAGAACTCTTTCACTTCATCGTCTGACGGATTCAATCTTGGACTGCTGACCCCTGCAACCATCGGCCACTCATTATGGAGTGACCAGTTCATTAGAGAGTGGACAGTTCCTGAAGTGAGTGTCCAACCAAATGACAATCTTTGTGCTGTCATTAAAGTAACTAGCGTTGACTGGTTGTGGTCAGTCAGCTGCAGTCATTAACTTGACTGAATCATAGCTTGGAAAGTCTGGTCTCAAATGTAACTACAATTAGAGGAAGTTCTGGTGATTATGATGGGGGAAAGACGGGCAATCCGATTTGGACGCAGCATGATAGTTAATGAAAGAGAGAGAGAAAGAGATATGATTGGAGGGGGGGGGGAGGGTAGAAGGAAATTTAATATAAAGGAGAGTGATAGGAAAAGTATAAAACAAGAACGCGCAAAGACAGAGGGAGTAAAATGGGAAGGGAAAGGAAGAAAAGCTAAGGAAGGACCTAGCAATTGATTTTACTGAAAGGTGTAATACAGTCATTCTAATTTGCTAAAATCAATGGCGAAAAGCTGACAGCAATAAAGCAGTTCGATTCTGTTCTGTAAATAATACATACAACAAGATAAATGGCAATACAGACACACACACACATACACACACACACACACACACACGCGCGCGCACACACACACACACACTCAAGTGCACACACACAGACACATGCACACACATACATACATACACACACACACACACACACACACACAGACAGACACACGCACACAAACGCATACACTGCCAGAGTAAGATGCGAGCTCGACCACATTATCTGCACCAAGATGGAGCATCAAACATAAACTATCTACAGTTGTACGCATTTTTCTGTGCAAAAAAACGGTTTCTTTTTGTAGACATCGCATCAATATGTGAACATAGAGTTTTATCTACGGAAACTGACCTATATCTAGGGATGAGGCCTGTGTCGGTTGAAATTATTATTTATTATTATTATTATTTATTTAGAGGAAATGTTTTTATTTGCAGATAAACGACTTTAATTTGTTGACAAGAATTTAGTGACCATAGGCTAATTCGTGTGGATAAACCAAACTCCTTTATCCTTTAAGTTGAAGCTTGGTATAAGCCATCTGTCCGACAGGGCATGCACAACGACTGGTCTATGTCAATGTAACGCAACTGTACGAAAGGACATGTTCGGCGACAGGTCTATGTCAATGTAAAGGACCTGCACGACAGGACATGGATAACGACCGGTCTATGTCAATGTAACGGACCTGAATTAATGAACATGACAGGAATGAGTCAGTGACAGACCCTGCTACCTATTCTATGTGCCTTCAGGCACTCAAGTACTGGATGTTACATGTCTAGGACACATTATGTTCATGGTAAATCCCAAGTTGTCCGTACGCGCTGTCAAGATAAACACATAGAAATAATGAAATGAGTTAAGTAAACCTTATTGTCTCTTCACATTGCTCCTACACTACATACATACATACACACATACATACATACATACATACATACAGACACAGACTCACATACACACAGACACACACACACATACACACGAACACACGCACGTAAACAATCACACACACATACCTACCAGCACGCATGCAGGTAAATATGGAGGTAGGCAGTCAAACAGACAGACAGGCAGGGAAGCAGACAGACATACAGAGAGACATACATACAAACATGCGGGCATACAAAGATGTAGACAGACAGATAATTAGACAGAAAACAAACAGACTGATATTCACATGTGTGCCAGGAAGGTCGGGGATTCTGGATGTATGATTGGATACATATTTGGATGGCCGATCTCTAGACAAATGACGTAGCATATTGTAGACGTCATCACGTGATGAGATAGTCTCTCACAAACAAACACGCTGACTTCTTAACATCACACATATTTACAATTTCAAAGCTCCGGAAGCCATGAGCATATTCTAGCAGTACTCAGTATCGCCTTGATCTCTCAGACTTGATGAGAACAATCTGTCTATGCCCAAAGCACCACAGGATGTGCATAAATTAACGTTCGATATCCGATAAGAACCTGTCTGATTGGTCCAAGATGTATGATTATGTGCATAACTGAATGCACTTGTCCTCATTTGTCGTCTCTGTTGATGGTTCAGTAATTATCCTTCCGAGCATCAGTCTGACCGAAAGCGAGTAAGATTAGAAAAGATTTTTGCAAATGAGAAATTAAAGTCGATTCTTGGCTTCATATAAAAACAGCATTTGAACCGTGAACTTTTGTCAAGTATCGTTGGTTTGGAGTTTGCGACATTTGCACTCATAATAGTAGGTTTACGTCAATTTAATGATCCCCAAAGTGATAAACTTACGGAGGAGCCTTTCATTGCACTACAGCCAGAAGGAACAAGATTACATTCTCAAGTACGCTTCGGGAGGTGAGGTCAGTCACTGTAACCCACCATAAATAAAAGTGGTCAAGAATAACAAACTGAAGAATGAGTGGAAGGAGATCATAGACTGCTGGATCAATAACCAACCAACCAGCCAAGTATGAATGGAAGGAGATCATAGACTGCTGGATCAATAACCAACCAACCAGCCAAGTATGAGTAGAAGGAGATCATAGACTGCTGGATCAATAACCAACCAACCAGCCAAGTATGAATGGAAGGAGATCATAGACTGCTGGATCAATAACCAACCAACCAGCCAAGTATGAATGGAAGGAGATCATAGACTGCTGGATCAATAACCAACCAACCAGCCAAGTATGAGTAGAAGGAGATCATAGACTGCTGGATCAATAACCAACCAACCAGCCAAGTATGAATGGAAGGAGATCATAGACTGCTGGATCAATAACCAACCAACCAGCCAAGTATGAATGGAAGGAGATCATAGACTGCTGGATCAATAACCAACCAACCAGCCAAGTATGAATGGAAGGAGATCATAGACTGCTGGATCAATAACCAACCAACCAGCCAAGTATGAGTAGAAGGAGATCATAGACTGCTAGATCAATAACCAACCAACCAGCCAAGTATGAATGGAAGGAGATCATAGACTGCTGGATCAATAACCAACCAACCAGCCAAGTATGAATGGAAGGAGATCATAGACTGCTGGATCAATAACCAACCAACCAGCCAAGTATGAGTAGAAGGAGATCATAGACTGCTGGATCAATAACCAACCAACCAGCCAAGTATGAATGGAAGGAGATCATAGACTGCTGGATCAATAACCAACCAACCAGCCAAGTATGAATGGAAGGAGATCATAGACTGCTGGATCAATAACCAACCAACCAGCCAAGTATGAATGGAAGGAGATCATAGACTGCTGGATCAATAACCAACCAACCAGCCAAGTATGAATGGAAGGAGATCATAGACTGCTGGATCAATAACCAACCAACCAGCCAAGTATGAGTGACGTTAGCGTCAATTACGTCATTCGAGCTGAATTGTACCTTGTTCGGAGGTCCTTGGTCGATCTAACACATTGATCAGTAATCACAATGTCTAATCGCATGATGTATGGCAACGATAAACTGGCTCCAATTGGCTCTACCCTGGGCCATCCTTGCTACAATATCCTAGTTCTGGTTCATGATCATCGTTTCAGCTTCTCTGGCTCCTCCCCAAGTTGTCTTAGACTTCCGACTTGGGTCCATGCCTGAATATTTGATAACACTTAATTAATTAAGACCGTTTATGTGAAAATGTGACAGGTTTGACATCTCTTTTCAGTTACTTCCCAGCAGGTGGGCATCGAACCAAGTACAAAAGGTCAACAACGCTTTATTCGTCCTTACTTGATCAACGAGCTTAAATGCGCGACTTCCAAACGAACTTCAGCTATTTTGTTGTTTCTTATTTTTCCTACGATATAACTGGTTGTCTATATCACATGTCTTATATTCTCTAACACATTGTAACCAAGTTTGCCGAGATATTCATTGTTACATTTAAAAAGTAGGCATTTTTGTAAACTACATTTTAACATTTCATTTCTTCAACTCATTTTAATTGTTGGCCTCAGATTACTCGCTAAAAGCGAACGTGATGATGGTTTTATAAAAGCAGACTATGATAAAAGACACTATCTTTTTTGTTGGGACAACAATGAAACAATTGACACGTTTGTAACGCCACAGACGATATGCAGCCCATGAATACTGTTTAAAGTTTACGCCTAACACCGCTCTCCTGAAAATGAATCCCATACGTTGCAAAAGTTTTTAAAAAATTTTGATAGAAACATGTAACACAGTGTTATGTCGAGCAAATCTGTGCTTCATGAAAGCAAATAATGTGCATATATTTGTTTGAAAATAGCAAACCACTGTAAGACATACATATATGAAGGAATAGAAGAATTTGGTACTCTAATTGAGTATGACAAACGAAGATATATTACACACATAAGAAACAACACACACGTTAACAAAGATCACTGCTTTCTAGGGAAAAAAAGGCAGGGATATAATAAACACATAACCAACACAAGTCAGACGTGCAATCCATGAACCACCATCGGACATTTGCGTATGACCGTCCTCGACTAACTTAACTTAACGTCTTTATACTGGTTTAGAAGACTCTGCAGAGTCTGTATACAACCAGTTCCATTTACAACACCCTCCTCTAAAAGCTGTACGCATCCAATCTGTTCTTAAATGCATTGACCGTCCCAGCCTCCACCACCTCACTTGGCAATGCATTCCAAGCATTTACAACTCTCTGGCTAAAGAAATACTTCCTAATATCTAATCTGGACCTCTCCTTAGTCAACTTGTAGCTGTGCCCTCTTGTCCTTGTTGGTGGTTGTACTTTAAAAAACTTGTTATAGTCCACTTTATCCATTCCTCAGATCATCTTATACACCTGTATTAAGTCACAACGAATTCTTCTCTCTTCTAGACACTGAAGGCCAGTTCTTTTTAATCTTTCTTCATAACTGTAATTCTGGAATCCCACTATCAGCTTTGTCGCTCTTTTTTGTATTCTCTCCAGCATGTCTATATAGCCTCTCCGATAAGGACTCCACACCTGTACACAGTACTCCAATCTAGGTCTAACTAATGCTTTATACAGTTTGACTATCACTTCCTTGCTCCTATGCTTAATATTTCTTTTTATCATCCCTAACATTGCATTTGCCTTTTTTACTGCTACCTGAACTTGCTCCCTCACCTTACATGTATGATCTATTATAACCCTTAAGTCCCTTTCTTTATCTATCTTTCTAATATTGTTCTCTCCAATTCTGTAATTATGTTCCCTATTGGATCTACCCATGTGGATGACTGTACATTTATCTACATTAAACTCCATTTGCCAGATTACAGACCATTCTCGAATTTTATCTAAATCCGACCTCAATATATCTACTTCTGCTTTAGATGAGACACTACTGCATAGTTTCGTGTCATCAGCATATTTTGCAATAATGGATCCCATACCTATGTCCAAATCATTTATATATATCAAGAATAAAATTGGTCCCAAAACCGAGCCCTGTGGCACTCCACTTTTCACTTCACACCACTCAGAGTACTCCTTATTTATACCCACCCTTTGCCTTCTTCCCGTTAACCAATTTTCAATCCATTTGGCAACTTCCCCACCTATTCCATGTGATTTTAACTTTCGAAATAATCTTTGATGAGGTACTCTATCAAAGGCCTTTGCAAAATCCAGATAAATAACATCCACTGGCTCCCCTTTATCTAACATTTTGGTAACCTCCTCCATGAATTCTAATAGATTTGTTAAGCATGATCTCCCTCTGGTAAACCCATGCTGACTATTTCTAATTAGATTAAATTTGTCTAAATGCATTACAATGTTTTCTTTGATTATTGACTCTAACAATTTACAGACTATGCTCGTTAAGCTCACAGGTCTATAGTTTGCTGGATCTGCCTTTTTGCCCTTTTTGAATAAGCGGATCACTCCCGCATCTTTCCAATCCCGTGGAACAATCCCTTGTGCAAGTGATTGAGAACATAATATAGCCAATGGTTTTGCTAATTGGTCTCTAATTTCAAACAGCAATTTTGGATGAATACCATCTTGACCTAGACATTTATCCACTTTCAACCCCTCCAATTTTTTAAAAACCATTTCCTCTGTAATACAGATTGATCTTAATCCTGCTGTATCCATGTCTCTTTGAAAAATATCTACAGGCTCTGGGATCTTGGAGCAGTCCTCTTTTGTGTACACTGTGCCAAAGTAGTGATTGAGTAGATTTGCTGCCTCCCTATTTTCACTTATTTTTTTTCCTGTGCTGTCTATGAGAGGGCCTACTTTGTCCTTTGATCTTTGTTTATTTCTAACATAAGAGAAGAAGCTTTTACTATCAGTCTTGATCCTCTGAGCAAGTTTCTTTTCGAAGTCTATTTTTGCTGTTTTATTTGCTTTCTGAGATATGTTCTGCTTGTCCAAATATTTTAAATATGTTTCTTTTGATTTACCTGCCTCTATATATTTTTTCCTTGCTTTATTTTTAGCTCTTCTACATTTAACTACAATTTTAGTGATCCACTTTTTACGCTTGGGGTTTACTTCCCTATATGGAACACATTCCTCTTTTAGCGTTTCGAGAACTGCTTTAAAACTCACCCACCTCTGTTCAACATCTGTTCCTCTGACAATATCTTCCCAGATTATGTGGTTCGCTGCCTCTTTCATCCTCTTAACATCTGTCTTAGAGTAGTCATATGTTCGCGTGTTTATGTTCACTTCTTTCCCTGCAATAAGATCCCATCGGATGATTTGATGGTCACTTGAGCCAAACAGTTCCCCTACGGTAACGTTTTCAATCATATTTTCCTCTGTAGTAAAAACTAGGTCGAGTATGTTTTTGCCTCTGGTGGCTGCTACTACATGTTGAATTACAAAATTTTCAGTTATGCACTTAACAAAAGGTTTTGACTCTACAAGTGCTTCTGTCATATCCCATTTTATTTCTAAAAAGTTGAAATCCCCCATTAATAATAAATTCCTATCAGTAGCCTTTACTATGCTACTAATCAGCTCCTCATCTTCCTCCTTTTGACTTGATGGACATCTATAGCACACTCCAATCACTGTTTTTTCACCCCTACTTTCTATTTCACCCCATACACTTTCATTTTTGTTACCACATGATAAATCCTCTCTGCTAGTTATATTAACAGAATGTATACAGTATAATAAAACACCACCCCCCTTAGCCTTGTCTCCAACGACTCTATCCTTCATTAACATTGTATATCCCTCTATTTCAAATTCAGCATCTGCAATGTCCTCATATGCCCATGATTCTGTTAATCCTATTATATCTGGTTTTTCTTCCTCTACATACAGTTCCAATTCTTCTCTTTTATTTACAATGCTTCTCACATTTGCATAAAAACATTTTAGTTTGCAATTTTGTTGTTTTTCCACTTTTTGTTTTTGCTGCATCATTTTAATGTTTGGTTTTCCACTACTTTCCCACTTCTCTGACCTAAACTCTCCCCTTTGACTACATCCTCTATATCACCCTATTTTAGGCCTATCTTTGGTCTCATACTTTGTGCGCAACTGTGTTGCCTGGACGGAGGGTGTGTTGACCAAGGTCCATGTGGGATCCAGAGAGGGAACCCTATACTCCACTGCCTCGCGAGGAGGGAGAGTTTGACGAGAGTTTGACTACACGACGTAATCATACACCTTCAGGCAATGTTAAACCCACTGGAACACGTAGAACACCGTGAATCTAGATCCCGCCTCCACATCTCATGGGCACACACCAAGGTACAAACCCTTGCATTCCACAACGGCATGCATTGTTGTAGATGGTAACCAAGACAACTTCACTGAAGATTGTATTTTCTTTGCCAGTAAACAAAACCCCGACACACTAAGCCACCCAGACATCATTCAAAGAGTCGGTCTGGATGCGGTCTCTATGAACGCCCTGCATCTGATCGAGAGGCTGTATAGGCGTTCTCTGAAAACCAAGCCCGAAATTGACTTAACCTGTGTCATCCTAATCATTGGGCTATTTTTGAGCGTGATCACAAGCGCTCTGAAGTCTGCCATTTGCAAAGCCATATAGCAGTTCCTACGATTCACTGATTTTGACCGAGTCGGAAACGACGAAATCACTGACCAGACAGGCCTCGAGAGCACACTCACCATGCTTAGCCGTCGCCGTTTAGCCTATTTTGACATGAAGTCCGCCATGCGGAAGATGTCCTCGCCCTCCAGCTCTTAAAGTAGGCCACAGATACGAGGATGGGAAACCTCTCCGGCATGGTCACACCGCCGTGGCCGTCCGCACACCACCTGTTTAGGTCAACTCGGGAAGACCTCATCCTTTGTTGGTGCGGCCTGGACTCAGCAACTCATCGTCTTCACGGACGGTTGGCGTGACATGCCCTTGTCGTCTGGGCTGACTAATTATCCACCTATATGCAAACTACGCAGGTACTGCAGGGAAAGATAAAACCTCATGGCGGACGCCAACAATTGTGATCTCGCTAATTATCGCTGTTTTATAAGTGGCTGCTCTGAATTTTGTCCTGGAAAGTTGCACATAGTCCATCGCCACACACAACTATGTTGTTACCTCCTTGTATTTCTTCTCTCTATCTGTTTATATTTTTTATTCTGTCCCCGCAAGTGTCCTTATATTTATATTGTCTGAAATTTGTTTAGCCCTTCTTTATCAAATATATCTATTTTTCATACCAAAATTGGTGACATTTCGAACAAGTGCATGGGAATAATTGTATATAGTATTACATTGCCTAATCTAGTTCTACAATACTTATTCACTCCATTCGAAGACTCGATCTAGCCGTTATTGTCGTTTGAGGGTGATCAAATGTAATATGCAATTTCAAGTCTTCTGTTGAAGACATTCAAGATTATTTGTCTGTTAAAGGGTCTTGCAAAAATCCTTAATTTTTTCCCCTGTAACGAATAAATCTGACAAAGGAAAGAAAGGATTTCAGATTTACATTCATTTTCTGACTTATCACGATGATTCAAGAATGATAGAGCTGACTCAGCCATTCTTAGACATTTTGACGAACAAGAGTTCGGACGGATAATCAAGGCCCCCACGTACTGAAAGGTAGTAATTTTCTTCAGTTAAGTTGTCTCTCCAACGATTGTCACCTTTTCGGTATCCAGAAGGGACCACGTTAAGAGCTTTTCATCTTGAAAGGGACAAAGCGATGGGAGGTCGAAGTATTTATCCCCCGTGCTGGGACGAGCAGATAGACTCCAAGGCGGAGATGAATGCACAAACTATAAGAGGGACAATTTGGAGGACGCTAATTTCCTAATGGAGTGTCAGAACGTTGTTGGCAACCCGACACAGCTGGGGTGCTAGTTGTTTCACTAAACGTCAAAGCGAACCTAGTATGGCTTTTGCTTTCACTCAACGATTCTCAAACTCAGAAATAGTATCTTCCATCTAATGTCATCACCATCAAGTGTCATACCTACTGACGCTGACTATCAATTTCCTCAACATCATTATGTCCACTGAGCATTCACATGCTTCATACATTCTTTGTTTCACCCTTCAATCGGTCATACCATTTCAGAGATTCTGCAGTCTTTCCCCCCTCATCAAAATGTTTTTCAGACACTCACTTTGAGGTATGTGTCCTTTGAGACGTATATTACTTATTATTTTAGTTAATAGCGAGCTGTTAATGTTACTTATTTTTATGTATCTACTTTAGATTTCTTAGCTGTGCATGAAATATTCTTCTTCGCCCGCTGCCAGACGTCACCGTGGAAATATCTCAAGAAAGCAGATGTTAGTCTGAGTCTGAGTCCAGGAACGGTACTGATGAGGGTTGTATGTGCTCACTGCGCGCTAAATATGTCGGACATCCTTGTAATGGATGCTCAGCAGTCAATTGGCAGTGCCGCAGACACATTCGTCGGTTATTTTAGTCTTAAATTTGTTGAGTAGAAACTTTCTCAAAATGTTGCGTCTATTCCCAGATTTACAGATTACCCTAGCTTAGCTCCGTCGAGCTGACAATGAGCGTCTTACCCCTAGCTTAGCTCCGTCGAGCTGACAATGAGCGTCTTATCCCTAGCTTAGCTCCCTTGAGCTGTCAATGACCGTCTTACCATTAGCTTAGCTCCCTTGAGCTGGCAATGAGCGTCTTACCCCTAGCTTAGCTCTGTTGAGCTGGCACTGAGCGTCTCACCCCTAGCTTAGCTCCCTTGAGCTGACAATGAGCGTCTTACCCCTAGCTTAGCTCTCTTGAGCTGTCAATGACCGTCTTACCATTAGCTTAGCTCCCTTGAGCTGGCAATGAGCGTCTTACCCCTAGCTTAGCTCCCTTGAGCTGTCAATGACCGTCTTAACATTAGCTTAGCTCCCTTCAGCTGTCAATGACCGTCTTACCATTAGATTAGCTCCCTTGAGCTGGCAATGGGCATCTTACCCCTATCTTAGCTCTGTTGAGCTGGCAATGAGCGTCTTACCCCTATATTAGCTCCCTTGAGCTGGCAATGGGCGTCTTACCCCTAGCTTAGCTACGATGAGCTGTCAATGGGCGTTTTACCACTAGCTTAACTCTCTTGAGTTGGCAATGACCGTCTTACCATTAACTTAGCTCAGTTGAGTTGTCAATGAGCGTCGTTGGATCGATGTCACGAGGGATCACCTTTCCACCTATTCATTAATCTAGATCTGGAGAGCCTCCTAGACCCTTCCTAAATGATATCTTTATGAGAGTGATGTACATGTCCACCTTAATGTGACAGTCTGTCAGACTCTTCATTGTCAACGACATTGCAATGAGATAGACTGCACTGTGTCATAACTACCTTAAACCAAAGATGTGGTTTATAAAGTATCATTCTTAGTTCCTTGAAAGTTATATGTGTGTGGCTCCTAGGTGCCGCAACGACTGATATAGCGGTGAAGGAAATAAGATATATTCCTATCATTCAGACCCATGTTAGGTTAGTGAAAGCGACCGCTTTAGTCGCTTTCCTGCTGTGTCGTTTTGGTCTATTCTACATATGCTCCAAGTGCTCTGAACCCTTCTCCGCGGAGGAATCAACAATGGAAGGGAAGAGAATCCTAATGGTTTGCTTATGAGCATGTCGTTCCACTTTCTAGTCTTCATCTGGTTTTCCATGTCTGGTTCTGTCTCTCAGCTATTGATTTGAGAAAAGCAAATCGTTTCTATGAGGGGATGTCAAGTTAAACCGGAACTAACCGAATGAGAGCCAGAGAAAGAATGGCAATCATGAGGAAACTTGCTGGCACAAGCTAGGGAGCAGACGAAAGTATACTAAAGAAACTGTACACTGGAAGAGTGAGACCAGTTCTAGAGTATGGCATTGCGGCATGGACAACAGCAGCAAAGGCGAACTTTGACAAAATTAGCAAACTCCAAAACCAAGCCATGAGAGTTATAACAGGAAGCATGAAGTCAACGCCAATTGTAGAACTGGAAAAGATTACAAATCTGCAATCCATGACCGACAGAAGAGACTACATGGGCCAGCAGCAAGCACAGAAACTCAGAAGACTGACATACCATCCAATGCATAAGAGAATAAATAATTTTGGAAATGGGAAACTAAAGCGGAGAAACTTTGCAGAAATAGCCAAAGCAAAGATGAGCGAAGACCCTATGAACGCATTAACAACACCTAAGCCCATCCCTACCGTACGCAAACCTACCAGGAGGCAGCATATATTTCCAGAGGGGGTAGAAAATATACCAGGTATTGGAAACAAGAACTGCCAGAATGAAAAAGAAAGAAGAGACATAACCCTGAGGTACATAACGGAAAACTACCCAAGCATGGACTGGACCCATGCATACACCGACGGTTCTGTAGCAAATACAACACAGAACGGAGGTGGAGGGGTATTCCTGAGCCAACGAAATGGTAGAAAAACAACACTATCAGTGGCAACTGGAAAATACTCAAGCAATTTCAGAGCGGAGGCAGTGACACTGAGGGCTGCAGTAGAAGAAATGGTGACATGCAAAAGAAATGAAAGGCATATAGTCCTGCTTACAGATGCCCTGGCCGTAGTCACAGCACTAAAAAGCCAGAAAAAATAATGAACTTAATGATTTAAGAGCAGCACTCTGTCAACTATGCCAGCAGTCTGCACCAAAAAGAGTAGTGGTACAGTGGGTTCCATCCCACTGTAACATCCAAGGCAACGAGGAGGCTGACAGACTGGCAAAAGAAGGTGCAAGACTACCACAACCAGATACTAGTCTGACATACGAAGAGTCAAAAAAGCTTACCAGAGCTAGATACATGACAAAATGGGAAACAGAACATACTGGCTACACGATGCGTATTACCAGTTGAACAGAAGAGAGCAGGTCGTGGTCTTCAGACTTCGCACTGGCCACAATAGACTGAGGTACCACCTATTCAATAAATTGAAGATAGGTGGTACTGACGAATGCTCGTGTGGTACCAGGTAAATGAGCGCTGAACATCTGTGCAAAACTGCCCGACATACGAGGATCAGAGAGATCAGATGTGGCCATCACCAGTCGCAACACTAGACAAGCTCTATGGCAGTGTCGACAGCCTCAGGATGACCGCTGCTTTTTTCGAAAAAAATAAAGGTTAACGTCTGACAGCGTACGAAGAAGAAGAAGAAGAAACCGGAACTTTTTTTGCGTAAAGAATTTCTTTTTTAAAGAAGTCAATATGCCATTTATTTTTTTGAAATAATCACCTGCAACTTTCCTGCACTTATTTCAGCACTCAAGTAGTGCTTGGAAAGCAACAGCTTAGACGAATTTTTCAGTATGTCTACAACAATCCCAGACAGCCTGTTTCAGTTCGTCACAAGTGCTAAAACGCTGGCCTTCCAGGAATTTTATTAGGAGTTCAAACAGGTGGAAATCGCTTAGAGCATCGTCTGGGCTGAAAGGTGGATGTGGCAATACTTCCCAGCCGAGTAGTTGCAGATAGTACCAGGTCTCTGTTTTTCCTCAGACGGTTTTGCACATCACTCAAAATGCAAATGTACTGTTCACTGCTGATAGTGGTACAGCCGGGTGAACATTACCGTAATTGTCTTTGACTCTCAATCAATGCACTGAAGAGTAAAGATGGACTGGTTATGTAAGTAGTGGATGACCGAAATAAAGACCGCACACTTTAGGGATCTTGTGTGGATCTAGTGTTCTCAACATGATGGGTTCTGTGGGAATGAACGATCTGCTAAGCTCGCCAAACTGACACCTGCAGTGGGGATACAGTCCATGGATAAGGACACCGTTTTGAGGACGAACAACGACCGCTTCTCGGACACAATCCGTTGTGTGGACGAACAACGACCGCTTCTTGGACACAATCCGTTGTGAGGACGATCAACGACCGCTTCTTGGACACAATCCGTTGTGAGGACGATCAACGGCCACTTCTTGGACACAGTCACTTCAAATAATGAACCAGCAGTTTACAGATGTAAACGTTTTGAAATCATAGGGGCGAGCAGAGAGGGACGTCTGCCAGGACGGACGGAACAGGAGTTTGTATAACCAGCGAGCTACAAGAACTAATAATATTTACACTCTTCGTCATGTACTAAGAGGGACTGCGAACTTATGGGTTTATCAAGAGTGCAGTGGCGTCGATACTAAGGAGAACACAATAATAGACGGGAAACGTACTGCACTGTTGTTTAAAACGTAAGTCACGTTTGACATCAGAGAGGACACATTGTGTAGTTGTTTGTCATGTATATCATCAGAGAGAACACTTTGAGCAGTTGATTGTCATGTATGTCATGAAAGAGAGAGAGGACGTGTAGCTGTTTGTCATATATGACATAAGAGAGAAGGCGATGTGTAGTTGTTTGTCATGTATGTCATGAGAGAGAGAGAGAGAGAGAGAGAGAGAGAAGACGTGTAGTTGTTTGTCATGTATGTCATGAGAGAGAGAGAGAAAACGTGTAGTTGTTTGTCATGTATGTCATGAGAGAGAGAGAGAAAACGTGTAGTTGTTTGTCATGTATGTCATGAGAGAGAGAGAGAGAGAGAGAAGACGTGTAGTTGTTTGTCATGTATGACATGAGAGAGAGAGAGAGAGAGAGAGAGAGGGAAGACGGTGTGCAGTTGTTTGTCATGTATGTCATGAGAGAGAGAAAGAGACAGAGAGAGAGAAGACGTTGTGTAGTTGTTGCCATTTCTCAGTAAATCGTAATGAAACTCTGGCTGTCAAAGTGGTTCCAGCTATATTGAATTATTGGAAAATAGACAAGGTTGGATGCTTCACTGACTACTCAGCTGTAAAAAGGTACCTCACTTAAAGCTACGAAAGACAAGGCAGTCGGGAAGGCAATGGTCATCCCTTCCAACAAATTAGCTGATACGTTACAAACAGCTGATACCGCACAAGACACTAACACCCACGAAAAGCTGATACCGCACAAGACACTAACACCCACGAAAAGCTGATACCGCACAAGACACTAACACCCACGAAAAGCTGATACCGCACAAGACACTAACACCACGAAAAGCTGATTTCGCACAAGACATTAACATCTACGAAAAGCTGATATCGCACAAGACACTAACACCCACGAAAAGCTGATACCGCACAAGACACTAACACCCACGAAAAGCTGATACCACACAAGACACTAACATCCACGAAAAACTAATATCGCACAAGACATTAACATCTAAGAAAAGCTGATATCGCACAAGACACTAACACCCACGAAAAGCTGATACCGCACATGACACTAACACCCACGAAAAGCTGATACCGCACAAGACACTAACATCCACGAAAAACTAATATCGCACAAGACATTAACATCCACGAAAAGCTGATACCGCACAAGACACTAACACCCACGAAAAGTGTATTCCCACCAACAGCTGAAGCAGCACAAGAAAATGATACCCACTAAAGGTGGTTAGCGCGCTGGCTTCGCATCTGAATGGCCCTGGGTTCAATCACCAGTTGAAGGGGATATGGTTTTTCAGACCACAATGTCTTCTGGGACAACCTAGCCTTAAATGGTAACCGGTCCAGTCAAGGAAGTAAAGGCCGCCGACGTGATGCTGACCACATCATTCACTAGGTTCCATGGGTTACAAAATAATATGGGGCTGACACCAAAGTTTCTATGGCCCGTATGTCGTGACGGGATCTATACTTTTTTTTTAAAGCCGATATCATGAAAAATCTGATACAGCACAAGAAATTGATACCCACTAAAAGCTGAAACCACAAAAAATCTGATACAGCACAAGAAATTGATACCCACTAAAAGCTGAAACTACCAAAAATCTGATACAGCACAAGAAATTGATACCCACTAAAAGCTGAAACTACAAAACATCTGATACAGCACAAGAAATTGATACCCACTAAAAGCTGAAACCACCAAAAATTTGATACAGCACAAGAAATTTATACCCACTAAAAGCTGAAACCACCACAAATTTGATACAGCACAAGAAATTGATACCCACTAAAAGCTGAAACTACCAAAAATCTGATACAGCACAAGAAATTGATACCCACTAAAAGCTGAAACTACCAAAAATATGATACAGCACAAGAAATTGATACCCACCAAAAGCTGTTACCACAGAAAATCTGATACAGCACAAGAAATTGATACCCACCAAAAGCTGATACCACAAACAATATTATACAGCACAAGAAATTGATACCCACTAAAAGCTGATGCCACCAAAAAGTTATACCACCAAAAGCTGATACCCACAAAAAGGTAATACCGCTCATGAAACTGACATCTATAAAAAGCTGATAACTCACAAAATCATGATACCTCACAAAAATTTGATAGCCCACAAAAGCCTGGTCCCTCACAGAAATCTGGTACTCCATAACAAAACCGTAAGTGTTCCAGGAAAAAAAACTGATAGTGCAGGAAAAGCTGATTGCTCAATAAAGCTGATATCTTACAAAAATCCGATAGCTAAAACAATGTAAAATTTTAAAGAAAACTGATGCAACAAGAAAACTTGACACCCCACAACAGCAGCAGTCACCTCACAAGACAATGACATCCCACATAAAGCTGTAAGACCCCAAAAAGTTGATTCTCACAGAAATGTAATGTCTCACAAAAAGCTGATAGCTCACATAATGACGTTTCTAACATCTTGTCTCTATAGTGTCTATTTTGGGATTACCTTTACTTTATTTGTGTGCACGATCGTTATCCAATACAGCTGTGTACACCATCATTACCCAATATAACTGTGCACACCATCATTACCCAATATAACTGTGTACATCATCATTACCCAATTTAGCCACGTACACCATCATTACCCAATATAGATGTGTACTGTCATCTCATTATTTTGTGATACTGTCTTCCCATTTTGATTGCTTAAATGATGATTAATTACGGTCTTAAATGATGATCCATCATTATTTACCATAAGATATTCCAAGCTCTATGTTACGCTGAATAGCCGTTTACCTTATTTATATTGAGAAAGTCTTGTTTTCCATTCTGTGATGCTAGTCTGCATTACTGCTCACCTGAAAGTGTGTATAGTTTGTGTTAGCGCCCGAATGTGTTCTCCAATGTATGCCCCTCTTTTCAAAATCTCAAAATACTGACAGCTTTACATCTGTTTCCGGTAGCGTTACTCGTGACTTCCTCTATCTCTTAGAAAAACGAATTTCTTTCTTTACCATCCTCCGCCATGTTGGACTACACCTGTCAACTGGTGCGTGAAGACACGGTCTTGTTTAAATGTCTGATTTGATCAAATCTGTTTGGTTGGTTGGAATGTTTCTCACCGAAACAGCTAACTTTCTCAAGGAGCTTGTACAGGAACAGCCATGGGGAGGATTGTGAACGGGGATCAGGAAAGCTGTTCCCTATGGATGCTGGCTAGAACAGTTATTAACATGTTCAGTTTTTTGTGTGGTTTGTTTCATTCTCGATTTGCACTGTTTGTTCGCGAATGGTTAATTAAGGATGAGAAACGACCAAGTGCATGGAGGTATATACAGAATGGTTTAAAAGAGACGACAATTATTTCAGGATATAGTTACCGTTGACAGGCCACACATATTCACACATGAATGTGTATGCACGTATATATATATATATATATATATATATGTATATATATATATATATATATATATATATATATATATATATATATACACGCTGTCTTGCGGGATACCTGTTTACGGGAATGGCTCCGGGAGTAAGCCAGGAGGAAAAATCTGCATCCCATGCTATCTCCAGTCATCTTGACTTATGTCTTGCGACTGGTCCAAGGTAGCTTGAGACAAGAGAGTGAGGTTGATGTCCAGCGTAGTTACTTCCTTATTGTAATCCAAATACAACGCAAGTTACATCACCAAGACATCTTTTGATGTCGCCATCATTGCTTCCGTTGGCCAACGATGTCACTAAGTTATAATTATAGGAAGAGAGCAAGAAAAAGAAAGACAAATATAATGAAAGGAAGAATGAAATAGAGAGAAACGAGATCAGATCGAATTTTTCACACGTTCCACACCACGCTACGCGTTGCTAGGATCGCCTAATCAGCATATAAGATGGAGATTGACCATTCACAACAGCTGAACACGTGTCTTTAGTCTTGCCTTTTTGCTTATTAAGACAATCTTAAATCAGGAACTTTTCGCTTCTTTGTCACGTATTGGTAACATGAGATAAAGGCAGTGGCATAAGAGCTTCTGGATTCGGCAGAGTGGTACAGACTTCATTGACCGAGGGGTATGTTTCTATGTCAGGGGAGACTGTTTTACCCACTGCCAAGTCTCATATAGGTCTAGAAGGTGCCTAGTTATAATTGGTGAATTGGATCATTGCACGACTATGTAACGTTCCTGGACACAGGTTGGTAGTAACAAATATCGTATCAGCAGCGCCTTGGTGGCGTGATGTGGTTGGTATGTATCCACATTTCCGGTGGTGACTGCAATGGCATCTAGACGGCAAGTGAGATATAAACCTTAACATTTCTTCATCATTCCTCGATTTCATCCTAGCTGCTCCCTGAATTAACAGAATCTAATCAATGTAGCCGTCCGACCATGTCGCAAATGGGCGACTTAAGAGGATCTCGCATTGGCATAACAACCTCTGTATGTAAAATCTTTGCTTTGAAAACATCAGTGTAAATACTTGGACACAGGCTTCCTGAGAGGGTCAAGATGCATTGATGGTTCTGTGCGTCACGTGGACCCCAAAGGTCAATCAATCCTTTCTTCCTTTCAGTTTTCCATAATTAATGTGTCAGTTTTTTTTTTTCGTTAGGGAAATCCTTCTAGGCCATCTAAATGTCAAAGGAACATTCATTTTGTTCTGTCAGATTGTTTATTATTATGAGCCAATGACCAGTCAGCCTACATTCAAAATCATTTTAGTTACATTAGGGCGTGCTTCTTTTATTTTAGTATGGGCCTATAAAGTCATAACTTAGCCTAAGAAGGTTCGACTGGCTTGTCGTGTAATGATTTCATTCTTGCATGTGAGCCTCTTATAGCACCTGGTGTCCATATGGGAGAGACTGGCATTCTTCTACTGAGCGGCCAGCAAGCGTAGCCCATAGAACTCTGTTGGTTTCCAGTAAGCTCTCAGTGGGGCCTCTAGCCAGAGGACGACATAGTTTTGTGTTGTGTTGGTTAGAATTTAGAAGACAGCTGTGAGGGTCAGGTGCAACTTTGGTTTAGTCCCAAATTATACATTGTCGTTGGGGATGAAGTGTAAGTGATTGTACTATGACATAACTTGCAAAATGTGGAGTGGCCAGTTCCCGTTCTTGATGCCTTACTTTTTTCTAATTGTAGGTCGGCTACTCATTTACAGATATCCCATTCACAGCTGCGTCTCCTGGAATGTGCCAATATAAGACACCGAACCACGTACCTTTGCAGTAGAACCAGTAGAAGAAATGGTGACAGGTAAAAGGAATGAAAGCCATATAGTCCTGCTTACAGGTGCCCTGGCCGTAGTCACAGCACTAAAAAGTCAGAAAAATACTGAGCTCAATGATTTAAGAGCAGTACTTTGTCAACTTTGCAAGCAGTCCGCATCAAAAAGAGTGGTGGTACAGTGAGGCAAACAGACTGGCAAAAGAAGGTGCAAGACTACCACAACCAGATACTAGTATGACATACGAAGAGTGAAAAAGGCTTATTAGAGCTAGATACATGACCAAATGGGAAATAAAACATACTGGCTACACCAAAAACGATGCCTATTACCAGTTGAACAGAAGAGAGTAGGTCGTGGTCTTCAGACTTCGCACTGGCCACAATAGACTGAGATACCACCTATTCAACAAATTGAAGATAGGTGGCACTGACGAATGCACGTGTGGTACCGGGAAAATGACTGCTGAACATCTGCTGCAAAACTGCCCGACATTCGAGGACCAGAGAGAGCAGATGTGGCCATCACCAGTGCCAACACAAGACAAGCTCAATGGCAGTGTCGACAGCCTCACATGACCGCTGCTTTCTTCGAAAAAATACAGTTTGACGTCTGACAGCGTACGACGAAGAAGAAGAAGAAGATGCGACTCGCTGACCAAGATCACACCTGCCACTCACGTCATACACTCCAAACGCGACTCGCTGACCATGATTCACATCTGCTACTCACGTCATACACTCCACACGCGACTCGCTGACCAAGATCACACCTGCCACTCACATCATACACTCCACACGCAACTCGCTGACCATGATTCACATCTGCTACTCACGTCATACACTCCACACGCGACTCGCTGATTAAGATCACACCTGACACTCACATCATACACTCCACACGCGACTCGCTGACCAAGATCACACCTGACACTCACATCATACACTCCACACGCGACTCGCTGACCAAGATCACACCTGACACTCACGTCATACACTCCACACGCCACTCGCTGACAAAGAACACACCTGAAACTCACGTCATACACTTCACATGGGACTCGCTGACCATGATTGATATCTGCTACTCATGTCATACACTTCACATGCGAATCGCTGACCAAGATCACTCCTGACACTCACGTTATATACTCCACACGCGACTCGCTGACCAAGAACACGCCTGAAACTGACGTCATACACTTCACATGCGACTCGTTGACCAAGATCTCACCTGACACTCACGTCATACACTTCACACGCGACTCGATGACCATGATTCACATCTGCTTCTCACGTCATACACTTCACACGTGACTCGCTGACTAAGATCACACCTGACACTCACGTCATATACATAGAAAGGAGATATAGGCAGGTAGTTGTGAGCATGCTCAAACCTTTTACATTGCATTACAGTTAGGATTCCCCAGGTACGCTGTCTTCATTGCGCTATTGGATATAAGAAGAACACGTTATTCCCTTCAAAACTAATCAAGATCTAGAACTGTGTCAGACTAGTTTGGACATAAACAACAGCAGCAACAAAGTGAACTTTGTCAGACTAGTTTGGACATGAACAACAGCAGCAACAAAGTGAACTTTGTCAGACTAGTTTGGACAGGAACAACAGCAGCAACAAAGTGAACTTTGTCAGACTAGTTTGGACATGAACAACAGCAGCAACAAAGGGAACTTTGTCAGACTAGTTTGGACATGAACAACAATAGCAACAAAGTGAACTTTGTCAGACTAGTTTGGACATAAACAACAGCAGCAACAAAGTGAACTTTGTCAGACTAGTTTGGACATGAACAACAGCAGCAACAAAGTGAACTTTGTCAGACTAGTTTGGACATAAACAACAGCAGCAACAAAGTGAACTTTGTCAGACTAGTTTGGACATGAACAACAGCAGCAACAAAGTGAACTTTGTCAGACTAGTTTGGACATGAACAACAGCAGCAACAAAGTGAACTTTGTCAGACTAGTTTGGACATGAACAACAGCAGCAACAAAGTGAACTTTGTCAGACTAGTTTGGACATGAACAACAGCAGCAACAAAGTGAACTTTGTCAGACTAGTTTGGACATTGACAACAGCAGCAACAAAGTGAACTTTGTCAGACTAGTTTGGACATGAACAACAGCAGCAACAAAGTGAACTTTGTGAGACTAGTTTGGACATGAACAACAGCAGCAACAAAGTGAACTTTGTCAGACTAGTTTGGACATGAACAACAGCAGCAACAAAGTGAACTTTGTCAGACTAGTTTGGACATGAACAACAGCAGCAACAAAGTGAACTTTGTCAGACTAGTTTGGACATGAACAACAGCAGCAACAAAGTGAACTTTGTCAGACTAGTTTGGACATGAACAACAGTAGCAACAAAGTGAACTTTGTCAGACTAGTTTGGACATGAACAACAGTAGCAACAAAGTGAACTTTGTCAGACTAGTTTGGACATGAACAACAGCAGCAACAAAGTGAACTTTGTCAGACTAGTTTGGACATGAACAACAGCAGCAAAAAAGGGAACTTTGTCAGACTAGTTTGGACATGAACAACAGCAGCAACAAAGTGAACTTTGTCCGACTAGTTTGGACATGAACAACAGCAGCAACAAAAGGAACTTTGTCAGACTAGTTTGGACATGAACAACAGCAGCAACAAAGTGAACTTTGTCAGACTAGTTTGGACATGAACAACAGCAGCATCAAAGTGAACTTTGTCAGACTAGTTTGGACATGAACAACAGCAGCAACAAAGTGAACTTTGTCAGACTAGTTTGGACATGAACAACAGCAGCAACAAAGTGAACTTTGTCAGACTAGTTTGGACATGACCAACAGCAGCAACAAAGTGAACTTTGTCAGACTAGTTTGGACATGAACAACAGCAGCAACAAAGTGCACTTTGTCAGACTAGTTTGGACATGAACAACAGCAGCAACAAAGTGAACTTTGTCAGACTAATTTGAACATGAACAACAGCAGCAACAAAACGAACGACTGTGCAGAGACTTCTCGGCTTTTTCCTAGTGGCGATAAGTGGGCGCGGAGAAGCACAGCTGGTGATTATGTATTGACTGTATGTTCTACCTGCCTGCATACTTAAGCAATACCAAAGTTATCTTATGTCTATAATAACTACTTTCCCTGGTTTAACAATCTTTTGTAAGATCTATTAGGACATGGAATGACACATTTGTTTATCAGTGGCGATATTTTCCGTAGATACGCCTCTGGTCAGAACTGAGGTAATGTCATACACGTTGTTATTGTTATATTGTTACTTTGTATGAAGCATCCGAGTCCTGCTGTGATTAGCTCCCTTACACAAAGCGTCTGTACAAGAACCTTCGTGCAATGAAAGCAGCAATTCGTGTCACCCAGTGTGGCTACGAAATACTTTAGTCGCCTTATGTACCATATTTCGAGAGTGCAGTGGCTTTGTTCGTTCCTCACTTACAATTACTCGGGAAGAGCATGTGCCATGAGCTATCACAATACACATCTTTTTCTGTTGTTGTCTGGGGGGTGGGGGGGGGGGGTGCTTAGTGCGTGTATCTACTGTCCGTAAGGTATCTTGGTTATGAAGGGTTCCGACGTATGGGCGCATCTTAAGAGTATCCACGAAGGGGAGAAGTCAAATGTGTCGGTGTCCCAGGACGTATCCGTGCTGACTAACTTATCCATCCTCAGACAGCCTTGATAGTCCATCCCAAGCGATGGCATGTCTGACATTGACTGCCAATTATAGGATCGACACAGTGAGGTAGCGATGAAATGTCGACTGGTCTGCATATCTTCGTCATCTAAGTTAAATATTTACAGAAGTCAAAACTGTAAAGAACGAGGCAAGAATGGATTTCCCTCATGAAATAAATGGTCGTGTATTGACAAAGCCCAGAGCGTATACATTTCACAGGTGGGTTCTGTGGCTGTACCTAAAGGGCTCCATCTAATCCACAATATGTTAGTCTCACCTTCCACCGGCATGGCTATTGGTATCATTGAGATGCCCAAGCTCTCCGATCTCGACACATTAGGCTTACATATGGAGACCGACTCTGGGCGACCTTTCAGATTTACACAAATCCGTGCTGTTCGAAAACTGAAGAGATTCTAGCATGATGTGTCAACAACAACGGCTGAACGAAAAACAAAAACAATTGAACCATTAAAAAAATTTGTGAGGATGCACGTGTAGTTAAACTTATGACACGTTTTCTCACTTATCATTTATTGGCCAAATAAATTCTACATGAATCCAAGGCAAGTTCATGTCTAAAATGCCAGATTAATCAGCAGGCATACGAGCGAGTCTGAAACATGTCAAACACACAATCACGCTAACACATCGCACTGACAGTGCGCACCGTGCACACACAAACACTTACGTGTCTGCAGCAAAAATGGTAGGTAAATGTCGGTTTGAGCAGTTGAGCCACAAATACATGCGTTTACCTTATTGCGTACATTTCACATTAGAAGGCTCTAACATTTCACCATTGGCCTGGCAGTCTACTAGAGAAAGTATTTATTTGTTCACGTGATGGCTTCCTATGGTGCATTCCCTGATTTGTTTATAAAGCATGGCGAATGTAGAGTACAGCGACACGTGAGAAATGTTGGTGGGATATCAAACATTAGAACATGAAAACAAGAACAAGAAATAAAATGAGAGTGGGTCGCTAATGGTTGAACTGATGGATAATAACAAAGAATATAATGATTGAGTGCAAGAAAAGAAATTTGTAGCAACAAATTCTTGGTTTCCTTGTAGCAACAATCTGGCATGATATGCTCTGCTGGCACGCAGTACCCTCCAGCACGCTAATTTCTTCCACTACTATTCTTGGTTTCTTTATTTAATTCTCAATGGGTTTGTTGTCTTTTTGATTATGTGTGTTCTAGCTGTATTTTAATATAAAGGGTTGCATCTGTTGATTGTGATAACAAGGAACTGTTGCAATTAATACCATAATCTTCGTCATTATCATCATCATGAGTTGCCTTCACGGTAAGCGCTGACGGTGATAGACCTCCGCTTCATCGTGTCACGTGTGTCGTGTGTCAGTTCCGCAGTTGTTAGCCTCCCATGACATGCCCTCAAGTTGTCCAATATCTCCTCTTTCTGCCTACCTCGGTCTCTCTTCCCTCTGCCCGCTGTCACCGTGTGTTTCAGCCTGTCTCTTCTCATGACATATTAGAAGAGAGATGACTGCATTGGTCTGACTTTTGCTATACATTTTTTATTAAACCTGTGCCTGCCCAAGTGCCATGTTATTAACTTTCTTTGTTGTCTATGAAATTTTCAAAATTCTTCTGTGGAACCACATTTCCGTTGCCTCCAATAAGCATTGTTCTTGCTTGCTGATTGTCCACGATTCCCTGTCGTATGTCAGTACTAGTTTCACCTTGCATCAAAGAGCTCTCGTCCTTACTTGCAGTGATATGATTTTGTTGCTCAAGATTTCACACAAACTCGGGAAGAATAATTCTGCCTTGGCTATTTTGTTCTTTTTTGCATAAGTTCATCTCACATCAGAACTGATGTAAGTACTTAAGTATTGAAACGAGTGTTCTTGTGTTAGCTCTGTCCTTCACCTGTATACACCCTTTTCTTCTTCTTTTTCGTACGCTGTCAGACGTCAACCTGATACATACACCCTTTTGAATATTTGTAGATCTTAGCTACTACCAATTATTGTTGTATTATGTGTATGCATGTATAATTCATTATTATTATTATCATTAACGTGGCTCGACTTAATCGTCCATGTTCACCCTGTAGTGAAGAGGCCATCTTTTTTCAATCATGGGGATTGAAGCTTCTGCAGACTAATGCAACTGTTCCCGGCATGCAACTCTCCTCAGTCGCATCGCACGACATGTCCGCAGGTTAAAGTGTTACTTTTCTTAGCTTCCCATTTGGTCCCAGTAGCACACATACGCTTATCTATGTCTATACGTTTTATCTATTTCTATCTTTCAGTTTGATACTTCTTCGTTTATGAACGCAGTTTCCAAACATTGAAGGTCCATTCCACGATCTTCAGCGCCCAGTTTGAATGGACATGGTCGCTCCCTAGTTAGAGCCATATTAGGGGATGGCTGCATATATCCCTACTTTTACCACTTAACTTCACAGAACTACACCAGTCCCGTACCATCAATGTATATTTTGTGATGTTTAAGGGGTTCAAATGCACGCCTCAAACTCATCTGTTACTGAACGTCAACCTCATCCTTGTTCTCTTCTGTTATCAGTTCATTCTGCTGATTTCTTTTCGTTTGTCTTCAGACCTCGACTTTAATGACTCTAACGTAGGCAGCAGTCGAGTTGAAATTCTGTGCACTTCCGCACAACTTCTCGTGGAAGGACACTGGTTGTTACCAAATGCAACGTCTTTTATCGATGGGGATTCAAATCCATCCATGTCTAGCTGTATTGTTTTGTGAGAGTATGCTGCTGTTTATTCTATGCTACTTGGATACTTGAAATCTTAGTATTCAAACAAGCATGGTAATGTCTGTTGCCAGGTAGCCGAATGCTTCGGCTATATGCAGTAGGTATTTTTACAACTTCCTGCGGCTGACTAGGCCTGGGGGAAGATACAAATAATTAATGTCGATTTTAAACTAGAATGTGTGTTCGGGCAGCGGCTGTTAAGCCTACTCTATTCGATGTATAACTGCCAAGGTATTTTTAACGTGCTCGACACTGAACAACGGAGTTCGATCTCGCTACCCAGAGATCAGGGGTCCAATCTTACTACCCAGAGATCAGGGGAATTTTAACCATTTAATTCACGTGAAAAAAAAAAACATGGTCTCCACCGTGATTCGAACCCACGACCTCCGACACTCGAGGAGGACACCTTACCTCGAGACTAATGAGCCACCTATGTTTCTGTTACATTCCAAATATTCCGATATAATGCTTGAATGAAACGAAAGATAAAAGACATATGTATGCTTATGTGCTGACTCATATTTGATACGTTGTATAATAGACATGCATCGCGGCAGGAAAAACATGGAATGTCAAAAATAACATTTCACATCAGGCCCAGAATCTCCGGCTTCCTTGTTCAGGAACTTCTGCTATTTGAGTCTGAAGCACAACTGCTTACAAAATTGCAGCAGAAAATATGTAAGGCCTTTGCTGGCGGATGTCTGGCGGGAACATCGCACCTAGGGTTGGAGCATGCGTAAATATGTCAAGAGCAAGGAACTAGGAACGAATACAATCGAGTTGTGCGGAAAGAGAGAAATTAGAGGTGGACACATTATCTCAATGTCCTCCCATTTACTGTCTTCTGAGAATATCAAGAGTATAGGAAACACTGTCGTCGGAGATGAGGTGTTAGAGGCAACATCATACTGTCTGGGCTTATTGTGAGGTATGCTAACCATGGTCCCTCTTTGTGACCTTACATGCCATAACTGCAAGTGAGGTATCCAGTTACGCAAGACAGAAAGGAGCTTCGACAGTGGTTCCATCCTCGCATGTCGTAGGAGGTAACGACAGGAGGTGTGCCCAGCGTTTGCTACCTCATCATGTATAACCTGTTGCTGTAAAACCACACTGCAAATTGTTGTTTGTTGTGCTTTATTAAACGTTGGTATGAGGAGATATAATTCAGTACTGGATCTATGATTCATAAAATGGAGTGTTGGACTTATACTTCGGAGGTTTCAGTGATGGACCTATGGTTCAAACATTCCAGTGCTGGACCTATACTTCAACCATTGCAGTGAGGAAACAATAATTCAACCATTGCAGGGAGGGAACAATAACTCAACCATTGCAGTGAGGGAATAATAATTCAACCATTACAGTGAGGGAACAATAATTAATCCATTGCAGTGAGGGAACAATAATTCAACCATTGCAGTGAGGGAAAAATAATTCAACCATATGCAGTGAGGGAACAATAATTCAACCATTGCAGTGAGGGAACAATAATTCAACCATTGCAGTGAGGGAACAATAATTCAGCCATTGCAGTGAGGGAATAATAATTCAACCATTACAGTGAGGGAACAATAATTCATCCATTGCAGTGAGGGAACAATAATTCAACCATTGCAGTGAAAGAACAATAATTCAACCATATGCAGTGAGGGAACAATAATTCAACCATTGCAGTGAGGGAACAATAATTCAACCATTGCAGGGAGGGAACAATAATTCAACTATTGCAGTGAGGGAACAATAATTCAACCATTGCAGGGAAGGAACTATGATTTAACAATCACAGTGAGAAACCTATAATTTATCTTTCGCCGCTATGGAACTATGATTTAACCCTTACGGAGGTATCTATTATTTAACTATTGCGATACGGGATCTCTGCTTCGACAAATGGAGGAACGGATGAAGAAAAGGCTAGAGAAGAAAAGATTCGATAACACCTTTACTTTGAGAATAAAGCTTTCTAATGACAATGCTTCTCAGATCCTCAATAAATCATTAGAACTCGCAAATGTTGCAAACAAATTGTTTATTATTGAGGTGAAACATGAGCGCTTTCTTATAAAAGTGCTATGAGATAGACAGCGCATGTACATTCGATGAGCTGTGCTTTGAAACAAAGATCTGGTGCGGAGAGTCGTACCACTGAGTGTAGTACCAACCAGAATTTGTACACACATTCATCAAAGTCAGTTGTACTGCTTGTAGACTTTCAACCGCATCATTTCAGTGCCTGAACAGGGTCTATGATAGCTAGAAGTGATCTCTGGTGGCGAAATTCACTCTCAGACAGTCTTAGCAATTATATATACACAGTAGCAGGAAAGTCTGTACAGAGCATTAGTACACAAGACGCCATACAGATGTCACCGAAGCGTAAGATAATAGCTACGCGTTTTAAGAATATGCAATATACAGTGTATAATAACAAAATTAACATGCATGGGTCAGTTTTACCTTGGCAACAAATACAACAACAATGTACGTTTGAACTATAAAGTTTTCGTCTAGGACACTAAGACAACACAAATGGGAACAATTAATGAATCTATGAAAGCCGAAGATGAGAACGATTACAGATCTAACACACTAGTTCTACGTGTACTTTGATATGTCAATGACGCTAAAAGAAGCAACACACGTAGCAGCAAAACAGTGCCATATACAGAGTACCAAGATATTGAAATATAGAGAGAACATTGCAACAGTTGGGAATAAACAGAGCACTTTAATAGGTGGAAGTATAGAGAGAGCATTGCAACAGTTGGGAATAAACAGAGCACTTTAATAGATGGAAGTGTAGAGAGAGCATTGCAACAGGTGGGAATAAACAGAGCACTTTAATAGGTGGAAGTATAGAGAGAGCATTGCAACAGTTGGGAATAAACAGAGCACTTTAATAGGTGGAAGTGTAGAGAGAGCATTGCAACAGGTGGGAATAAACAGAGCATTCCAAAAGCAGACGAGAACATGATAATTACAAGAACAGACAACACACACAGAGGACTGAATCAAAAGGATGCTCAAATACAGAGTACCGCAAAAAAAGACAACATTCAATAATATTAATCCAATTAAATTATGGCTATTCCACACTGCGAATTGTATGTACAGCATTGCTGTAGATAGTAACCCAGTCTTAATCAAAGCCTCATTAATAAGACAGCTTTGCCGTTTTCTATGATTTGACTATTTTATATACATGTCCCTGAAGGTTCAGTCTACAGTATTTGACTAAGAGGTGTTATTCTTCTTTCTCCACTTCTTCTTCTTCTTCGTTCTGAATCTCTCGCTACCAAGTCCTGAAGAAAGCTTTACAAGTAGTAGGATGTTGACCAGAGAACGGAATGCGTTGTGTCCTAGTTTACAGATTGGCTAAAAAATTTGCAACATTCGGTCCGACACATCCGACTTCAGCAAACATTTTTTAGTACCGGGTTAGCCTTGCCTCTTCGATCCCTTCTTCTTGTCCAGTCTGCTATGTTGCAGCTCTGTTTTCCAGGATCATCGCTTGGAACTGTAGAAGGGTCTTGGCAGTTCTGGTTCGTTGGTCCTGATGATAGCAGTCAGCTATGGGTCGCTGACTGCTGCTGCTCATGCATTGCTCAGAATATACCCCACTCCAGCCCCAAAATGAGCAGAGCTCAAGACGAAAAGCATCATAAAAGAGCAGGTTACTTACATGCCACTAGCTAATAATTGCACAAGGAAGTCTGAAACACTTCGATAATATCGGCAGTAACTTCTGTGATATGACCTTGACCTGCTGATGCACATCATTGTGTTGTCCCCTATTTCTTCAATGCAATTGTCGTTCTCTTATTGTTGTCCCTCGTCTGATATGTTATTATTGTTGTGCCTCGTCTGATATGTTATTATTGTTGTGCCTCGTCTCATATATTATTTCTTATTGTTGTGCCTCGTCTCATATATTCTCATTGGTGTGCCTCGTCTCATATATTCTTTCTTATTGGTGTGCCTCGTCTCATATATTCTTTCTTATTTGTGTGTCTTGTCTCATATATTCTTTCTTATTGGTGTGTCTTGTCTCATATATTCTTTCTTATTGGTGTGCCTTGTCTCATATATTCTTTCTTATTGGTGTGCCTCGTCTCATATATTCTTATTGGTGTGCCTTGTCTCATATATTCTTTCTTATTGGTGTGCCTCGTCTCGTATATTCTTATTGTTCTGCCTCGTCTCATATATTCTTATCATTCTGCTTGGTCTCATATGCCCTTCTTGTTGTACCTCATCTCATTTGTTTGTATTGCTATATTTAAACTCACGTGTTCTGTTTTTATTTCAGCCAGATTTCTGCATTAGACATTTCTGTTCATCTTCAAACCTGAATCATCGTTATGATCTGTATATGATTTAAAGAAGGTAATTACGAAGTAAAATCTATGCAAGGACATTTTATGATTGCCCGTTAAGACAATCCCAAAATCAATCCTCCTAACTGAACGAACATTCCTTAGAAGTGGGAGTTCTAGTGCGTCCATCTGTTCACAGTGTTGTCCCCTGGCGGGCAGATTTACAAAGCAACACAGCGGGATAATCGGAGCTTCCTCAGATCCCCTCACTAAAGCACGTATCTGCCAAGTTACCAGGTCTAGTTATGTGTATCTCACTGTGACTTGGTCGTTTCATAACCCTCAATCTCAGAATGACATGTGTTGGCTTGAAGGTTCGAGATGTATGACTTACAGGTTATTATCAGCTTTTACATCGTTGATGCACTGCTTGCCTCTGTGTTTACCTTATGTTGGAATCAGTTCTGCTTTTCTTTATCATCACTCTTCCTCTTAAAATTGTACATTAAGATAAATAATGGAAAAAACAAGTTCGAATTCCACATGAAATAACAACTTTCTGGATGCAGACAAAACGACAATACTACACCAATACGTCTTCTTGTCTCCTTTATGTTCCACTCTTAGTATGGGCAGGCAGATGCAACCTTTCCATAACTTTTCAGGAAGGCTAAGTTCACACGCGCTGTTATAGCAATTATTAATGTAACAGTTCGTTTCACATGAAGAGGCTGCTTGTCACATACACATTTTTCTTTAGTGTCTTTATAAAATTTGAAGACAGGCACAGAAATGTACATTAGACTCTTAATCCGCCTCTCATAGCACCACACACACACACACACAAACACACACACACATATCTATATCCGAGAGAGAGAGAGAGAAAAAAAGAATAACAATTATATGTGTTATGTGTTTTTACGCATATAAAAAATCATCGTGCATCATGGCATGTTCTTCAAACAACTTCGATGCTATCACAGGATATATTCATTAATTACACTGCATAAGCAAGTACTGAGTGTGTGTACTAGTTTGTCCAGTGGCAAATGGGACCTTATCTTGCCTTTTACGGTTATTAAAGTGTCATTACAACAAAAACATCTAAAAAAAATATACCATAGATCTCTTGTTTAAAAGAGGACATAAACACTCAACAAAGGCAGGAAAGAACGGGAACTTGTTGTTTGACAGTTGATAAAATGTCAAGTATATTTTTGATTATCCAAGAGAACGATTATTTATTGTATTTGTTCAAATCTATGGTCGGCACCATCCTCTTCCAAACGTGGAATACCAGACCAAAAAATGTATTGATTTAGATGAGATTGAAAAGGGGCTGTAATTACCTTGACGGAGTCTTTGACTACTTTCATACAATATGATGGGAAGTAGCCAAGGATATCGACAGGATGATGTTAATAAGAAAATCTATGTTGCCTCGGGTGGTTTTTACTTAAGTTCTCAGTTTTTCCAAGCGAAGAAGTTCTGGAGTTAAGATTATATAACAGACATCACGTTGCAACTGGAAAGTGTTTCTGTGAGACGTGACCTATATGTGCGTGTGTGATTGGGAATATGTATATGTGAGACAGAAACTGTCTCCATTTATGAAGTTGGGAGTATGTATATGTGAGACAGAAACTGTCTCCATTCGTGAAGTCGTGAGTATAATGTGAGAAAAAGGAACTGTGTGCGTGTGTTGGGAAGGGGGGGGGGGGGGGGGGTGCGCGCGTGTGTTTGAGTGTATGGGTGTGCTTGTATGTGTATGTGCTTGTGAGAAAATATTTATGTATAAGATAGGTATTGAATCTGTGTGTTTATGAGATTGCCATTACGTGTGTGTGACACAAAAACTGTGTGTGTGTGTGTGTGCGCGTGTGTGTGTAAGAGAGATCGTGCATATGCGCGTACGAGTGAGACAAACCGTATGTGTATATGAGATGGTACATATGTGCGAGACATACTATACGTGTGTGAATATGTACGTATGAGCGAAACAAAAGCTGTGTGTGCGTGCGTGCGTGCGTGCAGATTAAATATGAGGGAGCAATAACGAGTGTTTGGACAACGAAAATACGGGTTTGATATTGACTATATGCGTGAAGAGGGAATACATGCGAGTGTTTCTATGTGTATGTGTGTGTCTGGTGTGTGTATTCGTATGTGTGTCTGTGGTGTGTGTGTCCGTGGTGTATGTATGTGTATGTGTGTCGGTGGTGTGTGTTGGTGTATGTGGGTGTATGTATGTGTATGTATGTGTATGTCTGTGGTGTATGTGTGTATGTGTATGTATGTGTGTGTCTGTGGTGTATGTATATGTATGTGTGTCTGTGGTGTGTTTGTATGTGTGTGTATGTGTGTGTGTGTGTGTGTATGTGTGTATTTGTATGTGTGTGTATGTGTGTGTATGTGTGTGTATGTGTGTGTGAAGCATGTAATGAGCATGCTATAACAATAATGAGAGTCAAGAAGAAAGAATATGTTAATGCAGTAGAAGAAAACCATACATGAAATCTGACAGATACAAATAATCAGCACATTTTGCAATTCAGTTAGTGAAGGCGTTAGCCGAAGGCAGACATAAATAATACATGAAACAAGAAGGGACAACAATGTACTAATAGAAAATGGCGCCAGGAAAATATTCTTAGTGAAAGAAGAGAGAGAGGAGAGAGAGAGAGAGAGAGAGAGAGAGAGAGTGAGTGAAAATGAGATGTAGTCAAAGTAAAGTAAAGTATCCCATAGCATTACTGCCGTAGGGGTGTGAGGTATTAGCGATCTCACATTTCAAAGGCTCGGCTATATGAGGGCGGTAGCCATCTCCTCTCCCTCGCCGCTTTTACTTCCCGGACTGAACCGGTACCCATTTAAGGCTGGGTCGACCCGGGAGCCATTGCGGTCTGAAAAAAACATTACCGCCTCAACTGGGGAATGAACCCAGGACCACTAAGATGCAGATGTAGAAAGATAATGAAATCCAAAGCAGGATGAAACATAAAAGCTGCCATATCAAACATATACAGGAAGTCAAGGGAACGTGTTAACGTGAAAGAAAGGACGAACATCGAAATAGAAGAATATATGTCCAAATATACTAATAATGGAATGGGTGAAGACGACATAGATAATTAACAACATATAAACTATAACACATAATAATGAAAATAGCATATTTTTGAAAAGATGGTTAATAAACATAAGTTTACTGGGAGTAACAGTGTTAGAAATTAAAAGAACAAAGTTTCACCGGAAGATTCAAACGTTAATTTGAGAAAAGTAATAGTAACAAAAATTAATGATGGGTGCTTTGAGAAAGTTTTGTTAATATATATTTATTTTGGGAGACGTTGATATAGCCTAAAACGTAAGCGCTTAGCTCTCAAGAAACAAATGAAAGCGAGAAGAAAAACGAAATGAAGGACTGAAATGTGAAGAGATAGAATGCACCATTGAAAAATAAAATATTGTAATTTGACTGTGGAAAGATAACGGCAGTAATTTTAGAAACATTAAAATAGTGACCCGAAGACCTCTATTTGCATAAAGAACTAGAATGCTGGAGAGCTGAACAAAGGTAAAAATGTGAAATTAAGAAAAGCGAACTAAACTTTTGTAAAGACTGGAAGAGATAAAGATCGATATTAAAGAAATGAGTACTAAAATAATGGAAGAGGTGACGGTGAGAGAGGCAGATTTGAGATATCAAGATGAAAAATAAGAAAACAAATAAAGCAGAAGAATTGATAAAGTAAATTAGGTAAAAAAAAAAAAATTGATAAAACTGAAAAAATTGAGAGAGATAAAAACAGAAAATAAAAAGCAGGAACGAAAAAAGTAACAGAAGAGCAGAGAAATAAAGATGTAAAAAAATAAACAGAACTAAAATAAGAAAACAAGAAAAGAAATATGAAAAGGCTGTGTGTGCTGGTAGAAAAGGTCATGTCACAACGTGCACGTGAAACTGACTGACGCGTGCTGTGACATCTGCCACTCAATTTTATCAACTCGTGTTGACCTAGTTCTGGTTCCTGACTGAATGTCGGGTTAAGTGCTCGCTACACAAAACGGTTCGGTGTTCTCATCTGGAAAGAAAATGCTGTGCAAGCTTGGGAGAGGGGTAGAAAAACTATGTGTCTGAGAAAGATAGACAGAGAGACAGAGATCTTGAAAGAGAGATCCAGAGAGAGCGACAGAGAGAGAGAAAGAGTTAGTGAACAAAACAGCATGGGGTGGGGCGGAGATGGGGGAGGTTGAGATAGAGTGGCAGGTAGATAGAAAAATGATGTATGGAGATAAAAGAAAATGTATGTATGTTTAGACTACCTAGATCACGTTATTTTTATTATGTATTAAACATTTGAGGCACGGATGACTGAACATTTGAGGTGAAGGTGACAGACCATTTGCGGTGCAGGTGACCTAACGCATTTGATACATGGTTTAAGACGGCATGAGTTCTATATACGAGGGACGTTTCAGTCAAACCGGGACTTTTTATTCTAGTTCTACCTGAATCGATGGTAGTGTGCTGGAACTACTACCATTAGTTAGGGGCAATTGGTTCCTATTAATATTAGGCGGCCTACTAGCCAAGTACCAGTAACGTGACATACAAATAAAAATGGCGGACAACTCAGTTAGTGCTTTGCATGAAACAGCGTGTTGTGCTGATGTTTCTTGTGAAACCTGCAGAAATTTACAGACGATTGCAATCACAACACGGAGATGAGGCACTCAGCCGCAGTAAGACATTTGAATGGTGTAAATGTTTTAGAGAAGGCAATAACAGTGCCCCAAACAATTACTGGCAATTGCGTCTACAGCTCAAGTAATGGCGAGCGTATTTCTGGGACACATTTGGCAACATTCATGCTGATTTTCAACCTCGTGGCGCCTCTATCAACAGAGAACAGTATACACTCATTTTCAGTGATGTGCACAACCGTCTGCGGAAACAAAAGCCTGGTTTAATTACAAAGGGTGTCCTGCTTCTGAAAGATAACGAACGACGTTATACTGCTTTATGGACTATGTACCATCTGCAACAACTCGGCTGGGAAGTATTGCCACATCAACCTTACAGCCCAGACCTCGCTCCAAACAATGTTTACCTGCCTGTACCCCTAACTGAATTCCTGGGACGTCAGAATTTCAGCACTGATGAGGAAGTGAAACAGGTTGTCCTAGATTGGTTCAGCATACTGACACATTTTTCTGGGCTCAAGCTTTTTAAGTACGCTGGGATAAGTGCATCAATGTTGCAGGAGTTTACAGAGAAAAGTAAATGACATTTTGAGTACTTGAAAAAACATTCTTCTTTTAATTTCCAAAACAAAGTCCCGGTTTGACTTGAATATATATATGTATTCAAAAGATTCTGGTAGTCCTGAAAATATGTTTAATTTAGTTATTGTAGATTGGATATGAATGTGTCTCTTCATGGCGCATCTTGACTAAGAACATCACTGATATAACCCCGGGTTATGTTTCGAACAGCCCACAAGACCTACACTACAGTCTGTTTCTTGATTTGCATGCAGTTAAACATTTTATAATACTCTGTCATAGAACCCCCAGGGAAGGAGAGGTAAAGACAGACCACGGAATACATGGAGACGAGATCTGGAGGCGGAAGTAAAGAAAACAGGAAAAAGCTGGAAGTAAAGGGAAAAGATTGCACAGGACAGAACTGCTTGGCGAGGGCTGGTTGATGGTCTATGCACTTCTGGGTGATATAAGGTGAAAGAGAGATAATACTCTATTTTGAAATGACGTGTATAGTCTATGATTTTTGTTTGAGCAGAAATGTCTGAAGTTGTCCTACTTTTCGCTATTATTTACTGCTTGTCTACAAAAAAGGGAGGACACCAAACAAATATGTGTAACCGGTAGAGAACACAATATTGTGACACATGATCAGCACTGCTATATTCGACTGACATACTTATACTCTTACACTAACATTGCTACTTGTTTCTGGCAAGCGTTGTTGTGATAGAAGTTTTAAATACAGAATTCCCTTCCATATTTCACACTTTTAAATATTGTCACATATCCGAACATTCCAACACTTAAACACTTTAAAAGGTCTCTTTAATTAACGGAAATAATTACAAAAGCTTCATAAACAAAACACGACCATAACAAGCAACAAAAAAGTAATTAACTTATGACAGAACCTTAGCGGTTAGCATGTATCTTATTGCACAATCCTCTACATAGTGAGAGATGGTACTACTCTAGGACTTCTGTTACCAGATCGCTGTCATTTCAACGCGCAAAAAGCAGGATTATCGTTGAGTATTGTGACGCAATTTGAGACTGATTGTGAAGAATCCTAATGCTGTTTTATCAATATTTGTATTTTATGCTTTTATTTTCCCTGGAAATTTCACTAAAATAGCAAAATATCTGGATACTTGCCTAGTCCTACTAATCCACTGACGGTACGCCACTGACGCACACCACTGACGGTACGGCACTAACGGCACGCCACTAACGGCACGCCACTAACGGCACGCCACTTACGGCACACCACTGACGCACACCACTGACGGCACACCACACCACTGACGGTACGCCACTAACGTCACGCCACTAACGTCACGCCACTGACGGCACACCATTGACGGCACACCACTGACGGCACGTCACTGGCACACCACTGACGGCACACCACACCACTGACGGCACACCATTGACGGAACACCACTGACGGCACACCACTGACGGTACGCCACTAACGGCACACCACTGACGGCACACCATTGACGCGGCATGTCACTGGTTCTAACCTTTGGTAAGCCATATATATTTTTATTGTAGAAAATTAAATTGTTTAAAATATAGCCTGTAACCTATATATGTCTGTAGGGACAAACGACCATTATTCCCGTCTATAAATCATCCATATCTTTTGGATCCAGCACCACTTAACCGTCCAGGTGGATGTTAGCCTTTTTTAAGGAGGAGTGCGGGGAGGGGGGAATTTAATGGGAATGTAGAGTAGTTTCCCGTTTATAAGGGCAGGCACTAGGTAGGGAGGGACGAGAGCACGTTTCTAAAGCAAATATGTTGATCAAGCTGGATGCTGTCTCTTCTTCAATGACCTTTTAATGTGTTATGGTGGTCAATCGAAGTAAATAGCGCACTATGTATCATTATATAATGCGAGTGAAAGCTAAACAAACATGAATAAACATAAATAAGTAACAAATAAACGCAAATTTAAAAAAAAAAAAAAACTAAACTTGCATAAATGTTAATTTTAAAAAATTAAGATAATTTTTAAAAACTAAATAGTATACATACACAGAAATGAACATACATAATAAAAAATGTATCTAAAATACAACGACGATAAACATAAATAAACCAAATGTTAACTACAAATATTTTTATTCTGTTATGAAAGGAGCGGTGGTGATTTATGCGGATTGACTGAAGTCGTCAGCCATAATTTCCGCCTAATCATGAAGCTGACGGGGAAATGTCCTGAATGTCTGTTAGTTTTTGTTTTGTTTTTGGGAAGAGAAATTTCATGGTGATCTTCTTGCATGGGCTATGGGATAAGGGTGACTGACGATGGAAGTGGATATGTTCTTTGAAAGAGGAATGTAATGTAGCTTGCCGCATTGAGATCTCTGTTTCCTTCCTTTAAGTATTTCACTGTGACGGGCTATTGAGTTTTGTAGCATTCAAATGACTTTAGAAATGCTTTCGAAACTGAGATGAATGCTTTGTCAATGTGCAATCTCCTCGTCAATTATCGGCATTTTTTCCTCTATTTCCTTAGTACTTATCAGCCTACAGTGAGCCAGCCACACACTCAGGATGAGACGGTTTGAAGGTTATGCTCGCAAAATGCTCATAAGAAGACTCCACACGGGGTGTGCAAGGTTTCTGGTTATTTAAAAGAATTTTTTTGTTTGTTTTGCGTTTGCCTTATTTCTCAAATCCCCAAGGCGGTGTGCGTTGCACTGTGCTTTTTATTTTGCGCCTGTCGCCCCAGTGCATCCGACTTCAGCATGCATTTTATGTAATGATCTTCTTCCTCCTGCATTGTCTAAGGGTTTGCTTCCCCGTGGTAACGGTCGGTGCTGAGATGGGGATCGAACCCAGCACCTTTGAGTTGTGCGCCGTGCCACTTAACCACTAGGCCACGCCGTCCACGGATTCTGGTTAGAATTCAAGACATTTATATGAGCAGGTGAACGTAAAACGGATTTCCATATAGCGGGGGGCTACTGTATATTTTATATGTCTTCAGGTATTGCATGATATAGACTTACACATTTCAAATGCTACTGCCGAAACAGATGTTGAGCAGCATAGATGGCCAGACACTGTTGTGTGAACTTGTTTGATGTTATTTCAACTAAATGAACACATTTGCTGCTCAAACAAACGCAATGCAACAAGCCAATTATGGACGTTTCAGTATTTCTTCTTCTTCTTCTTCTTCTTCTTCTTCTTCTTCTTCTTCATCGTACGCAGTCAGACAGTAACCATTATTTTTTCGAAAAAAGCGGCGGTCATCCTGAGGCTGTCGACACTGCCATACAGCTTGTCTTGCAGTTCCACTGGTGATGGCCACATCTGCTCTCTCTGATCCTCGTATGTCGGGCAGTTCTGCAGCAGATGTTCAGCGGTCATTTTACCGGTACAGCACGGGCATTCGTCGGTACCACCTATTTTAATTTGTTAAATAGGTGGTACCTCAGTCTATTGTGGCCAGTGCGAAGTCTGAAGACAACGACCTGCTCTCTTCGGTTCAACTGGTAATAGGCATCGTTTTTGGTGTAACCAGTATGTTCGGTTTCCCATTTGGTCATGTATCTGGCTTTGATAAGCCGTTTTGACTCTTCGTACGTCATACTAGTATCTGTTTGTGGTAGTCTTGCGCCTTCTTTTGCCAGTCTGTCTGCCTCCTCGTTGCCTTAGATGTTGCAGTGTGATGGGACCCACTGCACCACTACCCTTTTTGGTGCGGACTGCTGGCACAGTTGGCAGAGTGCTGCTCTTAAGTCATTAAGCTCAGTGTTTTTCTGGCTTCTTATCGCTGTGACTACGGCGTTTCAGTATTTAAACAATATAGATCAATAATTAAAATAGTTCAAAAAGTTCATTTTCCAATTATCATTTATTTTTATCCCATCATATGGCAACTTGAATGTGTGAAAAGAAAGCAGACCAGCTTTAAAATACTGATTATCTTTGCCGAAGTTGCCACTTTTTGTGATTTCTTGTATCTTTGTATCCTTTCATTATTATGCTGCTGCCAAAGACGGATGTGTCGGACTGAAAAGTGCAAATATCGCAGTCAGGCTGCAAAATAGCGACACAACGCATCACGTTTTCCGGACTACATCATGCTTCTTGCAAAGCCAGCTCAGAGCTTGGCAGCGAGAGATTGAGAACGTTCAGGGCTTGGCAGAGGGGGGTGGGGAACGTTCAGGGCTTGGCAGAGGGGGGTGGAGAACGTTCAAGGCTTGGCAGAGAGAGATTGACAACGTTCAGGGCTTGGTAGCGGGAGATTCAGAACGTTCAGGGCTTGACTGAGGGGCATGGAGAACGTTTATGGCTTGGCAGAGGGAGATTGCGAACGTTCAGGGCTTGACAGCGAGAGATTTAGAACGTTCAGGGCTTGGCAGAGGGGGGCGGGGAACGTTCAGGGCTTGGTAGCGATAGATTGAGAACGGACGCAGAAGAAGATGTAACATCTGAATGTTCAAGGGTGGTCATCACGTGGATGCGCTTGAATCGTGGCAAGATGAACACGGTCAACTCCGTGCTCTGTGACGGTCGCGAAACAGCTGACCAGCGCCTTGACACTCATCACAAATAGATTGCTAAAAAGGCGGACAGTACCTACTGGCCGTAGGGCTGTCAAAGAGGCGGACAGTACCTACTGGCGGTAGGAGTGTCAAAGAGGCGGACAGTACCTAATGGCGGTAGCGGTGTCAAAGAGACAGACAGTACCTACTGGCGGTAGGAATGTCAAAGAGGCGGACAGTACCTGTCTGACGGTATGGGTGTCAAAGAGGCGGACAGTACCTACTGGCGGTAGGGGTGTCAAAGAGGCGGACAATACTTACTAGAGGTAGGAATTTCAAAGTGGCGGACAGTACCTGCTGGAGGTAGAGATGTCAAAGAGGGGGACAGTACCTGGCTGACGGTAGGGGTGTCAAAGAGGCGGACAGTACCTGGCTGACGGTAGGGGTGTCAAAGAGGCGGACAGTACCTACTAGAGGTAGGGATGTCAAAGAGGTGGACAGTACCTACTAGAGGTAGGGATGTCAAAGAGGTGGACAGTACCTACTAGAGGTAGGGATGTCAAAGAGGTGGACAGTACCTACTAGAGGTAGGGATGTCAAAGAGGTGGACAGTACCTACTAGAGGTAGGGATGTCAAAGAGGCGGACAGTACCTAGCTGACGGTATGGATGTCAAAGAGGCGGACAGTACCTACTGAAGGTAGTGATGTCAACGGATTTGAACAGTATCAAATAGTCTAAAAATCATAGTGTGTTAGTTTCACACAAGGACAGTACCATATAGTGCACACATGCAGAAAGTATATGTTCCTTGGCATAAATCATGCCTGCACGTTTTGTCGTTCACCATTCACAGACAATAAATGATACAGACAAGCTAGACAGAACATCGCGAAAATGTGTAACCTGATCACCCAAAACAGGTGCTTCAGTCCCTCAACTTCACTACACAATCTCAACTCATAAAGTGACACAAGCAAGTATCACATATACACAAATATACAAGCACACACGCACATACATACACGTACAACATTACAAATACACGCATATTTGCTAACACATGCATGCACTCACGCACACACAGATTCATATACACAATATCTCTTTTGCGATCCCTCTCTCTCTCTCTCTCTCTCTCTCTCTCTCTCTCTCTCTCTCTTTCTTTTCACTTACACACACATACACACTAAGACAGACATGTACACGTACATATTTGTGATTGAGTATAAGGACAAGCTATATTCCTAATGCAGGCCGCCAGATGGTGATTCAGTGTCTGTCAAGGTGATGTGATAATTAGGCTAATCATTAAGTTCTAAATCACATAATTGCTGTGTATCCCATTGCTCGTTCTGGCTGTTCCACCTTCAGCTTGAAACATTTCCAATAATTCGCTTAGTCTCCCATTGCGCTCGACATAACTCTCCTTTCTGTGTTATCTTTTTCAATAATCTCAAACTCAAGTAAGTCCAAGAGGCACATGGTTACACGTATAATGGCTCGCGGGCCGTACAACAGTAAAGGCTGTTTTCGTCCGTCATCTCCCGTAGCCTATGAGACCACTGCGGCCCCACATGTTAGTCTATGGACTCTGCTGTTCAGTTTCGATGATACATTTCGTTGGCTGACAGACTACGTTGCATCTGCAGAACTCTTTCTTCTGTCACGTTGCAGCGATAGTATTACCTAGATAGATAGATAGATATATAGATAGATAGATAGATAGATAGATAGATAGATAGATAGATAGATAGATAGATAGATAGATAGATAGATAGATAGATAGATAGATAGATAAATAGATAGATAGATAGATAGATAGATTGTTTTTTGTTTTTTTTCTTTAAGTCTTCCTTCCGGTTTACTCATTGCGAGAGTAACTGGGAAGTCTATTATAACGACAATTGTTAATTATTTGTATATTTACAAAGTGAGAACTGAGGCTCTGGAAAAAAAAAAAAATTCCTGACAGCGTCGATATGAATGTGGGATCACCTCATAAAAGGTTTGTGTGCCAAGGAGTGGACACGAGTAACTGTGAAGTCAGTGGACACCAACATCCTTACACAATACAAAGTGGATGGCTGACGTGCAAGCGTTCTTGTAGTTTTGTCACAAATAGACAGCTTTGAAAAGTAAAAATAATAATATTTACCCATCGCAAGCAAAGATGGTGACGGCATTAGACTCTGCCGCGAGATGTGTGTGTTCTCATTTGTTTATAAAGGCAAATCCTGGCACGGCAGACTTTGTCATGCCAGGTGGCCGTTCTGAGCTCATTGTGTAACAGCTGCTTGATGATATGCTTATCTGGCATGTGAAAACCATGTTCCGTCCATTCTATCTGAGGTCTTCCCGGAACATATCGCTATATTGTGTTCTAGACTCCGAGGGTGTTTATTTCACGGCAGCCCAACACGACTCTGCGGACCCAGAAAACAGCTGTGTGGGCTTGGAGTTTGATATTACAGATTTGTTATCTGTTTTTGTAAAGGTGAAGGTAGCCCACACAAGAGACACTGCAGTCAAAGATAAAGTGCTAGACTAGATGGTAATAGGTCTTAGCTTTTAATGGGGTATTCTATGCAGTTGCAATTTTACTCGTCGTTGTCTTTGCAAACAGTAAACCAGGTACCTATTTACAACTACGTTGACTAGAGCGTATCGACAATAGGAGCGAGCTGAGTAACGTTAATGTGAGAAGCAAACAAAAACTTCAAGTATTTAACAGTGCCTCAATGGCGTTAACTAGCTTGATATTTTTCAAAAATACAATGTCGTAAATAGACAGTTTGTAATGGCACCGATCAGTCGCACTACATCATATGAGAAGAGCTTCTGCATTATTACGTCTAGTCACCATTGAAACATTATTGCAGATTTCGAAGGGCATTCTCTATCTGTGAAGGCCTAATGCTGCAGTCAATACCGGATTATTGATAAGCCACAATACATCGATATCCTGTTTCCAAACTTAACAGTACAGCATTTATGCTTGCGTAAAATGGGCCTGGATTATCTGTTTGGAGTCAGAGGAATTAAACAACCTGCAGGATGTTAACATTGTCAACATTCTTTGAGCTGGAGAAGTCTATCAGATAAGTCGTGTCAGTGTTCATGTTCCCTACGGCTGAAGAAGTCTATCAGATAAGTCGTGTCTGTGTTCATGTTCCCTAGAGCTGAAGAAGTCTATCAGATAAGTCGTGTCTGTGTTCATGTTCCCTAGAGCTGAAGAAGTCTATCAGATGTGTCTGTGTTCATGTTTACCGTGTGTTGTTTTGATTAGTTCCTTATTCACAATTGTCTTGTTTTGTTTGTCCGTTAAGAAGACTATTTGGTGGCAATCTAATGTGTTTTTTTTCATGTTGTGTCTATTTGGTGTGAACTCTCATTTGCTTTCTAGCGCATATATCGTTATTGAAGAAGATCATTGAGCGAATTCTGCTGATAAAATTAGAATGAATTCAAGACTGTTCTGACATTTTCCAGATATCTCGGAGACTCTCATGCTCGTTACCTTTCTGATGGGCGTTCATGGTTCAGGCAATTCAAAAGAGATTGTACATTTTCACACCGATGTAGACATTGGCATGCCAAACATCGTTGCCTGCTCGACAGCAATTGTGTCATAAGTCTATTTGTTTGTCTAACCCTGAGTAACTGTTCGGCGTTCCTGACGTCTCCCTTCAGCTAAACACCACCGGCGTTTTGTTTATCGCCTTGTTATAATGTTTGTCCAAGAAGGATTGAAGCGACTCGACCCACCTTGTTTTCTTATCTCGCGCTAAGTGCTACTTCCGGTACGTTTTGACAGGAAAGCGCGAAAAATGTTAGCGGATCTGCGGTTTGGATTTCACCTGTTGATATTTGAGTGGCGGACAGACGACACTAATAAGGACCGGCTAAACTGACCTTTCAACTTCAGCAAAATGATGGAGGCCTCATGGCTGGTCTGCGCACGATTTACAGAATATAACAACTTGTGTAGTGCCATCGAGCAAAAGTAGCAAAATTATGGGAGATTTAACTGATGGGCGGTATATTTGTTCTTTTTTTACTTTCCACACCATGCCTGAATGACTTAGCAAGAGTCTTAAAGCAATAATCACCACTGTGTTTCACTGCCAGCTCAGATCTGACTTATCTAGGGGCTAAAGCAATACTCACCACTGTGGCCCACTGCCAGCTCAGATCTGACTTATCTAGGGGCTTCAAGCAATACTCACCACTGTGGCCCACTGCCAGCTCAGATCTGACTTATCTAGGGGCTTCAAGCAATACTCACCACTGTGTTTCACTGCCAGCTCAGATCTGACTTATCTAGGGGCTTCAAGCAATACTCACCACTGTGGCCCACTGCCAGCTCAGATCTGACTTATCTAGGGGCTTCAAGCAATACTCACCACTGTGGCCCACTGCCAGCTCAGATCTGACTTATCTAGGGGCTTCAAGCAATACTCACCACTGTGTTTCACTGCCAGCTCAGAGCTGACTTATCTAGGGGCTTCAAGCAATACTCACCACTGTGGCCCACTGCCAGCTCAGATCTGTCTTAGCTAGGAGCTTAAAGCAATAATCACCACTGTGGCCCACTGCCAGCTCAGATCTGTCTTATCTAGGGGCTTCAAGCAATACGCACCACTGTGTTTCACTGCCAGCTCAGATCTGACTTATCTAGGGGATTCAAGCAATACTCACCACTGTGGCCCACTGCCAGCTCAGATCTGTCTTAGCTAGGAGCTTAAAGCAATAATCACCAATGTGGCCCACTGCCAGCTCAGATCTGTCTTATCTAGGGGCTTCAAGCAATACTCACCACTGTGTTTCACTGCCAGCTCAGATCTGACTTATCTAGGGGCTTCAAGCAATACTCACCATTGTGGCCCACTGCCAGCTCAGATATGTCTTAGCTAGGAGCTTAAAGCAATACTCACCACTGTGTTTCACTGCCAGCTCAGATCTGTCTTATCTAGGGGCTTCAAGCAATACTCACCACTGTGTTTCACTGCCAGCTCAGATCTGTCTTATCTAGGGGCTTCAAGCAATACTCACCACTGTGGCCCACTGCCAGCTCATTTCTGACTTATTTTTTTTTCACGAACGTTTTCAATCTCCTGCTATCAAGTAGTGCTTTGCAGCTAGCGGGGTGTAGTGCAGAGAACGGTGATGCATTGTGTCGCTAGTTTACAGATTGACTACGATATTTGCACCTTTCGGCCCGGCACATCCGTCTTCCACAGAAGTTTTGACTTAGCTAGGGACTTAACGCAATACTCGCCTATTGTGATCCATTAACATTTTAGTTCAAACTAAATAACACACAATTATGAATGCATCATGTGTTCCTATTGCGTGTTTGTTTTTACATTACATAGTATAACCTCCAACTGTCGACGAAAACAGCCCTATTGCCTCTATCCAAAAAGTCACACTGTTCAGTCCAAGGCTCGATCTGTTGGCTGTTAATGTTGACCTACGGTATATTAAGGGGTCAGAGGTAAGCCTTCTTCGAGCGTAGTGTTGCAGAATGTTTGAACTTTTGCTTTTCGCATCAATGGGTCAGGGTCGATTCTCGTAGTGAACATGTTCCAACCAATTCAGCTATACATAAATACTTGACTTACCTTTAGGAAGGAATAGACACCGTTGTCGTACATTATAACAACCTGAGGATTAGTAGTATGTTGTACATAACGATCACCACCCCCTTCCTCCATCTGAGGGTGAGGCGATGTTATCACTGGAAGAGAGGGAGGAATTATGATGGTGAGGCGATGTTATCACTGGAAGAGAGGGAGGAATTATGATGGTGAGGCGATGTTATCACTGGAAGAGAGGGAACAATTATGATGGTGAGGCGATGTTATCACTGGAAGAGAGGGAACAATTCTGATGGTGAGGCGGTGTTATCACTGGAAGAGAGGGAACAATTCTGATGGTGAGGCGATGTTATCACTGGAAGAGGGAGCAATTCTGATGGTGAGGCGATGTTATCACTGGAAGAGAGTGAACAATTCTGATGGTGAGGCGATGTTATCACTGGAAGAGAGGGAGATAAGATCTCTAGCTGAGCCTTTATTTCAGATTCAAATTTATGCACCTTACGTTTGTCTAAATTCCATATTTAATTAAAAATACTCTCCATGTTCTTTTTCATGGCGTATTGTACTCCTGTAATACAACAACTGTCTCTCTGCAGATCAGGCATGTTCATCTAGAGTACCTTACAATCAAAATACCATCATTCTTAATGTCCTTCGAATTGTCTGCTTTATTTTCAAACTGTTTTTTTTTTGCTTGTCAAAATAAATTAAGTTCCTAAATATTGCGAAGTAAATATACAAGTGGAAATACCGAACACATTCATGTTAAAAGAATGTGACAGGAAATTGGGTTTCGTCTTCCAGAGTTTCAAAATTATTTTTTTTAGTGTCAAATTTGTTTCTACTTCTGAGAGATGTTTTGTCCCTCGATTTGTTGTTGGGTAAGATTTGTACCCTCAGAAATCATCGGCTCCCTTGAGAGAATGCCCCCTATGAAATCACCGGGAGTAGATAAGATCTCTACAGATGACCTCAAGGACTGAGGACTACCACCTCATATAGCCTAAGCTAAACGCTATACAATATTCCGCTACACGGGAGGAATACATACAGAGTGATCTAACTCAAGATGATATTTTTACAGGAAAAAGGAGATAAGGATGACCTTGGAAACTATCGCCCAATTACACTTCTCTCGGTCACCTACAAACACTTTACGTATACTCGCTAGGATCCGTCACCTTCTCGAGGCCCCGCAAGCAGTCAACCAGGCTGGCTTTCAGCGCGCCATCAGCACAATAAACCACATCTCAATCTGCTGCCGACTAAATGAATCAGCCAGATAGTACCATCTTCCTTAATCTTCACTTTTATCGACTATAAGAAAGCATTTGACTCTGTTGAGCTACTATTCGTCTGGCTCTCTTTGCTGAACCAAGGCATTAATGTCAGAATAGTTGCTAACTGCCACGCAGACTGTACAACAACCTTTCAGTCTTTCTAAAGGTTTAATAGTTTCCTTCTAGAAAGGAATACGTCAGCGGGTCACTATCTCATCAAGTCTCTTTTGCGCATGTCTGGAGTCCATTATCAGTCAATTCGACTGTACCCCCTTTTGGCAGTAACATCAATGACAAGCGACTTGACCATCTCCTCCTCTCAGATCACATAGTTCTCATCACAGAAATAGCCAAAGACGCCAACCAAAAGACAGTTATGTTTCACAAGTAGGGACAAAAGCAGGCTTCGAGATTAACACCTCCAAGGTAACAGTCATGCGTAACCGTTTCGGTTCCGGTGACTCAGTCTTCCTCGATGCCGAGAATCTGGAGGAAGTGGAGAAGTATATCTTCCCGGGACGATTTTTGAACATGCAGAACGACCTAAAGCCAGAATTAGCAAGACGTTCAGAAAGACGGCACTACATCAAAGATGAGAGCCGCGTAGCGCAGTGGTTAGCGAGCTGGCTTCGTATCTGAGTGGTCCTGGGTTCATTCCCCAGTTGAGGCGGAAATGTTTTTCAGAACGCAACGGCTCGCCATGGGTCGACCCAGCCTTAAATGGGTACCAGTTCAGTCCGGGAAGTAAAAGCGGTGAGGGAGAGGAGATGGCTACCGCCCTCATTTAGCCGGGACTTTGAAATTTGAGATCGCTAACACATCACACATCTACGGCAGTAATGCTATGGGTTACTTTCCTTTTTTTTTTTTTTGACCAAACCAACGACTAACTCCCTATTCAACTCCACATTTGTCCTTGCAATGTGTTAGGCCCCCAAAGACTTGGTCACTTACATAGGAGATTGAGTCCAAGCTGAGTGATTCAAGGCTCCCTCAAAATTCACATGATCGGTTTCACGCTGCAGAATCAACGAGAAGGAGGAGGTAAAACGCTAAGATACGAATTCCTTTAAAGCGTTAGCTAGGGAGTCCAAAAGCGAGGGGTGGGAGGAGTTCATCACAAGAGTGGGTAATGATAATAGCCTCCAGAAGTTCTGGCACATGCATCGAAAGATGAATGGACAAACTACAAGCCAGCTTATCCCCAACATTCAAGACACCCCATTAAGGCTCCTGAAGACAGATGAAGAGAAATGTCTACGTTTTTTCAGTCGATATGTTGCTCAGACTGACAAAGGCGACACAGATGTCCGTCAGGAAACTCAGACAAGGCATCTTAGACGCAGCCATAAGAAGAGAGGCTTGTGTAGACCTTATCACCGAGGCAGAGGTCGTAAATAGCCTACGTACAAGCAAAAACACAGCCCCAGGTCCTGATGGGGTACAATATTCCCACATCAAGCAGTTGGATGAGACAGGTATAAGAAAAATGGTATAAGAAAAATGGTAAATGAGTTCAACCACACTATAGAGAAGTCATCTGTGCCTGAGGACTGGCTTCATAGCTATCTGTGCCCACTTCCTAAACCTGGTAAGGACTCCACGCTTCTTTGCAGCTATCGACTAATCACCACACAAAATGTATATGGCAAATTGCTCGAGAAGATAGTGGCCAAGAAAATAATGGCCTACCTTGAACGGGAGCAGATTCTACCCGATACGCTGGGCAGCTATAGAACAGCGAAGGAGACCTGGGCTAACGCTGGATCTTTCACGTATGATGTGTACGAGGGGTTTCAGTCAAAGCAAGAAACAGTCACGGTGGCACTCGACCTGGAAGACGCATACAACCGTGTCGATTTTGGGACCTTAATTACCTGTCTGCAGCAATGTGGTTTAAGCCCGTGGCTGGTTAGTTGGACATCAGCTGCCCTGGTGGAAAGAACAGTTGCGCTACGCGTGGGATCGTGCACATCAGAACCGAGGCGAATATGTCCAGGACTGCCTCAAGGGTCTCCGCTCTCACCGGTGCTGTTCAACATTTACACAGTAAAAGTGGCCAATATTCAACCCACATGGACAGGGTGAACGTTGACATTTGCCGATGATATCCTAACGTACAGGACTGGCTCAGACAGGCAAGAGTTGGTCAAAGACATCCAGGAAACCTTGCAAGGAAACTCACAGTGGTGCAGCGACTCAGGCTCCGAGACCAATCCGAACAAGGCCTGCATAACGTGGTGCTCTTTGAATAATTCCATAGTAAAGGCTGAGCTCCAGGGCATCACTTTTGTTGGTTGCACCATCGACAGATGTGACAGGTTGAAATACCTCGGAGTGACATTTAATCGCAGTCTTTCTTATAACTGCCATGTTGACCACATCGTACAAAGAGGCAAGATAGGGTTAGGAGCACTCAAAACCATGGCTGGTGCCGACTTGGAACAACGCCTCCTGTTCATCCTATTTCGTCAGGTCGTGTTGTCTATCATCGATTACGGACTAGGAATCCTCACTATCAAGAAAACAGTGTGAAAGGTTGGACCGCATCCAGAATGAAGGTATACGTCTGGTTCTGGGCTGCACTAGAGATACCCCGATTGTGTTGATGCGGCACATGTTGGGATTGTTAAAGGTGACGTCCAGACATAAACTGGCATAAGTCAAAGCCTATATGCGTGTCACAACAGACACGCGGCACCCTCTGCAAAGTAGTATATCAGACATCAAGGGATTAATAATCAAGAGCGGGTCGTCATGGATGGCACAGGCAGAGCACGAGGTAAATCAGCTGATAACAGAACACCCAGGAGAGTGACGCTGTCATATACACCGACGGATCAGTCGTGTGCAGTGGGACATCAGGTTGGGGTTTTTCGGCTAGAGTGAGAGGAGAGGTCGTTGCTGAGCGCAGTAGAGCATACATGTCGAGAACCTCCAGTATGAGAATGGAGACGGAAGCAGTGACCTCAGCACTGAAATGGATATCTGAGACTTCTATAACAAAGGCAGTCGTCGTGACAGACGCGCAAGCCGTACTTCAGAAAGTACAGAAGGAAAGTACGAGTGGATAGCTGCTTTTGAGGCCTCAAACCTCAAGGCGCTGACCTGGATCTACTGTCCTTCTCATGCCAGGGTTTAAGGCACTGAAAGAGCTGACATCTTAGCTTCACGGGCTCCCATCATGGGCACATTGGTGATGGACAGAAGTGACATTATGAAATCAATCAATGACCGCCTGCTAGATGAGGACACCGCAATAGATGAAGCAGCAATACACAGACTGCAAAGATTCGACATTAAACGAGGTTCGAGCGGAGTGGGGTGCATGAGAGGACGGCGCAGGAGAGTATATAACCAGCGAGCTACATGGACCATCAGCATCCATAACTTACGCCATTTGATGAGAGAGACTGAGCACCTATGGGTATGCCCGGAGTATAGTGACGTCGATTCTTAGAAACAGAAACAGAAACATAAATCAACGTATGAAAGATCTTCACACCACTGGCGTACGGCTAATGTCATTGGGGAAGGATGCCGTTACTAATGCAGACAAGGAAAAGCATCGCTAGCCTGATAACTTGCTTCGGGGATCTGATGACCGTTGGGGTACCCACGAGACAGGAAAATGACCTCGCGGAAGACCACCTACACCCGGTGCCGACGCCATCGAACTCAAATCAACATTCACGATATTACAGCAGGAAAACTTATCACCCACGTGGCTGAAGACAAAAGATAATGGGAACGAAGTTTGGCCACTCAGTGGCGTAACCGACGCTGAGGAACGAGTCCTCTAGTAATCAGTAATCCAGAAAAAAAGTTATTTAAATATTTTCTAAAACATCTGGTGGTACATAAAAACAGTCTTGCCCAACCATAACAGATAGCGGAAGACGTGGGCTCCTACCCCCGTCCACTGTTACGCGCAAGAGAAGGAAGAAATTACACGTTCATGTTGTGCCACAATTACACATATCATAACGAGGCCCTGGGACTGGATCCAGTTTGAGATACATTGACTATACGTTATAAGGACTGCTTGTGCCGTGGTTGCCTGTTGGTCAGTTACATGGGAAGACTAGGGGGCTTGACTTTGCTCTTAAATAACTTTCCGTCTTAGCTCGACAATCTGCTGACGATGAAACTCGTACAGGATCATGTGGAATCAATCGCTCAACCACGCAGCTACTTACACCAGCAGAAGAAAGGGCGTGGGTCGAGACTCTGGCGCCTTATAACCGTATGCTTCTGTTACATGACACATGTCAGTATGGATGGCAGGTCATCTAGAATATGTTATTGTCGGATGTAAATTTACGCGATGATTTGCAGATATGTATAGTAAATGTGTGGGCATGTATGTATGCGTGTGTGTATGTGTGTATGTGTGTGTGCATGTGTGTGTGTTTGTGTATGTGTGAATGTATCTGGCCGGCACAACCTGCTTGCAAAAATTTATTTTTTTCAAATGTATGTTATATTTAATTTAATTTTTTGGAAGTTGGAGAAGAGCCGGAGGGAGTAAGAGGTTAACTCTCCTTACTCTGCTGAAAGTTTGTGGCCTAGGGAAGAGGTTAACTCTCCTTACTCTGGGGAAACATTGTGGCCTAGGGAAGAGGTTAACTCTCCTTACTCTGGGGAAACATTGTGGCCTAGGGAAGAGGTTAACTCTCCCTACTTAGAGCGCACACATACAGTAAACAACAACACACATTGGAACACAGTAGAGCATGCACGAGTAAAATCACATATTAGAGTGTGCCGATACAGTATACAATAGACACGTATTACAACAGAGCGCATTGAGTACTTTGTACAAGGGAATGCTAACTCAAAAAATGTTTGCTGAAGTCGGATGTGTTGGACCGAAATGTGCAAATATCGCAGTCAAGCTGTAAACTACAACACAATGCATTCCGTTCTCTGGACTACATTCTGCTACTTAAGCCCTTTCAGGGTTTGGTAGCGGGAGATTGAGAACAAACGCAGAAGAAGAAGAAGTACTTTGTATAATAAAACATGGAAACATATTAAAGTGTTCAAATATTACACATAATATGCACCTGAACCCGCAAAGTAAGCCAAAAGTGTTAAGAGTTCTTATTAAGAGATGTAGTGACGTAGTGGCAGAGTGGCTAGAGCGCCTGGCAAAGTATCCGAGTTCGCGTGCCTGCCACAACACGCTTTAATCTATCCAGATGTACATTAATGTATCGTTGTCAGTTGTAGAGGCACGGCAGCAAGCAAAGAAACTGATCACTCCTGCCTTAAAAAAAGAGACGGTGAATTATCAAACACTTCATCTCCAACGACATTGTTGGATATCGGATCAACGTCTTCACCCTTATAAGACGATGGAAGGTAATTGTTTGAGGAAAACTAGTACAACGACCTCTAACAAGCGGACACATCTCGACCTGCCTCCATTCCTTTCATCGAGGAATGTAATAAATAGAAACTGGAGCGTCTAAGTCCGCAATCTGTCAATGCGGCCATCAGTGAAACAAGTCAGTGATGTAACCAGAGAGCCAGGAGATAATGTGGCTCTTAGTGTCAGGATGTATTAGCGACAGGGGCACAGCCAGTTTATCGTTGCGACGAGAAGCCTAGGGCTGTTCGTATGTCAGCACAAACTAGCTGGATCCAGGTGCCATGGAAAGGACTAGGCATATTTGGTTAGTTCAGATGGAAACACTGTACGGGCAATTCATTTTTGGGTGGGCTGCAAATGTGGTTGGGAAACTAGTTTTAGTGCTGCAAGAGTAGTATATGGTAGCCATTTGAGATTCGAATTACACATTAGAATAAGTGTTTTACATAAATAGGTCGCGGGAGATCACAGTGAATTGGTAACCGTTGTATATTTAAATTAACTTGACTTAATTTAACTTAACAATTTCATTATATTGGTTTTGAAGAGTCTATGGAGTTTGAATACAACCAGTTTATTCAACTTCACCGGTACTAAAATTAACTGTGAGTATCCCATCTATTTTTGAATGCACTTACTGATCCTCTTTCCACAAAGTCATGCGGCAATGCATTCGAAGTATTCACCACTCTCTGGTGGAAACAATATTTCCTAATATCTAAGCTGGATCTTTCTTTAAACAACGTGGATCTGTACTTTCTTGTCCTTGCAGTCGATTGTTTTTTAACAACTTGTTAAAGTCTAATTTATACTTTCAATTTATTAATTTATAAAATTGTATTAAGTCACCTGAAATGTTTCTATTTTAGACACTGTAGACCAGGCTTTCTGAGTCTTTCCTAATAACTATAATTCTGGAATCCAACGATAAGTTATGTAGCACATTTTTAATCCTTCTCATCATGCTAAATTCCATCTATGATAACAATTCCACACCTAATCACAATACTCCAATTTAGGTACACGCCTTCGACAAGTGGGTTTCGTAGAATTAATCGATCCAGCACCTAATTGGTGCAAGGTCACGCAGGTCCTGAATATGCAAGAAGGGAACTAAATGGTCTGGTCACATGCCAAATGTGTCTCGGAACCTCCATGTAGCTTGGACATGTAATATGCAACAGCAGGTCTTCAGATCAGGAGGAAGACCAACACGAAGGACTCATAGAGTTAGTGAAACAATGTAGAGGAATGAGCTGAAACTATGGACGTTCACATAGAAGGCACAAGAAATACGACTAGACCTCTTCATGACGTCGTTCAACATTAACAGACAGATGAGGCAATATTTGATGATAACAGAAAGGTGAGAAGAGACAAGATACGATGAGGTCACATAATCGACATAGATAGATGAGATGACACAAAGTCGGCATAGACAGATGAGATAAGATGAGATAACACAGACACACACATAAAGTTATGATGGGATGAGATGACACAGACGCAACGTACATTGATGAGATGAGATAAAGATACAGACACGATTAATATAGTTAAGATGGGCTGAGATGACACAGACAAGACACACGAGATGGGATGAAATGGGATGAGATGGACAGACTCAACTTACATAGATGAGATGAGATAAAGATACAGCCACGATTGATATAGTTAAGATGGGATGAGATGAGATGACACAGACAAGACACATGAGATGGGATGAAATGGGATGAGATGGACAGACTCAACTTACATAGATGAGATGAGATAAAGATACAGCCACGATTGATATAGTTAAGATGGGATGGGATGAGATGACACAGACAAGACACACGAGATGGGATGAGATGACACAGACAAGACACACGAGATGGGATGAGATGACACAGACAAGACACATGTGATGAGATGAGATGACACAGACAAGACACATGAGATGGGATGAGATGACACAGACAGGATAGATGAGATGGGATGAAATGAGACAAACTCAACATAGATAGATGAGATCAGATGAAGACACAGACAAGACACAGATAGAAGAGATGAGAAGACACAGACAAGACACAGATAGAAGAGATGAGAAGACACAGACAAGACACAGATAGAACAGATGAGATGAGATGATTACGATAAAATGAATAAGAGACTAGACATTTATAATTGCGGCGAGATGAAATAAAGACACACACGTTACATAGATAGTCCTCCTATGTTCAGCGTGTTATTGGGTTGTCGGAAGGTGGAAAAGGGGGGGGCGGGGGTAAGGGGGGGGGGGGTGGAGGTGTATATACGAAATATATTAACATAATCGCAAGGAATAACGTCAACATAGAATCGCTATACATTATTAGAAGCAGTAAAATGCGCAAACAAATAATTGTCTTCGACTTAAAGTTCAGTACAGACGTCCGCAAAATATTGTCTGCGGGCCGGATCTGGCCAATCGGTAACACACATCAAATCCTTACGTCCGCGCTGGTCTTACATATAATTATGGTGATGCGAACCATCTCAATGGTCATACATTGTATAGATATGTCTATATAAACACGAGTCGCATAGAGTGCAGGCTAAACAAGCATAAATACACACACATACACACACATACACATACACGTTTAGCGATCTTCAAGTTGTAGTTGATGTTAAATGCTCATAATGAGTAAGTTAACTTTTGTGTATGCCCTGAAAAGGGTGTTAGGAGGCGGGATGTAGTAGCTTTCATTACAGCCTGATCGCGCTGATGACGGTGGACCGTGGTCCTCCAGCTGGTTGTGCTATGTTTGCCTTCATCTGCTTGACGCTCACTGCTCCAGGGATCACGTCAATCCATATCTCGTCAACCAGACTCCTTGAAAACAGCCTGTTTCCAGGGAACTCTACATGGAAGAAAGATAGTAGTCTTGGTCAGCATATTGTGCCTGACCCTGACGGGACGTTCTGGTCACGTTGAGGAGCCTGGCCGGACTAGTGACTCATCTAAAAGTCTTATCTATATATTAACGGAGCCCGCCGTCCATTGATTGACGTGACTTCCGGTTTATGCTTTTGGAAACGGTTAACGACCAATGGTAAATCACATAGGGAAGAAAGACATAAAGATGTTATTAGTTGGTTGGGACATTTAGACGCACTGGTGGCAGAGAGGATGAACTCAAGACCTGTACATGCAGTTGACATTTAAACTGACCTAGTGGCGTGTCAGGAAGGTCATGCTTGGAATGTGTCGGAAACTATCCTGCGGAAGCTGGAATGAGAATAAGAAACAACAATTAAGAAGTTGTAAAAATGCATGCACTGGACACATATATTGGGTGTAAATGTAGTAAAGATGATGTGTGTAAAGATCAGAAGATGATTATACATTTGTCAAATGGAGGATCAGACGAGGGTTGTACATTGTATAACGAGATGATCAGATGAGTGTACATTTGTTAAATAGAGGTTCAGATAATAACTATAAATTTGTTAAATAGAGGTTCAGATAATAACTATATTTTTGTTTAATAGAGGTTCAGGCAATAACTATAAATTTGTTAAATAGAGGTTCAGATAATAACTATAATTTTGTTTAATAGAGGTTCAGGCAATAACTATAAATTTGTTAAATAGAGGTTCAGATAATAACTATATTTTTGTTTAATAGAGGTTCAGGCAATAACTATAAATTTGTTAAATAGAGGTTCAGATAATAACTATATTTTTGTTTAATAGAGGTTCAGGCAATAACTATAAATTTGTTAAATAGAGGTTCAGATAATAACTATATTTTTGTTTAATAGAGGTTCAGGCAATAACTATAAATTTGTTAAATAGAGGTTCAGATAATAACTATATTTTTGTTTAATAGAGGTTCAGGCAATAACTATAAATTTGTTAAATAGAGGTTCAGATAATAACTATAAATTTGTTTAATAGAATTTCAGACAATAACTATAAATTTATTTAATAGAGGTTCAGACAATAACTATAAATGTGTTTCAAAGAGGACCAGAGGTTGGGTGTAATTTCGGTTCAGAAGAGGTCATGTAATAAGTGAACATTTCGTACAGAAGAGATCATATAATAAGTGAACATTTCGTAAAGAAGTGATCAAATAACAAGTGAACATTTGGTACAGAAGTGATAATATAATAAGTGAACATTTGGTGCAGAAGTGATCATATAATAAGTGAACATTTGGTACAGGACATGAAATATTTGAACAGTAGTATGAATAATACAAAAGTTCCTGAAGCGTGGCTCCCACACTTCCTCTTTCCACTTCCTAAGCCTGGCAAGTACTCTCACTGCTATGTAGCTATAGAACCACAATTTCACAGAACGTAGATGGCAAACTGCCAGAGAAAATACAGGTCGAAAAAGACATGTTTCACATAGAGAATGAGCCCGGTCGTACTGATGGCCTGTGTAGTTGCAGAGTAATAAAGGAAACATGGGGTAGCTCTGGGACATTTGCTTATGACAGCTGCCAATATTTCCAGCTTAAGACAGACACAGTCGATGTTGCTCTCGACCTGGAGAATGCATAGTCATGTGGATTATGGGACGTTTGTGTGCTGTTTCAGGAAATGAGAAATCAAACTATGGCTTGTAAGGTGGATAGCAGTTTGCTCTGATGAAAAAAATAACTGCACTTCCTTTGGGATCACGAACATGTGCAAATGTTCAGGACTGTCCCAGGATCCCCTGCTCTCAACATGCGCAAATGTTCAGGACTGTCCCAGGATCCCCTGCTCTCAACATGCGCAAATGTTCAGGACTGTCCCAGGATCCCCTGCTCTCAACATGCGCAAATGTTCAGGACTGTCTCAGGATCCCCTGCTCTCAACATGCGCAAATGTTCAGGACTGTCCCAGGATCCCCTGCTCTCAACATGCGCAAATGTTCAGGACTGTCCCAGGATCCCCTGCTCTCAACATGCGCAAATGTTCAGGACTGTCCCAGGATCCCCTGCTCTCAACATGCGCAGTTCAATGTGTACACAATGCAAGTGGTCAACTTTCATTCTGAAAGCCTAGAACGAACAATGCCATTTGGATTTGGCACTTGGCACCCTGGCACTTGGCATCCTCACAAACAGAACTCGCTCTGATAGGAATGAGATGACCAAAGACGCACAATAGACTATACAAGCAGCGCTGTATAGTCATGTGCCCAGATTTATCTCATCGTGGAAGTCAAGCGCCTAAATCTATCTCATCGTGAGAGTTAACTATCTAGATCTATCTCACCATGGGGAGTTAAGCGCCTAGATCTATCTCATCATGGGAGTCAAGCGCCTAGATCTATCTCATCATGGGAATCAAGCACATAGATCTATCTCATCATGGGAGACAAGCGCATAGATCTATCTCATCATGGGAGTCAAGCGCCTAGATCTATCTCATCATGGGAGTCAAGCGCCTAGATATATCTCATCATGGGAGTCAAGGGCCTAGATCTATCTCATCATGTGAGTCAAGAGCCTAGATCTAAATCATCTTGGGAGTCAAGGGCCTAGATCTATATCATCATGGGAGTCAAGGGCTTAGATCTATATCATCATGGGGAGTCAAGGGCCTAGATCTATCTCATCTTGGGGAGTCAAGGGCCTAGATCTATATCATCATGGGAGTCAAGGGCCTAGATCTATATCACAATGGGGAGTCAAGGGCCTAGACCTATCACATCAAGATCGGTCTGATGTCATGTTCCTTTAACAAACGCATGATAAATGTATAATCCCCCCCCCCCTTTTTTCCCCAAGCATCATCCTGATCTTTCTCACCTTAAAATGAGTATCGATTAAATCATACGGAGCTGCAAGCAATGTCTCCCTGCATTGAAGACCATGGCAGCTACTCATAGTTTTTATTCCAATTTATTTTCTTGATCTTCTTCTTGGACTATGACGTGCATGACTTACATCGTACAGTATTTTATAATTCCACTTTGAAGCATGCACTTTTCGGCCCGGCACTTTCGGAAAACTTATTTGGGTGATTGCCATTTTCTAACTTTGACTGTGCCAGTCTACCTACAAACAGGCAGGTAATTTGTAGTCAGAGTCTTCCATATCCTAGATGAGCTGTCATCCAAGCTAGCGAGTATTGTCTACGCTGGTTGGCTTCGATGTCATTCGACAGCTTCTGGTGCGATAGTATATCATTATCCATGCAGGTGGTCTTGAAAAGTTCTCCTTCTCCTAGATGTTTAGCCGTACAAAGCTCATGCGTCTTATCTAGATGAAGTATCTATATGGGCTTAGGCAACTTTCCTGCTAGTATCAATATGTGCGGCATCTGAAAGTCAGGAGCAGGACTATGCTGGCATAGATTATATGAGAAGCCAGACGTGTTTTCACTTCATTGGATTTTGAGAGCTTGTCATTCACTCCACTCCCGGCAATGACAGCATTGCCTGTCCGTGATAATTTGTAGGAGCGGATGCATTTTGTCCGTTACTATTAGTTGGCTCTGCTAGTTACAGATTATGGGCGGGGCGTCTTCACACTGTTGAGGTCCAGAATTGGGGAGTTCGACTGTACCTTGTTACAGCAGAGGTATACCCCTATTGTGAAGATGAGATGAATTCTTGGACATATATATATACATCATATATATGCAATGACCCATAACAAATTCTTGGACATATGTATATACATCATATATATGCAATGCCCCATACCAACGCATATGTGCAAAAACAGCATACAAAAAGCACACATTTCACATGAACACTGCAAAAATCAATAGATCAATAATCAAGAGAGGGACGCCATGGGTGGCAAATGCAGAGACGACGAATTGTTAGGTGGCTACGGTAGATACGTCGAATTGTTAGGTGGCTACGGTAGATGCAATACCTCATAGGGAGGAATGAATGCACGTGAATATTCGAGGTAAAATGACAGATAACCAGTGCGTCACCATCACACTAAATTCGGGTCCTGAGGTGTAAGCCACTGATAATTGATAAATACGTGGGGTCGTGAGGGTGTTATATATCGATGGTTGTGTGTTGGGGTTACTCTGTGATACAGATGGAAGCGTCGGGGTTGACAGCGATTCAAACAATGAGTGTAAATGTACTTCAATGAAATTAAAACAATGCGTGTAAATGGGGCACAGTGGGAATCACACAAATGTTCTGAAGATGAAAGAAGCAGCGAGTCACAGAATCTAGAGATATATTGTCAGTAGAACAAATGTTGAAGAAGAGTAGAAACGATTGACAACAATTCTAGAGACTCTAAAAGATTATTACAGGTTATAAGGTAATCAAGGGAAAAAGTAAATTAGACTAGAACTAGTTTTTTTTTTCAAAGTACAAGAACTAGACGGGGTAAGCAACATATTCATTAAAGAACGGTACATATTAGTTATAAGGAAATATGTATTTAGTTCAATATTGGTGAATGCTTGAAATGCATTACCACGGGAAATTGTGACGACAGGGTTAGTTAATGCATTCAAAAATAGATTGGATGTCGATTGTTATTTTTAGATCAAGTGGAGTAGATTAAACTGGTGTATGCAGAGTCTGCTAAGCCAGTATAAAGAAATTAAGATAAGAGTGTAAATGTACAGCGGGGATCATACAGACAGACAGACAGACACAGACACAGAGACAGAGACAGACACAGACACTGACACCGACACTGACACGGACACGGGCATTATTTGGATCATTATGGATGCCGCCAGACCACGGATTTGCCTGGAATTTACACTAGTCGACGACTTACACTTGTGTTCACGGAAACGTGGTGTTGTTTTCCGTCGGGACTTATTATTTCGTTCTTTTTTTGTGATTTCTTCCATCCGTTTATCCTGGTCTGGACGCCGGCTGAATGGAACTACGCTTATACCTGTGTCGTATTTCACGAGTTAGTTCTGCCGGTTCACCTTCACGAATTTGGCGTGTGGAAATTTTAGATGCTACTATGATGAGCTGAATACAGCTGGGGAGAGATGCCAGACTCACTCACACGCTGAGTGTTGTCCATACGACCTCTTGTGGTTATCGAAAAGGCACGACAAACTGCGTTAGATGCCATCCCACCTTTCTACCCTGCGGGTTACATGTTTACGGAAAGGCTTCGGTGGTAACCCTGAGGCAAAATCTGCATCCCATGCTATCTCCAGTCGTCTCGATGAATGTCTTGCCACTGGCAAAAGGTAGCTTATGCTCTGTGAGTGAGGTTGACAAAAGGCGCAGTTTCTTCCTCACTTTAATCCAAATCACCGCGCAAGTCACCAATTTCAGCGGACACAGCAAGAGATGTCCACACAGCTGAACAAAGAGAGTGGTCTTCATCACTTGTGATGGACAACTATTATGTAGAGTCTTCTAAACCAGAACTTTAAACATAGACGCACTGCTGAAGTCGGATGTGTCGAACCGTAAGGTTCATATTTCACAATCTGTGAATTACGACACATTCCGTTTTCTAGACAACATTCTGCTGGTTGCAAAGCCCATTTCATAATTTGGTAGCGGGATATTGTTGCAACAGATCTTAGTTGTAGAGACAATGCATAGTAGGAGCTTAGACATGTTTTAACATTTAAGAAAGTTAGGAGAATAATATGACGCTTAGACAATCATTGTTCTTTCTCTTTCTTGGGATTTAAATAGGGACGAGTCAGTGCAGCTGAACTCAGTCCCGCCAGAATTTAGGTAACCAAAACGAACCACGTACATTTTTGTCTCAAAGTGCGCAGGTGGGAGTTTAGGTAAACATACGTATCTGGATTTAACACCAACCATGTGTCCACACGTGAGACAACAGCGATGGTAGCCAGGTAGACTTGTTGCCGCTGACAAACCGGCGTCGTCTTGAAATTGCGGAATTAGGTTGGGGGATAATGGCAAGCACACTGATAAATACGCGCGCCGTTATGAGAATCACGCAATCTGGGGATGCAGATCGAACATAAATCCCGGTGAAGAGACGTGAGGCGCATTTTATAAACCACTTTGGAGAGAGGCTCTTAGTGGGGGGCAGGCGACGGAGATATGTAGTTGAGGCAGATTTGAGTTGAAAACCACAGAGAATGAACATTTCAATTCGGAGACAGAGAGAGAACATCAGATTACTTTGAATAGAGACGGTGGGTGGAGAGCAGACGACGGAGATGTGCAGTTGAGGCAGATTTTAGTTGAGAACCACAAAGAGTGAACATTTCACTTCAGAGACAGAGAGAGAACTTCACTTCCGAGACAGAGAGAAACCATTAGATTACTTTGGAAAGATACGCTTAGAGGAGATCATGCGACAGAGATTTGCAGTTGAGATAGACACGCAGTAAACAAGATAACTACCCTCATATTATGTATTGATCGTAATTACAAGTCGCCAGTAGCTTATAGATGCAGTCTTCCAGTCATCCCATTCATCATATTGACGCAGTCCCACCGATCACGCCTACATTACCTTGATCACGTGAATGTAAGTTGCAGTCGCAGCTACATTCTGTTTTCTAGTGATCCCATTAATCTTATTTGACGCAGTCTATCTTGATCACGTCGAGACTACTTTGTTGTACCGCCGACAAATATGAACAGGACCACGGACGTCATGCATGGGTTTATAGTCTACGAAATTTACCATCAGTTGCAATCCGCAACAAAGTTTGATCGCAGCAAGCCAGATTAGGAGAGGAGAAAGAACCGGTCAATAACAGTATCGATAAGGTTAGCTTTAGCGGTCTCTTACCGTTTTAGATAAGCGTGCGAGAGAAAGAGTTTGTTAGAAGTTTACTGTTGGTAGTGTTACTTGAATAAAGAATATGTTGTATTGTGTTTATATTTAGTGTTACTTGAATTTGTTTAGAGTTAGTGTAGAGTAAAATAGAATAGGGCAGAACCCTTTAACTTTACCGTCTGCGACAGAGCTCCGTCAAATCGATCGGCTCTGATACATTATGAACGAAGAAAAAGAAAAAGACGAAGAAGAAGAAGAAGAAATATTAATATACATAAAAGCAAATTTTTCTTCATCAGCACGCCCAGGACTTGAAGAAATCTACTGCAACCTGCCACTTAACGCCCTTTTCAGGGTGAACAAAGAAAAATCGTACTCATTATGCCCATTCAACAATAACGCCAGACTTACATAAAAGTATACAAACAAGCATACCACATTATCAACACAATAAATATACACGCACACAAACATATACACAAGCCTGCTAACGCTAACAAAATCAAATCATGCACCAGTTCCGTCTTCTCTATCCTCGTGTCTCTCACTAGTGGAATACAAAGATAAACAGCACAAAGTGAACTCACACAAAGCAAAAAGGGAATGAACCAGTGCAGGCTGTATTCTTTTTTCAAACCCGATTTCAAAATCATCACCTTTATAACTAATCGCGAAGGCCGCTCGGTAAAAACAATCAGACATTGTGTGAATGGCTTAGTTTGACTTCAAGAAAAATCTAACATCGACACTAATAAACTTTATTTACTTGCTTATCAATGTCAGTGGCACGAAATTGGCCAAACTGGCATTAATTATATGTTTGGCCGTACATCTTGCAGACAATCTGGCATATGTCTTGTTTCAAGGGAGGTAATGAGGACTGAAAAATCTGCTAAGACCTTCACCCTTGTCTAGATAAACTTGGCTCATTTCTTTCTGCAATAATTTCTTTCTTTCTTTTTTGGAACTTTCTTGGAACTTTCTTGGGAAAAGGGGCGCAGGGTGCAGGGGGGGGGGGGGGGGGTTCGGGGGGGGGGGTGTAAGTGAAGAATCCGGAGGCGGAGGAGGGAGAGAGAAAGGGCGAGACTGATAGGGGTCAACATATGCTATCAATGAAGCGCTTTCCTTCTGTTGTCTTGAAATCCTATTCCTTTCTTCTTCTTCTTTTTCTTTTTCTTTTTCTTCTTCTTCTTCTTCTTCTTCTTCTCCTTTTCTTTTAATTATTATTTTTAATATTATTATTATTTGAATTATTATTATTATTATTATTATTATTATTATTATTCCTCTGCGTTTTCTTCATGTTATTGCACTTTTTTATGGTTTTTGTTCTTCTCCACCTTCATCGTAATGCTGCTGTTGTTGGTGTTACCGTAGCTGTTTTTGTTGTTGTTGTTCTTCTTCTTCTTCGTCTATTTCTGATGAGTAGACTAATGAGCATTGAGGCTAAGGATTGAATTTGTGAATTCGGTAACTTCGCCATTCGATGCAAGCGCTCTATCCACACTGCTAAACATCTGAACAAACCTCAACTCGTGTCACTTATATAAACATGGTTACAAAAGTTAACTTCATTAAAATGGATCAAAATCGCGTCGCTTCATTTGTTTAATCATAGATCCAACACTACCTTTGTTAAAGCATAGATCTAACACTTCATTTGTTAAAACATAGATCCAACACTCCACTTGTTGTAGCATGGGTCCAACACTCCACTTGTTGTAGCATGGGTCCAACACTCCATTTGTTGAAGCATGGGTCCAACACTCCATTTGTTGAAGCACAGATCTAACACTTCATTTGTTGAAGAATGGGTCTAACACTCCATTTGTTGAAGAATGGGTCCATTTGTTGAAGCATGGGTCTAACACCCCATTTGTTAAAGCATGGGTCTAACATCCCATTTGTTGAAGCATGGGTCTAACACTCCATTCGTTAAAGCATGGGTCTAACACCCCATTTGTTAAAGCATGGGTCCATTTGTTGAAGCATGGGTCCATTTGTTGAAGCATGGATCTAACATTCCATTTGTTGAAGCATGGGTCCATTTGTTGAAGCATGGGTCTAACACTCCATTTGCTAAAGCATGGGTCCAATTGTTGAAGCATGGGTCCATTTGTTGCAGCATAGGTCTAACACTTCATTTGTTGAAGCATGGGTCTAACACTCCCTTTGTTGAAGCATGGGTCTAACACTTCATTTGTTGAAGCATGGGTCTAACACTCCATTTGTTGAAGCATGGGTCTAACACCCCATTTGTTGAAGCATGGGTCTAACACTCCATTTGTTGAATCATGGGTTTAACACTCCATTTGTTGAAGCATGGGTCTAACACTCCATTTGTTGAAGCATGGGTCTAACACTCCATTTGTTGAAGAATGGGTCCATTTGTTGAAGCATGGGTCTAACACTCCATTTGTTGAAGCATGGGCCCATTTGTTAAAGCATGGGTCTAACACTCCATTTGTTGAAGCATGGGTCTAACACTCCATTTTTTGAAGCATGGGTCTAACACTCCATTTGTTGAAGCATGGGTCTAACACTCCATTTGTTGAAGCATGGATCTAACACCCCATTTGTTGAAGCATGGGTCTAACACCCCATTTGTTGAAGCATGAGTCTAACATTCCATTTGTTGAAGCATGGGTCTAACACTCTATTTGTTGAAGCATGGGTCCATTTGTTGAAGCATGGGTCTAACACTCCATTTGTTGAAGCATGGGTCTAACACCCCATTTGTTGAAGCATGTGTCTAACACTCCATTTGTTGAAGCATGGGTCTAACACCCCATTTGTTGAAGCATGGGTCTAACACCCCATTTGTTGAAGCATGTGTCTAATACTTCATTTGTTGAAGCATGGGTCCATTTGTTGAAGCATGGGTCTAACACTCCATTTGTTGAAGCATGGGTCTAACACTCCATTTGTTGAAGCATGTGTCTCTCCATTTGTTGAAGCATGTGTCTACCACTCCATTTGTTGATGCATGGGTCCATTTGTTGAAGCATGTGTCTAACACTCCATTTGTTGAAGCATGTGTCTAACACTCCATTCGTTGAAACATGGGTCCATTTGTTGAAGCATGTGTCTAACACTCCATTTGTTGAAGCATGTGTCTAACACTCCATTTGTTGAAGCATGTGTCCATTTGTTGAAGCATGGGTCTATCACCCCATTTGTTGAAGCATGGGTCTAACACTCCATTTGTTGAAGCATGTGTCCAACACTCCATTTGTTGAAGCATGGGTCCATTTGTTGAAGCATGGGTCTATCACCCCATTTGTTGAAGCATGGGGCTAACACTCCATTTGTTGAAGCATGGGTCTAACACTCCATTTGTTGAAGCATGGGTTTATTCGTTGAAGCATGGGTCTAACTCTCCATTTGTTGAAGCATGGGTCCATTTGTTGAAGCATGGGTCCATTTGTTGAAGCATGGGTCTAACACTCCATTTGTTGAAGCATGGATCCAACGCTCCATTTGTTGAAGCATGTGTCCATTTATTGAAGCATTAACAACAATGTTTATGAAAGCCTGATTCAGTGCGATTTCATAACAATAGCTCTTGCTTGATCCTCTTCCCAGCTCGAATTAGAACCTTCTTTATTCTCCTCACACGGCATGACAATAAGGACACAATTGACCTTTTCTCTTTTTCCCGGGTCACATTCTGCTGAATGTCCATCTCAAATCTGGTTAACCCTGACACAAAAAATGAGTCTGATATTGCTAAAATATCGTATCGATATCCGTATTATCTTGATGTTACTTGTTGGTTAAGTTATTGCGTTGTGTCTCAGATCCGTCTGCCCCAATATATATTGTACCCTAGTGCATATGTTACGTCACCTGAGTACTGCATAATATATGAGAATTGCACGACAACAGAAGCATGGGCATATAGCTTAAGCCAAAACTGATGAACCATTCGCCACTTGAACAGTCTCAATTGTAATTAGCTGGTTCTGGCATCACACCATTATGTTGAATTGGACTGTATTTTTGTCCATTCTTATAGTCATAAAACAAATGTTTAACAAGGTTGAATTCAAAATGTATGACCGATATTATATTTCTTTTTTTCTTTCTTTCTTTCTTTCTTTCTTCTTCTTCCGAACCTTTTTCTGCTTCTTCTTTGTCTTTTATTGTTACGAAGGATAATTAACGTATGGTTAGCTAAAATATACTGATCAGACATGTTAGTCAGGGTCAGGCAAAACATACTGATCAGACATGTAAGTCAGGGTCAGGCAAAACATACTGATCAGACATGTTAGTCAGGTTCAGGTAAAACATACTGATCAGACATGTTAGTCAGGGTCAGGCAAAACATACTATTCAGACATGTTAGTCAGGGTCAGGCAAAACATACTGATCAGCCATGTTAGTCAAGGTCAGGCACAACATTCTGACCACGACCCTCACCTTGTCGTTAGCGTAGCCCTTTTTGGAAACGGGCTGTTTTGATAACAGCCTGGCTAACAAGATGAGGGATCGACGTGATCCCCACAGTAAGTGAGTGGCACGCAGATGAAGCTAAGCATAACACAACCGCTTGGAGGACCCCGGTCAACCTTCATCAGCACACTCGGGAAGTGAGAAAAGCTATTTCAACACGCCACTTAACATCCTGTTCAGGGAGCAGAAAAGAGTAAACCTACTCCTCGTAGCCATTGGAGATGACATCAATAACTTTTACTGTATCTTCTTCCTTTTCTACTTCTAATTTTTGATCATCGTTCACAATGTCTAGCACAATCTAGCCTCTAACTCTCCATCCCCGACAGTAGAGTCAGACCTAGCACAATCTACTCTCTAACTCTCCATCGCCCGACAGTAGAGTCAGACCTAGCACAATCTAGCCTCTAACTCTCCATCCCCGACAGTAGAGTCAGACCTAGCACAATCTACTCTCTAAGATTCCCTCCCCCGACAGTAGAGTCAGACCTAGCACACTCTACTCTCTAAGATTCCCTACCCTACTGCATAGTCGGATCTAGCCCAATCTAACCTCTAACATTCCATCTCTGATAGCAGAGTATGACCTAGCAAAATCTAACCTTTAATAATACACCCCTGACAGCAGTCTGACTTAGGCAAAGACAGCCTCTAACACTCCATCCCCGACAACAGTCTGACCTAGTCAAAGAAAGTCTCTAACACTCCATACCTGACAACAATCTGACCTTGGCAAAGAATACCTCTAACACTCCATTCCCGAAAGCAGTCTGACCTACTCAAAGACAACATCTAACACTCCATCCCTCACAGCATTCTGACCTAGTCAAAGAAAGCATCTAACACTCCATCCCTCTCAGCAGTGTATGATATGCAGTACCTTTGTCTTTCTCTAATATAATTCGTTCTGTGTCTGGTCATACCATTCTTCTCTCTCTCTCTCTCTCTCTCTCTCTCTCTCTCTCTCTCTCTCTCTCTCTCTCTCTCTCTCGTTGTCTTATATCGAATCTATATATCTATCGAATCTATATATCTAACGAATCTATCTATCTATCGAATCTATCTATCTATCTATCTATCTATCTATCTATCTATCTATCTATCTATCTATCTATCTATCTATCTATCTATCTATCTATCTATCTATCTATCTATCTATCTATCTATCTATCTATCTATCTATCTATCTATCTATCTATCTATCTATTTATCTATCTACCTATCTCGTATTCGCGGCTGACTGACAGGCTCTTTGTTTGCTTGTCAACATTGTTATTGTAACGTAGGCACACAATTGTGTGTGGCCCAACGATTAGGATTACCATCTCCGAGTCTGGAAACACTGATTGGAACCCCGTCAAGGTCTGTGGTTTATTCTATGGGGGGAAAAGCACTAATTATAGATTTTATACGAGCATAGAAATTAAAGCTTATGTTGCTATCATTGTTGTCTATAAAGACGGTTTTGTGATTGAGAAAGGTAAGAGATGTCGGATTTACCTTGATTGTTAAATGAACTTCTATTCTCACGGACAGCTTTGCTTGGCGCCAACCATTTGAAGAAATTGAATAACAAGTTAAAGTTTACATCACAGGTAAATCAACTGGATGACAATATGTGTGATAACAACTAACAGTTTTCTCTCAACATGTTGTTTAACGTGTAAACATACAATCTCCATCGTCAGTTGATAACGTAGCTTGTATCAGCAGTATTACCGGGGCCGAAAGGGAGCACTGAAAAGTTAATATTGTAACCTACCAGGCAGTAAGTTAAAGGATACTAATGAAGGTTAGGCTAAACCATCATGTAGAAACTTTAAACCAAACAAATGTTAACTGATACGAGAAGTTCAACATTTGTTGACTAGGTATGAATTTGTCTGGGACTCACTAAGGATAGCTGTTGATAGGCTAAAGAATCGGCGTTTGAGAAGACATGCCACACCATGCGATTCCGCAATAGGTCCTGACTTTCTTTGCACACACTGTGTAAGACGCTTCTCTGCCCGGATTGGTTTTAAGAGTCACAATCGCTACCGTCATGGACTGTAGTTACATCCCTTTTTTTCAAAGCACAATTACTATCGTCTGACAACACGGAAAGAGCCAACGATAATATTCCACAACGCGCTAGAACAGTTTGGGCACCACTGATGATGGCAGAAGACTATTTTGATTTGTAGGTTTCTCAAGTTTACATGGTTTTGGGGAAATTGCAATCATAATTTCTTGAAATTCTTCAATTGTTGCACACATGTAACATATCGGTGCACATATGTAACATATTGGTGAACATATGAACAAATAGTTTGAGATTTTCTTGTGCATATATAATCCGCTTGGCGTTAAACGTTACGTCCTGTATTATTGCTGAATAGGGCATTGAATGAGTAGATTGATTCTTTCGTGCGCCCTGAAAAGGAAGTTAAGTAGCAGTCTGTTGTAGCTTTCCTCACATCCCGAGCGTGCTGATGAAAGTGAACCGGGGTCTTTCAGGCGGTTGTACAATGATTGGCTTCATCGCTTACTACTACGAGAATAACGTCGATCCATCACCTCGTTAGCAAGTCTGCCATGAAAACAGCCCGATTCCAATGAGGACTACGTGGAAGTCAAGTTGAGGGTCTTAGACAACATGTTTTGCCTGACCAGACGTTCGTCTTCCTCCACATACATCCTGTAAATAGGACGATGTATATACACCATACTAACATACACATGAACTGATATGGGATACTGGCATGTACCTGTCTTGACTAAATAGCCTCTGTTAGACGAGGGACAGTCATTAAGTAACAGGAACTTTAATATAGAGTGCCTGGTTGTACCACGGAGGGCACAAACAGGCTCGGGTATAGATCTTGACGATCCAGCAGTTAGTGCACGCGCAATATAGCGTACATCACGGCCGCTTCACTGTCGAGTTGCATCGTGGAAGAACAAGTAGCCATTATTGGTTTTGTAGGGTCATAAGGTGTGACAATTTCTGAAATTTGCAGAAGAAGGAAGGTTCAGTATGCGACAGTTCTTTGACTCAGAGGAGAGTGCATAGATGAGAGAAAGTTTTGAAAACAAAGACATTGATGAATCAGTGTTTGGTAGACCAGCAAGCGGTGAAACAGTAGATCCACCAGCTAGCTCCTGCCAACAAAAGAGTACCTTTTGATGAAATAGAAGCAGATTTCGAGTCTCGGCGCTGCACACAAAATTGTCCATGATGTCCTCGGTTACAGCAAAGTGTGAAGCAAATGGATTCCAGTGCAGCTTACGAGGTAATGGAGGCGGTGCAAAACTGGTAAAAGGTTACACCATCAGACTGTTTTTCTAGAGAGCACCCACAAGCTAGGTGGACAAAGTGTATTGGACTGTTTTTCTAGAGAGCACCCACAAGCTAGGTGGACAAAGTGTATTGGACTGTTTTTCTAGAGAGCACCCACAAGCTAGGTGGACAAAGTGTATTGGACTGTTTTTATAGAGAGCACCCACAAGCTAGGTGGACAAAGTGTATTGGTAGGCACGACGACTATGTCCACAAATAAGACACCAAATATTTCGTGTTCGCATTCTTGTCAAAATGGTATTAATAAATTAGCTGTTACTTGTTGATTGTCCTTCGTAACTAATTCTTTTTATTTGTTAGTACAGAGAGCCTAAATTAAAATTGCTATAGCATTTACAGTACAATGCATACATGGCAAAGAACGGACGTTTATTGTGGATGTCAAGGTTCATGTACTGTGGTGTAGGTTATTGTTCTTGGTTGCGAGTTCCCACAATGAGTAGGTTACTCTTGTGTACGTCCTAAAAAAGGCGTTAAGTGGCGGGTTGTCGTAGCTTTCCTCACATCCCGAGCGTGCTGATGAAGGTGGACCGCGTTCCTCCAGGCCTTTGTGCTATCCTTGGCTTAATCTGCATATCGTTCTCTACTACGGGGATCACGTCGAGCCTCACCTTATTACCCATACTGTTGTCATCAACACCAGCACGTTTCCAGGACGACCAACTGAGGAGGTCAGGTATCGGTCTTGGTCAGATAAGTTCTCTTGACTCTGGCTAACATTGTCTGACCAGTGTGTTTTGCCTAGTCAGACGTAAGCCTCATCGTCCCGTCTTGTAGGTAATGTATGTCATGTACCATTGGCATGACATTTACTTTCTACTGTATACAAGAAACATGGGTTACACATGATGTTGCTTTCACTAAGTCTTGGTTACGTCATTTAAGTCTCTCACTCCGATCAGATTTTCTAAGCCCTGTTGTAACCTTTTGTGGCCACAGACGTATAACTGTCGGATGTTGCCCGCTCGGACGAAATGGGGTGAATAACTATGTGTTATAGTGTGTGTTATAGTGTGTGGTATAGTGTGTGGTATAGTGTGTGTTATAGTGTGTGTTATAGTGTGTGTCATAGTGTGTGTTATAGTATGTGTTTGTGCGTGAATGCATATAAAATATGCATATATGTATTAACATTTAAGTACACATACGAGTTTATAATGTTAATGTGAATAGTGGAGTGTATAGACGACTCGAATATGTTACATGTGTGAACTAATATGTTTCATGTATTTACATATATATTACGTGTATGCACCAATATGGTACATGTGTGAACTAATATGTTTCATGTATTTACATATATATTACGTGTATGCACCAATATGGTACATGTGTGCACAAATATATTTCATGTGTGCATCTATATGGTAATTGTGTGCACAAATATGTTACAGTTGTGTACCTATATATATCACGTGTGCAAAGTATGTTACTTGTGTGCACCAATATATTACATGTGTGCAACAATGGAAGAATTTCAAGAAATTTCGATTATAATTTCAGAAAAGCAATGAAAACTTGAGAGACATATCAACCACATTAGTTTGCTGTTTTCATCAATCACATCCCAATCATTTCCTTAAAATAATCTTAAAGAGGGTGTGCATGGTGCTAGCAAATTCATCATCCAAATACACAAATAACAATTTTAATAACCTCTAAAGTGCCTGAAGCATTCTTCATAGCAGGGGGAAGGTGCATTGTGGTCTTCTGCTCTGTAAGCAGCCCAGCACGACCAAAAATGCAAGTTAGCAAATGAATGAACAGACACTATTCCCACCACTTGATACATTGATACGCATTTCAGTGACTAAGATGGCCACATTAATCTTCTCTCTCTTCTCCTGGTGTGTAAAGGTCCGAACAAGTCAAACGGACAGGAAAATAAATCGTGCACACTGGCAGATCAGTCATGGCCGCTACACTGGCGGCAGGTGAAGATAGTTTCCACTGGATGGGCAGATACTGACTCCCGTGTTTAGATAGAGTCAAAGATATGGGCTGCCACAGACGCTCATTTCTAGATTATGTCTGTCGGGATAACAGATGGACATTCTTCTTGGGTGGCATTGGCACGACTAGATCATACATAGGTGCTGGCATATATATATATACACGAGGAGTGTTCAAATGAAACCGGACCTAACTGCTGGTGTAAACAGCACATACCAACAGTCAAGTTTGCAAAATGTCAGTTTCCTCCGACTCATAGTTTCCTCTGCAGTCCGTAAAAAACATTAATGGTATGATATGGATTCCCCCCAGAGTTGATCAGCGAGCAGTGATTCGGTTTCTAAGAGCTGAAGAATGTCGACCAGTTGAATTCAGGCAGTGTGTGGTGACAAAAGCGTGTCAAAAACAACAGTGAAGAACTGAACAACGATGTTTTTAGAAGGACGTGTGTTAACGCAACAATATGCCCCTGACCTGGTCTCGGAAGATCTTTCGTTAACAAATGTCCTTTAAACATTGTTGTCTAGTTCTTCACTGTTGTCTTCGACACACCCTTGTCACTATACATTACCTGCATTCTGCGATAAATGTCAACTGGTTGACATCCTTTAGCTGTTAGAAACCGAATCACCGCTCGCTGATCAACGATGGACGGATTCCGTACCCGACATTTTTTTAACGGTCTGGTGAGGAAGCTATGAGTCGGATGATAATGAAATTTTGCAAACTTGGGTGTTGGCATGTGCCGTTTACACGAGAAGTGACGTCATCATGCGCATCGTACGTATGTTCACTTGTTTACAGTTTGGTCAGGTTACATGTAAACACTCCTCCTCGTGTATATATATATATATATATATATATATATATATATATATATATGTATGTATGTCTGTATGTATGTATGTATATGTACATATATACTTAAATACTTACACACATATACATACATACTTACATACATATATACACCCACACATACAGACACACACTTACATACATACATACATACATACATAAATACATACATACATACATACACACGCATAACAACACAGCCCCATACGCACCAACGCACGCACACACACACACACACACATACACATACACACACACATACATACATACATACATACATACATACATACATACATACATACATACATACATACATACATACATACATACATACACACCCATGCTTACACACAAATGTCCATGCCAGTAAATAGGACGCAAGCAAATATTTAAAGAAGAACAAGCCAAGTGGTTTACGAACTTGATAATCATATATTACTGCACTAACATAGTCTGTAATTTCTCTTCATAATAAACACCAACATTGATAAACTTATCTCATCGCTTTATCAGTCCACCATCATTAATAAACTTATCTCATCGCTTTATCAGTCCACAAACATTGGTAAACATATCTCATCGCTTTATCAGTCCACCAACATTGGTAAACATATCTCATCGCTTTATCAGTCCACCAACATTGATACACTTATCTCATCGCTTTATCAGTCCACCAACATTGATACACTTATCTGATCGTTTTATTAGTCCACCAACATTAATAAACTTATCTCGTCGCTTTATCAGTCCACCATCATTAATAAACTTATCTCATCGCTTTATCAGTCCACAAACATTGGTAAACATATCTCATCGCTTTATCAGTCCACCATCATTAATAAACTTATCTCATCGCTTTATCAGTCCACAAACATTGGTAAACATATCTCATCGCTTTATCAGTCCACCAACATTGGTAAACATATCTCATCGCTTTATCAGTCCACCAACATTGATACACTTATCTCATCGCTTTATCAGTCCACCAACATTGATACACTTATCTGATCGTTTTATTAGTCCACCAACATTAATAAACTTATCTCGTCGCTTTATTAGTCCACCAACATTAATAAACTTATCTCATCGCTTTATCGGTGCAAGGATCGTTTGGTTCATTCTGTAAGCTGTCTGGGTACCTACCATTAACATACTTTCTGGAAATGAAATCGATCATGCGATTTGATGTAGGCTAAACCATTCGAAGCAGCCGACGAACATATGCTTCTATTGTAATATGAACAGGACAACCAGTCCGGGGTTCCCAACCAATGTTTGAGCGTCCTTGACAAAATTATTGGCCTAGTTCTGTAACTCTTTCCCCGACAAACATTTTATGGTAAACATAAAACATTTCCTCATGTGTATTCTCTGCAGAAAGTTTGTACTCTTAAACCCACGCTCACCCAATACAAAACAGTAAATTATTCTTTAATTGTACACTTTGTGGACATTAATGCCAATTTGTATCGGAGCTACACACGTCCATGGTACGCTTAGCATCTGCTACTTATAATAATCACAACGCTAGATGATGATGTCATCTAGTGGTACTTCTAGAAAATACACTTACGTTACGGCCCTAAGTTCGCCGCAATTCTAGGATGTGCCAGACAGCGCGAGACACGGTATGCCAGCTATGAGATAGTGAACCAAATGAGGAATGGACAATATGATCGTACACAGACAAAAATAGACGAAACTTGAACAAATCACAAAATACACAAACCTCAAAACTTACAAAATATTAAGAGACACACATTCAAATTCAAGGAAAAAAGCATATGCATACAAACATATGTACATAAATTAATGAGTAAACAATAATACTAATATATATATATATATATATATATATATATATATATATATATATATATATATAGAGAGAGAGAGAGAGAGAGAGAGAGAGAGAGAGAGAAGAGAAGGGAAAGGAGAGCGGAAAGAGATAGGAAGCCTATGAAAACGAATTCAATGTATTCTGACCAGAAGGTTTGACTCAACCCATATGGAAAATCAAACAATTATTTAGCATAAACGGGTGTCGAAGATCGTAGGAGCCGGACACTATAACAGTGACTAATGTCTACCTTGACGTGGTGGCAAGAACTATTGAAATGGCTGACCACAGGAGATATAAACTTATTGGAGATGTCAATAAACTTTTGACACAAGTGGACAGAGTTCAAGACCATTCGTCTCTGTGTATATCCTGTTGTAACTGTTATGTTAGGTAAACTCTTCATTTATACCAAAACTGACTTCGAGAAGTATACAGAACGTGTTCAGGTAACATCAGGCTACGTTATGTAACTACGCTTGTTTTCTCATGGCAAGATGCCGTGGCGGTCTCATAGATGATTCTTCAGTCGACTTCTAACCACCAGATCACGTCAGTTTCTATCACATTCATATGTCACCATATATGGATCTGGGAAAAACCACCCACGTGGAAAGATCTGCATGAAAGAAAAAGCCGTAATAATATATCACGCACAACAGGTGTGAGAATGGAGATTGAGAACCAATTTAACACTATTAGCTTCTGCGCTCTGGTGGTGGTGTGTGTGTATGTGCACACACACACACACACACATATATATATATAATGTGTGTGTGTAAGTGTATAAATGTGTGTGGTACCTTTTGTGGTACAATACATATTGTTTTGTGGGTCAAGATGGCGTCGGACATGGTCGCAGTCGATTTCCCTCTTGATAAAACGGTGTTTTGTTTGTGTTTTCTATGATAACTCTCGGACTATTAACGTGATTCCTGGATATAAATGTGCCGACTTGTGAATTAAGCATACTAATGTGAAAAAAGTGATGCAAAGAAGTATATAACAGTGTATTTTTAGTCGTGAAAGGTAGACTAATGTGTACAGTTTCGATAGGACAAAGCGTGGCCGAAACTTGACCCGGTCAAAGGCTAGTGTCGCTCCGTGCTGTATCGTGACCCAGATAACGAAGTATGAACACTGAAACGAAGGAAGTCATCCTGACCCGGTCAAACATACGGTACTTCAGAAAGGAGCTCATCGCGCTTCGATCAGCACACTACGTCCCTTCAAACTCAGATCTACATCTGTTGCGTGTGCTGAAAATACACTTAACCGAGGAGGCATCGGAACTCACAAGTATACAATCAAAGCGGAAGACCAGAGGAACGAGAGGTGGAAGAAGAATACACAAACAAATGCACTCAGAAACTGATACCTCAAAGCTCTACCCCAGCGATAAAAGAGAAGGGAAGGGCTACCGAGATAATGAGGCACACGCTGACACCATACTGTCTGCATCCGAACCCTTCACTAGAAGTCTTGACAATGTCTTGCCTCTAGAACATGTTGAGTCCGGACGAGAGGGTGAGGAAGATCCTGCGTCCATCTCCCTCAATATAAACACATTGCGCAACTCACGACATCACCCTACATATCACACCCTGACTAGCAGCTCGCAACTGGCAGGGCCCCCAAACTGCAGCGGCGGAACAGGCAGAAAACGATCACGAAAACTACCCATCACGCTTGCAACATGGAATGTCCGCACGCTACTGGACAACACCAAAGCAAACAGACCCGAACGACGGACAGCACTGATCGCCAGGGAACTGGCTAGATACAACATCTGCATAGCTGCCCTGAGCGAGACACGACTGGCAGAGGAAGGGCAGATCACAGAAGAAGGCGCTGGTTATACTTTCTTCTGGAGCGGCCGCAGCAAAGAAGAACGCCGTGAAGCTGGAGTTGGCTTTTCCATCAAGACCAACATGGTCGACAAGCTCACAAGCATGCCCAGAGGAATTAATGACCCCCTGGTTACACTACGTCTCCCCCTAATAGGAGGGCGCCATGCAACACTCATCAGTGCATACGCACCCACAATGACAAATCCTCAGGAAACAAAAGATAAGTTTTATGAGGACCTTGAGGCGCTCATCGCTGCAGTCCCCAAATCTGACAAACTGGTCATCCTCGGTGATTTTAACGCTAGGGTTGGCACAGACCATACAGCCTGGGAGGGGGCCATTGGCAGACATGGTATCGGAAAATGCAATAGTAACGGACTGCTACTTCTGAGGAAATGTGCCGCAAATGAACTACTCATTACAAACACCGCTTTCCGACTACCTGTCCGAAATAGAACCACATGGATGCACCCAAGGTCCCGCCACTGGCACCTCATTGACTATATTATCATCAGACGTAGGGATCGAGCGGATGCTATGGTAACGAAGAGCATGTGTGGTGCAGAATGTTGGACCGACCATCGACTTGTCATTGCCAAGCTAAACTTCAAGATCCAGCCCAAAATGCGCCCCCAGGGAAAGAAACCACCGAGGAGGCTAAGAGTCTCTCAGCTGAAATACGAACCCACGAGAGGAGTCTTCCAGGAAGAGCTTGAGGGTAGACTGTCTGAGCTTCGATTTGAAAAGAACGACATCGAAAAGAACTGGGCATCATTGAGAAACACACTCTACGATACAGCTGTTAAACACATTGGCCCACTCACACGCAAGCATAAGGACTGGTTTGATGAGACGGATCTAGAAATACAGGGCCTTCTCAATACCAAACATGAAGAGCACAGGGAATACCAGAGGGACAGACCATCTCCGGCAGCAAAAGCTGCCTTCAATACTGCTCGCAAAGCTGTCCACACCAGGCTTAGAGAGATGCAAGACTCCTGGCTCAGCAAAAGAGCTGACGAAATTGAGATGTTCGCCGAGCGTCATGACACTAAACGGTTTTACGAGCCACTGAAAGCTCTCTACGGCCCGCAGCCCTCTAGTAATACTCCAGTTCGCAGTGCGGATGGGGTACTGCTAACAGATAAGGTTCAGATTCTAGACAGATGGGCAGACCACTTCTGCTAAATACTAAACCACCCATCGTCCATAAATGAAGAGGCCATCCGGCGAATGCCGCAGGTGGAACTGAAACTGGCGTTGGATGAAGTAATTACTGAGGAGGAAGTCGACAGGGCAATCAGTTCACTATCTATAGGAAAAGCTCCAGGAGCTGATGCAATACCAGCAGAGGTATATAAGACAGCTGGTCCATCCCTCACCAGAAGGATCACTGAACTCTTCTGTCACATGTGGGCTGAAGGTAAAATTCCGCAGGAGCTAAATGACGCCTCAATCGTTCACCTATACAAAAGAAAAGGCAATCGTCAGGAATGCGACAATCATCGAGGAATATCGCTACTCTCCGTAGCAGGCAAGATCCTAGCGCGCTTACTGCTAAACAGGCTCAACAAACACATTGAACAAAGCCACCACCTCCCAGAAAGCCAATGTGGATTCAGAGCCGGAAGAGGAACAGTGGACATGATTTTTGCCGCTCGCCAAGTACAAGAGAAGTGTCGAGAGCAAAATCAGGCCTTGTACACCAAATTTATTGATTTGACAAAGGCATTTGATACAGTAAACAGAGGAGGGCTGTGGATGATAATGTCTAAGTTTGGCTGCCCCAACAAGTTCATAACAATGGTGAAACAGCTACACGAAGGCATGTGTGCTCGTGTACTGGACAGCGGTGTAATCTCTAAAACGTTTCTAGTATCAAACGGAGTAAAACAAGGATGTGTACTCGCCCCGACTTTGTTCAGCATGATGTTCGCGGCCACGATGACAGACGCCTTCAGATCATTGGAGCTTGGAATACTCATAAAGTACCGCACAGATGGCAAGTTACTCAACTCCAGAGGAATGAATGCCAAAACCAAAGTGGCTGGCGACATAATCAGGGAACTTGTATTTGCTGACGACTGCACTCTAATGAGCAACTCAGAACTGAACATGCAGGATGGAATGGACCAGTTCTCTGCCGCATGCGAAAATTTTGGTCTGACCATAAATGTCAAAAAAACAGAGGTCATGTACCAACCAGCACCAGGCATGCCGTACACAAAACCAGAGACTACAGTCAGCGGGCAGACGTTGAATGCCGTAGACAAATTCACATATCTGGACAGCACGCTGTCGAGATCTGTCAGCCTAGACGATGAGGTGGTAAGCAGAATAGCACAGGCCAGCACAGCCTTTGGTAGAATGCGCTCGATGGTCTGGGCACGTCGTGGCATCAGCGTCAAGACCAAACTCAAAGTCTACCGTGCAACGATCATTTCAACCCTACTATACGCCTGCGAAAGCTGGACTGTATATTCTGGACATGCAAGAAGGTTAAACCACTTCCACACAGGTTGCCTGAGGCGGATATTCCACATCCGATGGCAAGATCGTGTCACTGACATCGAGGTTCTCTCTCGAGGGCTAACATGCCCAGCACCCATGCACTGCTAGAAAAAGCACGACTAAGATGGGCCGGACACCTCGTCCGTATGTCAGACGAGCGGCTCCCAAAGAAGCTTCTCTACGGCGAGCTGAGAGAGAGATGGCGCGAGAGAGGGCGCCCAAAGAAACGTTTTAAAGGCGGTCTGAAGGACTCACTAAAAAGTTGTAAGATAGACATCGACACCTGGGAATGTCTTGCGAAAAACAGATCTGACTGGAGAAGCGCAGTCAAATCGGGTGTAGCTGCTGGTGAAGATGACCGTGTTGTGAAAGCCCAGAACAGACGCGAGACGCGGAAATCACGAGCAGCGGGAACACCATTCCCTTCTACAAACCTCGTGTGCCCGATATGTAGCAGATGTTTTCGTGCTCGCATTGGGCTGTTCAGCCACATGCGCACCCACACCCAACAGGGAAATCTGTGACAAGGATGATGTCGGCGGTCCACATCGACAACGATGGACAGCTATTATTATTACATATTGTTTTGTGAATGTATCGGGAACATGCGAATGAGTTTATGCTCTTAACCTCTGCTCTCCATGCACAGATCGCGCCATCTCAATGTTTCCTAGCTACTGTATATTGATGTAAGGACCGCCACTGCAACTCTCCCCCCCCCCCCTGCCGACATGACCCAACTTAATTATGTGCAGTCAGGCAGTCGTGGTATGTTGTAGCATTATGTTGTTGTTGCCTACTTGGTGATTACTGTACGACAAATGTGGACGATAGCAATAGTTTATATTTTCCTTTCAGATTCTCAGTCATAGTCGACCAGCACTTTTACAAGAGCGGATATCGATGTGCAAGTTCCAGATCTGGCACAAGCGGGATGTAGTAGTTGGAGGAGGGGGGGGGGGGGACTTCCTGATTAGTGGGGTCAGGCTCGAGTAGCTTATTTACTCCACTGCGTTGGGGCAACTGCCGCAGTGGGTAGTTAACCAATGTGGGAGATACTACAGCTAGAGAGCAAGTTACCTATCAAACTTTAGGACAACAGGATAATACAGCTAGAGAGCAAGAAATCCTATCAAACTTTAGGACAACAGGATAATACAGCTAGAGAGCAAGAAATCCTATCAAACTTTAGGACAACAGGATAATACAGCTAGAGAGCAAAAAATCTTACCAAACTTTAGGACGACGGGATAATACAGCTAGAGAACAAGAAATCCTATCAAACTTTAGGACGACAGAATAATACAGCTAGAGAGCAAGTTACCTACCAAACTTTAGGACAACAGGATAATACAGCTAGAGAGCAAAAAATCTTACCAAACTTTAGGACGACGGGATAATACAGCTAGAGAACAAGAAATCCTACCAAACTTTAGGACGACGGGATAATACAGCTAGAGAACAAGAAATCCTACCAAACTTTAGGACGACATAATAAATAGTGATGTGTTTACTCAACATTTAAGCATTAAGATAATTGCACGACCTCACTGAATCCTTTGAAAACACGTACGATATGTATTGTTCACTGAACACTAGCCTGATAAGTATCATGTCAACATAATCCCTCTATAATTATTGTCTGACATGTTTATATTGGCTATATTTAATTCTATAAGATCTCTTTCTCAGTTTTTTTTTTTAAATGGTAACATTTGTGCTATTGCGTATTTTCCATTTTTTGTTTTTCATTTGTCTTTTTTGTTCTGTTTTCATATGTCAATAAACTGCAGACCATCCATAATATTAAGACCACCTTTCTAGGAAAAACAATTCTTGAACTGCAGCCAGACAGGTTCAGGGGTATGGGACAAGCAACATAAAGGGCACGTGCTTGAGAAGTGGGATTATGAAGTCGTTTAATCTTCAACATTTTTCATACATAGTTTTACAATTCTTATTTTCTGTACTTTAGTGGCAAATACAAAAAGTAATGTTACCAGAAATTATGAAACAACAAATTTTATATTTTACAATGGGAAATCGGCTTTTGGACCCACTAGTATATATAAAACAAAAACATTGATTGACAATGTTTGATTGTAAAGCCACTAAATAATATACTTCAAAGAAGTATGGACAGAAAGCGAAGCGTGTGTGTTGTTTGTTTATCGTTATCGATGAGGACCACTTTGTTATCCTTCACTGTTCGCAGAAGTTCGAAGATGACTAAATTAGTCATTCTGAATCTGTCACACTTATAGTACAAAGACACCCCCTTCCACCGGGGTGGAGGATCTTTTTGCACACGATCCGTGAGGGTGAGAAAGTTTCATGCACCAAATATCGGAGACATTTCTATCGTGTGCATTCTCCAGTAGACAGTGGTGTAACGTATAGGACATTAAAATAAAGTGAGTTTTATTACATTGAATGATGGTTGAGGACGTCAACCTCACTCTCTCGTCTTCAGCTACCATGATTCAATGGCAAGACATAGTAACAACGACTGACGGCAGAAGAGGTTGCATCTGGCGCCCGGGAGAGGCTACTGACAGGGCGCCACGCGCATGGTATACAGAGACTGAGACGCCTATGATGATTAGTGGGAGAGGGGAGGGGGGGTTCAGAAATGAAACCTCTGATGTCATAAGTTGCTACTCAAGTGTATCAAATGTACTATTCGGTATGAATGAAACCCAGAGGAGGCAGCGAAGGTAGTCCAACTACATTGTGATGATGTGCGAGAACTAAAAACAACAACGGTTCAAGCAGTTATGTCTATGGAAGCGTACTAAACATCAACAATTCGAGACCTAAATTAATGTGCAGAATACGTCATGAAAATGCGCAGACCTCTCTGTAGTCAGGGGGAACTGAGGCATTAGTCTGGTCAGGCACAACATTCTAACCAGGAGTCTACACAATACACTGGCCAAGATCACTATCTCTCTTTCCTGGGGGGGGGGGGGGGGGGGGGGGCTCTCTGGAAACATGCTGTTTTCAATGAAGTCTGGTTATGATATGGATCGACGTAATCTTCATAGTAGGGAGCGTCCCGCATATACAGCCAAGCATAACACAACTGCCTGGAGGACAGCGGTCCAATTTCACCAGCAAGTTCGGGATGTGAGAAAAGTTCCTACAACCCGTCACTTGACACCCTTTCAGGGCGCCCAAAAGAGTCAACTTACTTAAGGTACTAAAAGCAACCTCAATTACTGTCAGAGATGACCAATCAGTGAACGTCATCAATTTTAGAAAAGAAAGTGCCTAGCTGCACATATCTTGACAATTGGCACTGTGACCAGACACGAAATAGAACATAGATAGGTTCTATTATTGAACATTGGCGGGGAATATATACCGAAAACCAATAATTCACGTTTATAAACATTCACAATTATAGCGAATAGTCACCGGCTTGGCCATTCTTTTCTTCTTCTTCATCGTACGCAGTCAGACAGTAACCATTATTTTTTCGAAAAAAGCAGCGGTCATCCTGAGGCTGTCGACACTGCCATTGAGCTTGTCTAGTGTTGCCACTGGCGATGACCACATCTGCTCTCTCTGATCCTCGTATGTCGGGCAGTTTTGCAGCAAATGCCCAGCGGTCATTTTCCCGGTACCACACGGGCATTTGTCGGTGCCACCTATCTTCAATTTGTTGAATAGGTGGTACCTCAGTCAATTGTTTGGCCATTCAAAATGCAGGAAGTAACTGGCAACCGTCCGACGTAAATTGTAACATTCATTGCTATGTGGCATACATGACAGCTCGCTCTCTGATGAGAGCAGGGAGCAACTGATTTTTGCTTATTTTTTTCTAATAAAATAAACAACATTTTTCACTTTTTTAAAACTCGCAATCTCTTACAGACACTTCTATTCGCTGAAAGGAAGAGCTTTCGGTGAATTCCTATTCTTGTTGTTAAAACGAAGAGAACTCTCACATAATTCACAGAGATCTCTCGCGGGTCCATAGAGACCTCTCGCATGCACATAGAGACCTCTGGACAAATTATAGATCACTCACTAAACAAGAGATCTCTGTCAGGCCCGTAGAGACCTCTGGAGAAATTAGAGATCACTCACGAAACAAGAGACCTCTCATTGGCCAATAAAGACGACTGGATAAATAACAGATCTCACGAAACAAGAGACCTATTTCAGGCCCATAGAGACCTCCGGAGAAATTAGAGATCACTCACGAAACAAGAGACCTCTCTTAGGCCCATAGAGACGTCTGCAGAAATTAGAGATCACTCACGAAACAAGATATCTCTCTTAGGCCCATAGAGACCTCTGGAGAAATTAGAGATCACTCACGAAACATGAGATCTCTCTCAGGCCCTTAAAGACCTCTGGCGAAATTAGAGATCAAACACGGAACAAGAGACCTCTCTCATGCCCATAGAGACATATGTAGAAATTAGAGATCACTCACGAAACAAGAGACCTCTCTTTGGCCAATAAAGACGACTGGATAAATAGCAGATCTCACGAAACAAGAGACCTATTTCAGGCCCATAGAGACCTCCGGAGAAATTAGAGATCACTCACGAAACAAGAGACCTCTCTTAGGCCCATAGAGACGTCTGCAGAAATTAGAGATCACTCACGAAACAAGATATCTCTCTTAGGCCCATAGAGACCTCTGGAGAAATTAGAGATCACTCACGAAACATGAGATCTCTCTCAGGCCCTTAAAGACCTCTGGAGAAATTAGAGATCAAACACGGAACAAGAGACATCTCTCATGCCCATAGAGACATCTGTAGAAATTAGAGATCACTCACGAAACAAGAGACCTCTCTTTGGCCAATTAAGACGACTGGATAAATAGCAGATCTCACGAAAGAAGAGACCTATTTCAGGCCCAAAGAGACCTCCGGAGAAATTAGAGATCACTCACGAAACAACAGACCTCTCTTAGGCCCATAGAGACCTCTGAAGAAATTAGAGATCACTCACGAAACATGAGATCTCTCTCAGGCCCTTAAAGACCTCTGGAGAAATTAGAGATCAAACACGGAACAAGAGACCTCTCTCAGGCCCAAAGAGACCTTTCGCAGGCCCATAGAGATCTCTTGAGAAATAACAGATCACTCACGAAACATGAGATCTCTCGAATAACTCATAGAGATTTTCGGAAATAAGATATATCTCACGGAATAGAAAAACTTCTCTCGGAACCTCTAGACTGGTTGTCTAACCCATAGAGACCTCTCTCGGAACCTCTAGACTGGTTGTCTAACACATAGAGACCTCTCTCGGAACCTCTAGACTTGTTGTCTAACCCATAGAGACCTCTCTCTGAACCTCTAGACTGGTTTTCTTACCCATAGAGACCTCTCTCGGAACCTCTAGACTGGTTGTCTAACCCATAGAGACCTCTCTCGGACCCTCTAGATTGGTTGCCTTAACCCATTGAGACCTCTCTCGGGACCTCCAGACTGGTTGTCTAGCCCATAGAGACCTCTCTCGGAACCTCTAGACTGGTTGTCTAACCCATAGAGACCTCTCTCGGAACCTCTAGACTGGTTGCCTAACCCATAGAGACCTCTCTCGGAACCTCTAGACTGGTTGTCTAACCCATATAGACCTCTCTCGGAACTTCTAGACTGGTTGCCTAACCCATAGAGACCTCTCTCGGGACCTCTAGACTGGTTGTATAACCCATAGAGACCTCTCTTGGGACCTCTAAACTGGTTGTATAACCCATAGAGACCTCTCTCAGAACCTCTAAACTGGTTGCCTAACCGATAGAGACCTCTCTCGGAACCTCTAGACTGGTTGTCTAACCCATAGAGACCTCTCTCGGGACCTCTAGACTGGTTGTCTAACCCATAGACCTCTCTCTGAACCTCTAAACTGGTTGCCTAACCCATAGAGACCTCTCGGAACCTCCAGACTGGTTGTATAACCCATAGAGACCTCTCTCGGGACCTCTAGACTGGTTGTCTAACCCATAGAGACCTCTCTCGGAACCTCTAGAGATCTCTCGTGGAAATCCTAGCGATCTCGTGGAACCACTGTAGATCTTATTCCTAAGCTCTATAGATCATTCATGGCACCAACAACGTCAGTTCGATGAATCCATAGCAACAGCTTGCATAAAACATGGAGACAATTCCCTGAACCTCTAGAAATCGCTCGCCGAACCCCTGGAGATCTTTTCCAGATCCCGAAATATCCCCCGACATATCTCGAACCAAATCGTTGTATGTAGTACGTCAGGTATTGTACATTAGAACAATTGAAGGGTATACAAATAACATGAATAATACGGAAATAAAATACAATTAGTGTTCAATAGAAGATTGATTCATTATTCATCAAGTTGTAAGTGTCTTTACCTGTATTAGTGAAAGAGGTAATATTATTCTCCTTCGTTACAAGTGCCAATATTCTACATGTTAATTCTCGTCTCCTTTAGTATATTGATAAATTATTCTTTTCTATCACTACAAGTGGTAATACTTTTTACCGCCAGTACAAGTGACAATACTCTTTACCGCCAGTACAAGTGACAATACTCTTTACCGCCAGTACAAGTGACAATACTCTTTACCGCCAGTACAAATGACAATACTCTTTATCGCCAGTACACGTGACAATACTCTTTACCTTTAGCACAACTGACAATACGCATTACCGCCAGTACAAGTGATAGTACTCTTCACCTCCACTACAAGTGACAATACGCTTTACCTTCAGCACAACTGGCAATACTCTGTATAGCCAGTACAAGTGACAATACTCTTTACCTCCAGTACAAGTGACAATACTCTTTACCTCCAGTACAAGTGACAATACTCTTTACCTCCACTACAAATGACAATACTCTTTACCTCCACTACAAGTGACAATACTCATAGCCTGAAACAGTCAATTTGACATTCTGTAATGACACAGCAGAATGAAAAGACTGAAGTTTGATCATCACATCAACATCATTTGAGTTGGCAAGAATATGACCACGGGGACCTTCCAAGCGGGTTACAGACTCTCACTAAAGAAGGTTGTGCATATGGCAGCGAGCTTATACGTACTACATAAATCTACCATGACTACAAGCACGCATTTAAGACCAGATACTGACGCCTTGAACATGGACCAATGTATTTTGCAGCCACGTGCATCATTTGTGCGACAGTGTTCACACTACAAAAACTAGCATCATTTGTGTGATATGGAGCACACTACAAAAACTAGCATCATTTGTGTGATATGGAGCACACTACAAAAACTAGCATCATTTGTGTGATATAGAGCACACTACAAAAACTAGCATCATTGGTGCGACATGGAGCACACTACAAGAACTTGCATCATTGGTGCGACATGGAGCACACTACAAGAACTAGTATTATGCTGTACTGTAAACATATGATGATCTGTACTAGCCAGGCCCATCAGAACTTGATTATAGTTTACGTGCTTTTTTTGTAGTATGTATTTTTATTGTTTTTTTGTTTCACATTTCTTCGAATAACAATTGTTGAAAAAAAGACAACGATACATAAAAATAGGTAGGTCTGCTGTATTTTACAATAAATGCTTTAGACGTCCACTGGGTACTGGTTGTAAACACTTTCTAAGTAATGAGAACATACAACTACAGTCCAATCAAAATTGTGTTCTATTGTCCTCAGCAAACAAATTTTGGACAAACAACAATAATAAACTCATTACAGGCGATTGAGTGTCTGATTATCGTTGGGATAAAGCACTTGTTTTTCGCTGCAGAGATACGGGATTCAACTCTGTTGGTCGTTACGCTCCAGGTGATCCAGCTGTAAATGTGTTTCTGACAAACGATTAAAGAAGTAAAAGGCAGTGAGGAAAGGAACTTGCCGTCCTACCTCACCCAAGATGAGGTTTAGGATAACTACTATGGGACAAACATTTACTTGACTTACGCTTGATTTTTTGAAAACCACAAAATTAATATTTACAGAACAATCATCAAGGAGGGTGTAATAGAGGGGATATGGAGCATGCAAGATCTACAGAGTGTAGCAGCGAATCGATCCAACTGGAGAATTTTGAGTTCTGCCTTGTTCCCCGTTTTTGGCGCTAAAAAGCCTAAAGAGATAGAGAGAGCGATTGACTCTTATTTCTTCTTTTTATTATTCTGAATGTGTGTCATGTTATTTGTTCTTTCTGTCGTTCGTCATTAAAAAACAAAAACTGGCCAAATACCTCCAATGCTTTTCCTATGTCATTTGGATACACACATTTTCACTTCCTAATTGGTTCCGATAAACTTGTTTAAAACTCCGGTATCTTCAGACTTTGGAAACTAAAAGTTGTTACTGACAAAAGTTATCTCCGATGTGCTCGAGGCACGGCCATGAAACCGTCTCCGGTTTGCTCACCCCGGGCCAAAGTCTCACTAATTGAAACAGAATCCCTCACACACATGTTGTTTATAGCTCGCAAGCCTTATATTGTATGTACTGAGGCCAACGTTCTAGTGGGAGAGCTCAATCGAACATAATCTCATTTGGAGCTATTTGGGTTTTCTTCGTGAGTTTTCTAATAGCCAGACGTGTAGTACAGGGACAAGACGGTCTAAGACCTGATACAGCTACTCTCTACGAGCTTGATACAACGGAAAGTTACAGAGTGAGCGTGCCATAGGCTGAGAACATTTCACATTGATTGATATATTGGAACTATGATGAGATCATTGTTATATTGGAACTGATTGGAACACTGATATATTGAAACTATGATGAGATCATTGTTTTATTGGAACTGATTGGACCACTGATATATTGAAACTATGATGAGATCATTGTTTTATTGGAACTGATTGGAACACTGATATATTGGAACTATGATGAGATCATTGTTATATTGGAACTGATTGGAACACTGATATATTGGAACTCAGGTGAGATCAATGCTACATTGGAACTGATTGGATCAGGGGTATATTTGAACGCAGGTGAGACCATTGATATATTGGCATCGATGAGATCAAGTTTTCAAAGAAAGAAGAAACAAACAGTGGTCTGAAGCCAGAAATGGTTGTTCGAGATGAATTATTACAATTTCTGTTTGTGTTAGATCTCACGTAATCATCTACAGCATACATAGTTTCGTTCACGCCAGTAAAGTTGCATAAACATGTAAGAGCTCTAACCACTGGGCCAGTAAGTCTGCTGTCAGATCAAGTACATGTAAGAGCTCCAACCACTGTGCCAGTAAGTCTGCTGTCAGACCAAGTACATGTAAGAGCTCCAACCACTGTGCCAGTAAGTCTGCTGTCAGACCAAGTACATGTAAGAGCTCCAACCACTGTGCCAGTAAGTCTGCTGTCAGATCAAGCACATGTAAGAGCTCCAACCACTGTGCCAGTAAGTCTGCTGTCAGATCAAGCACATGTAAGAGCTCCAACCACTGTGCCAGTAAGTCTGATGTCAGATCATGTACATGTAAGAGCTCCAGCCACTGTTCCAGTAAGTCTGCTGTCAGATCATGTACATGTAAGAGCTCCAGCCACTGTTCCAGTAAGTCTGCTGTCAGATCATGTACATGTAAGAGCTCCAGCCACTGTTCCAGTAAGTCTGCTGTCAGATCATGTACATGTAAGAGCTCCAGCCACTGTCCCAGTAAGTCTGCTGTCAGATCATGTACATGTAAGAGCTCCAGCCACTGTTCCAGTAAGTCTGCTGTCAGATCTCTATGAGAAAGTGTTGGTGTATCTCCCACATTTCAAATATCTTGAGTCGTTAGTTCTGGATGTTTGATTGTCACTGATATCACTCTCTTCCTTTGGCTAGATCAATACCTTGGCTATTGTCGCTTAGACTTTCGTCGCAGTGTGCTTTCCAATTGTATCCACTTTTCCAAATGTCGTTGCTTGCTTCGTACTGTCTTCGTGTTTCGTCATCGCTGTCCAAAAACTTGCGTCCTTCGTTGTTCAATCTTTCTAAAGAGCTTGTTCGGTACGCAGTGTTTTTTTTTTTTTTTTGGGGGGGGGGGGGGGGGGGGGTTTCATTTGCACAAATTGGATCGATTATATTTGTGATTAATTATTTGAATACTACTTGTTTGTGATTAAAATAATCAATATATTCAAACTCGATTATATCTTTTATTTTACTTTAAACAGTTCCTAATTATTCAGGGATAACAGTTTAATGCAAGTGTTCATATCGTCATTATACCATCAACACACGAAACACCAAAATGAAGCCCATGGTAGAGAGCCTAAGCAAGGCAATAATGCAAGCCGCCACTGAAACCATCCCAAGAGGAGCTAGGAAAAATTATAAGCCCTACTGGAATGATGAGTTACAGAAAGTGGAAGATGCAGTAACAAATGCTAGGAACGTGGCAGAACGAGAAAAATCCATGGAGGCAAACATCGCCCTCAAAGCCGCCGCGGCGATGTACAAACACACTCTCAAGCAAACAGCAAGAGAAAGTTGGAAAAATAAAACGGAAAGTTTAAACCTGGACAAAGAAGGAAACAAGCTATGGAAGCTAGTCAGAGCCATGAACGACGAAACCCCGTCAAATAAACAAATTACTATCAAGCAGGGCGAGAACTTGATCACAGGTAAGAAAGCCGCAAACGCCTTTGTCGATCACTATGCCAGAGCAAACCACATCGAGGTCCCTGCAGATAAGCATACAGACATTAGCGAAGAGCTAAAGGGACACGAAAACATAAATACGGCTCCTGAAGAGCACATGATGGCCAAACTAACAATGCGCGAAATGGAAGAGGCTATGAGAACACTAAAGAAAAGGAAATCTCCCGGAAAAGACGGGATAACAAACGAAATGCTGATGGGGCTGGGCCAAACAGCGAAGAAAAAACTTCTATCAGTCCTGAACCAAAGCTGGAAAAGGGGTATTGTACCCCAGGCATGGAAAGATGCAATACTGGTACCAGTACCAAAAACAGGAAAGGACAAAACAGATCCGAATGGATACAGGCCCATAAGCCTACTGAGCTGTGTCGGCAAGCTGATGGAACGGATGATAAACACCAGACTGATGTGGCATCTGGAAGAAAAACGAATACTAATTCCACAGCAAGCCGGCTTTAGACAGCACAGATCCACTGAGGACCAGGTCATCCTCATAGCCCAGGAGATAGAAGATGCCTACCAGGCACAGAAACACACAGTAGCTGTTTGGGTGGATCTGGAAAAGGCATTTGACAAAGTCTGGAAGGATGGACTTAGAGTCAAGCTAAGGAGAAGTGATGTTTGTGGGAAGATGTACAAGTGGATCAACCACTACCTCAAACAAAGAACGGCCAGAGTCCAAGTACAAGGGCAGATGAGCAAAAAGGTGACACTCGAGCAGGGAGTACCCCAAGGGGGAGTACTGTCACCCACACTCTTCCTGGTATATATAAACGATATTACAGAGAATATACCAAGAAGAGTCCATAGCTCAATGTTTGCAGACGATCTGGCTATGTGGACCTCTGAAAAAAATCTCACCATAGCAAGAAATCGGATGCAAACGGCCCTAACATCGCTGGAAGAGTGGGCGAACTCATGGCTGGTCAAAATAAACGAGGAGAAAACCACGTGCACAATATTCTCGCTCTCATTAAAACCCCAAAGTACCAAATTAAGCCTAAATGGCAAAATCCTGCAGCCAAACGACAACCCAACCTATCTGGGAGTCACATTTGATCGGCGCATGACATGGAAAAGTCAGATTGAGAGAAACCGAATGAAAGCCAGAGAAAGAATGGCGATCATGAGGAAACTTGCTGGCACAAGCTGGGGAGCAGACGAAGGCATACTAAAGAAACTGTACACTGGAAGAGTGAGACCAGTTCTCGAGTATGGCATCGCGGCATGGACAACAGCAGCGAAGGCGAACTTCGATAAAGTTAACAAACTTCAAAACCAAGCCATGAGAATTATAACAGGTGGCTAGAAGTCAACGCCAATTGTAGAACTTGAAAAGATTACAAAACTGCAATCCATGACCGACAGAAGAGACTGCAGAGCCCAGCTGCAGTCAGAGAAACTCCGAAGACTGACGGACCATCCAATGTACCAGAGGCTAAACAATTTGGGAACTGGGAAACTAAAGCGGAGAAACTTTGCAGAAATAGCCAAAGCAAAGATGCACGAAGATCCCATAAACGCACTAACAACACCAAAACCCATCACTACTGTACGAAAACCTACTTGGAGGCAGGATATATTTCCAGAGGTGGTAGAAAATATACCAGGTATTGCAAACAAAAACTGCCAGACCGAAAAAGAAAGGAGAGACACTACCCTAAGCTTCATAACGAAAAGCTACCCAAGCATGGACTGGACCCATGCATACACCGACGGTTCTGTAACAAACACTACACAGAACGGAGGGGCAGGAGCATTCCTGAACCTACCAAATGGCAGAAAAATAACACTGTCATTCGCTACTGGTAAGTACACAAGCAATTTCAGAGCGGAGGCAGAGGCACTGAGGGCGGCAGTGGAAGAAATGGCAACACACAGTGAAAATGAGAGCCACATAGTCTTGCTGACAGATGCTCTCGCCGTAGTCACAGCGCTAAAAAGCCAGAAAAACACTGAGCTTAATGACTTAAGAGCAGCACTCTGCAAACTGTGCCAGCTGTCCGCACCAAAAAGGGTAGTGGTACAGTGGGTTCCGTCACACTGCAACATCCAAGGCAACGAGGAGGCAGACAGACTGGCAAAAGAAGGTGCAAGGCTACCACAAACAGATACTAGTATGACGTACGAAGAGTCAAAACGGCTTATCAAAGCCAGGTACATGACCAAATGGGAAACCGAACATACTGGTTACACCAAAAACGATGCCTATTACCAGTTGAACCGAAGAGAGCAGGTCGTTGTCTTCAGACTTCGCACTGGCCACAATAGACTGAGGTACCACCTATTCAACAAATTGAAGATAGGGTGTACCGACGAATGCCCGTGCGGTACTGGTAAAATGACCACTGAACATCTGCTGCAGAACTGCCCGACATACGGGGATCAGAGAGAGCAGATGTGGCCATTGCCAGTGGAACTGCAAGACAAGCTCTATGGTAGTGGCGAGAGTCTTAGGATGACCGCCGCTTTTTTCGAAAAAATAATGGTTACTGTCTGACTGTGTACGCAGAAGAAGAAGAAGATATCGTCATTATAAAACACATGTAGAATTTGGTCTGTACTTCCTGTGATCTGGCACTGAACTTCTGATTTACAGATTCGATGATCTTGGTTTGCAATCCCAACCTTCAAGGTTAGAATGATGTCATGCTCAGTTTGACAAACATGGCATGCCACGAGCTTTCTCGTGGTATGTACCCTTCTCCAGTCAACCCAACTGTAAATGGGTAAGTGGTTAAGTCAGGAGGAAATGTCTGAGCTACCACAAAAGCACTGTCGAAGGGAATCGAGCACATATGGGGGCGCCCAGGTGCAATGTAATCGGTTGTATGAACTATTTCCGTTTTCCAAATGCCTATTTCTTTGCTTAAATAGAAATCAAACCTTGGGTACTTAATATAGTGACAGAGGTTACCAATTTCAAGAAAAACTTGACTCAATCAAATAAAACATTTTGCAAAAAATTATTATTAAAAAAGGCATCTGAAATGTTGAAATAGACCGTAAGTAAGGTTAGAGCACTACAAATAATACAATCGGCAAGAGACCAATATCATTGTTATGCCAGTACATAAACAGCATTAGCAACAAGGCTCAATTTAATTGGCGTGATTATAACGTCTTAAATATGTGGATTAAAGATAATACGATTCCTTTAAGTTCAGGACTTATCCAAGCTGAAGCTCACACTTTATTAAACACAAAGAAGGTTGACACAGAAGAAACAGCCGAGTATAACTTTGGAGTGAACAACTTTAAGACAAGGTCACCTGTACATAACATAGCAATGAAGAGAAATTATTATTGAAACTCACAAAGAAATCGACAACACAGTTCGAGTAGTTTCGAAAAGAAAACAAAAGTCAACATTTTTTCTCTCTTCAAATACAAAATGATATCAACATACTGACTCCATATGTATCGCCATGTCAACACATTCACATACTTTAATATTCGCTTTCAAATGTCGTGTTTAACACAGCTAACCAAAATAATTGCCATACAAAAATCACAAACAGTGCACATTCGACCTTCACCTTTACATCTATACGATTAAACCCTTCTACCAATTACGAATTCCTCTTTCTAGGGATTGCTCATGTATTTGGTGCATTATCCTAATTCGATGTATGATTTGAAATGATGGCGCAGTTAACTGAACTTGTTGTCTTATCCTCGACAATGGCTTTTTGTGTCGTTTCCCGCTTTGATCTGAATTCTTGTCTCCCAATGACCATTTAAACTTATCATTATATCATGTATCACTAATCTACTGATTTGTTACAATCATTGTATTCATGTCGCTCGATCCGTCGAAGGTTAGCTTTCTTTCCGTTTGCATATAGTTTCCGTCGTTTATGTTTTTGCTCTTCTCTCTTTGTTACTCGTCGTCCTCAACACATTTCTCTATAAACTCTATAAATCCTTAACGCTCAGGTAACATCTCACCAACAAACCAGATATCCTCAGTCATGTACCCACCCACCACCACAAAAATACCTACATTTAGCGAAAAATAACAAACCACTGACAAACGGCATATAACAGAGACAGTGCAGCTCTATTTCCCAGATTTCCTGGCCTAACGAGTTCAGAAAAGCAATATCTGTCAAGAACTAGAACCTTAAATCAGATTAGGATTAACGTAATCTGACACGTCAAGGTTTGGATAACCGTTGATATCCGGGTAGGTGGTAGAAAAACTATCTCTGGGTCTGTTAGTCGAATCCGGCGCTTCCCTTCAATTCGCCCGAGGAGTGCGTTTCGCTAACAACACAAACATTCTATCTACAACATTGCCATGGTAGATTCTGCTACTTCTTCTTCGTTCACATTCTGACATCTACGTCAATACTTCAACATAATCACGTGTGTGGCTGTCATAACGAGGCTGGGCTGCGTGGCACTGCATTATGTGTATGGGGACCCAAGGAAGCAACGTTCAGGGTAAATTTATTTTTGGGCTGCTTCTCTAACTTTTGGTTGTCGCCAGTCTCCCTGCAAGCCACCACTTGCTTGTTTCCAAAGTTGTCTCTCCTAGAAAATCTTGCTGAACCACATAATCATGTATGCTCGAGAAGAGCTCGTTACAGGCGAACAGAGAGAAGCTTGACCAGTCGGTTCAGACTGTTACCACGTCAGTGAGAGCTGAAACATACTGATCATGTCAGTAACATGACGTCTCTGTTCGGGCTCATTGGAACAGGCTGTGTCGTGGAAGTTGGATAAACAAAATGCCGAATCGACACTGCCATCCCCATAATGGCGAGCTTCCTCAGGAAGATCCAATTCTACTTCAGTAAAATGGAGTCAGATCCACTTTCTAAAGTACGTCTCGGAATGTTAGACAAGCCAATGGAACCTGCTACCAAAGAAACGTTGCCATGTGTTAATTCAACTTGGTATCGGTAGCTTCGAACAGTAACAACAACATCACTAACAACATCACCAACAACATCACCAACAACATCACCAACAACATCAACAACAACATCACCAACAACATCACCAACAACATCAACAACAACATCAACAACAACATCACCAACAACATCAACAACAACATCAGCAACAACATTACCAACAACACCAACAACATCAACAACAACATCAACAACAACATCACCAACAACATCAACAACAACATCAACAACAACATTACCAACAACATTACCAACAACATCAACAACAACATCAGCAACAACATCAACAACTTCAGCTTCCTAGAAACCAATGTCTGCACTCAGCTGCTGTAAAGTGGACATAAAACTTCAGCCGCTGTTGTAGTATGGCCGCTTATATCCATTTATATTTTCACTCTTGGACAGTTCTTACCTCCGTTCTGATCTATCTAGTAACTGACAGAAAAGATTATGTACCTGTGTGGATACGTGTTACGATAACTGCAGAGAAATAAAATAGTGTCACTGCTAAACTATGACAGAAACGTTCATAAAGAGGTTTGTGCAGAGGATCAGCACACTGAATATGTACAAGGAATAGCTATAGAAACCACCCCAGCATGAGCTCTCAATATACTTTGGCGCAGGCTTGGTGAAGTGGAATATATATAGAAGTCAACTTATAGTTCACAAAGGGCGATATCGAGGCATGGAGGAATGGATTACTGGGTCAGACAATTAACGATGTTGAGATGTACCACAAAACGGTTACCATGGCACGATGAACTGTTTACCTTGATGATCAGGTGTCCAATAAACGGTCATGGAGCAACGCTGGCCTAAACAAGGATAAGGCGGCTGGTTATTCCTTGTTGATCGTGCTCAGAAATAACTCTGCCATCAACCCGTGTGGATTTAATCGCACGAGAGCTCCCCCTTTCCCAAGAAGACACCGTAGAATGCATCACAACTCGTGGCTACAACTGTAGAAAGTAAATCATGATTAAGCAAATATTTTATCTTTGACTTGGTTGGCTGCGTGATTCGCTGTGTGCATACAGTATCTTTCAGTTGTCCATTATATTCAATTATCGAGTGCACATGTATCACTAACTCATACACAGCACTAATTACACATTGATACACATCACTAACTACACACTGATACACACTAACTACATATTGATACACAGCACTAACTTCACACTGATAAACAACACTAACTACATATTGATACATAACACTAACTACACATTGATACACAACACTAACTACACATTGATACACTACACTAACTACACATTGATACACAATACTAACTACACATTGATACACAACACTAACTACACACTGATACACACTAACTACATACTGATACACAACACTAACTACACATTGATAGACAACAGTAACTACACATTGATACACACCACTAAATACACATTGATACACACCACTAACTACACACTAATACACAACACTAACTACACATTGATAGACAACAGTAACTATACATTGATACACAACACTAACTACACAGTGATACACAATACTAATTACACATTGATACACAACATTAATTGCACATTGATACACCACTAATTACACATTGATACAAAACACTAATTACACATTGATACACAACACTAATTACACATTGATACACACCACCAATTACACATTCATACACAACACTAACTACACATTGATACAGAACAATAACTACACTTATACACAACACTAACTACACACTGATACACACCACTAACTACACACTGATACACAACACTAACTACACACTGATTCGCAACACTAACTACACACTGATACACAACACTAACTACACATTGATGCATAACACTGACTACACATTAATACACAACATTAACTACACATTGATACACAACACTAACTACACAGTGATACACAACTGAAGGCCTTTAATGGAATGAGCGAAGCGTAAGTCGATATTCACGTATATGAGGCCTTTTTTCGTTCGCATAATTTCTATATTCCCGAAGACGGTGTGAGTTTCACTATATTTTTATTGTGTGCATGTCAGCCCAGTGCATCCGACTTCGGCACGCATTTTTATGTAAAGGTCTGCTTCCTCTTGTATTTTCTAATGGTTTGCTTCCCCGGGGTAACGGCAGGTGCTGTGATGGGGATCGAACTCAGCAGCTTCGGGTTGTGAGCCGTGTCACCTAACCACTAGCCCACTCCGTTCCCTCAATTGGTTAATTGAATATCAACATGAACAAACCCATAGTTTCTTACATTCAACACTTATAAACAACAAGTCAATCATGCTGGAGGTAGAGCCATTGGAAGAAGTGGGTATATTTACCTATTTGGGTAACACCATTGACACACCAGGCTGTACAGATACAGATGTAAGGTTCAGAATTGAAAAGTTAGGGGCATTCCTGACACTAAACAGCAAATGAAGATCGAGAGACATCAAGATTATCACCACAGTAAGAATATTCAACGGCTGTGTAATGCCGGTATTATTGTAAGGAGCGGAGACACGGAAAACCATCACGGCTATACTACTCAGACTTCAGTCATTCGTTAACAGATGGCTATGAAGGAAAATGGACATAAAGTGGCAGGACATGGGGAGGAATGAAGACCTATGTGAAATGAGCGATCAACAGCTACAACCAATTAAGCGAAGAGAAAATGGGGCAAATGATGGAGCATACACTACGGAAGGCAGCGTGCAACACAGCCAGATATGCCCTTTCGTGAATTTCTTAGGGAAAAGAGGGAGGGAGAAGGGAGAGAGAGAGAGGTAGAGAGAGAGGGGGAGGGAGAGAGAGGAAGGGAAGGAGTGAGGGATGGAGGGAGAGAGAGAGGGGGAGTGAGATAGAGATAGAGAGAAAGTGTGAGAGAGAGAGGGAGTGAGAGAGAGAGCTAGAGAGACAGGAAGAGGTAGACCCAAAAATACAATGAGAAAATGTGAGAATGAACTAAGATCAAATGATTCCGTATGGAGAGGGTCAGAGAGAGCAGCGCAGGATCGTGTATGCTGTCAAGATGTTGTCAATGCACTATGCACGGTCAGAAGCGAAGCGCTTTGATTGACTGATTGATTGATTGACTGATTGATTGATTGACTAACTGAAATGGGTTAGTGGGAATTAAACTACAAGACAAGAAGCACTTAAACGACGCATACCTCAGTCAATGGCTTATTACTAGAAGATTAGAATAATAGAACGTAGAAAAGGAAGAAGAATGCAACAGAAAATATAGGTAATGAACTATGGACCCAATTGTAATAATAATATACGTCTTAGGGGTTCTAAGGTTTACAAGGACAGGCTCCATGTCCTCTTTCGATCATGTGGTTAATTGCGACAAACGAGTTGTGAATGGGATTAGCAAACAACACGTAAGACCAGTGCTATGAAACCCTGACTGTAAACACGTCAATACAGGCTTCCTGCAAGGAACTGGCTGCAGCATTGGACGTCTACTATTCTCTTGGAGCGACAAGGCAAATCAATCAATAATTACATTAGCTTGAAAATATGAAAAAAGATGAAAACAACAACGGTGTTAAAGGAAAGATAAGAGGATAGGAGAAACAATAACTAATTGTAATAATATCCATCATGATATTATTTAGAAAAAATAATAAAAGTAAGGATAAATAAAAGACAAATAATCCGAGGACGAAGAAGGAGCAGGCGATTTCAGTGATTCTAGAGTAGGCCAGTTTATGGGCCCTAAAACAATCTTTTACGGAAATATGTTTTCATTGTAGCCTTTTTATTCCAGCCAAGATTTAATGGCTTTACTAGACCCAAGGTTGTCGAGTACTCTGGCTGCAATGAACCCTGAGCAAATCAGCATAGATTATGAAAGTGACAGTATGCTAATGTTTTATTTTCAAATTGAGGGTCCTTTCCTCCGAGCCAAGTTTGTCAGGTTTGTTAGACATCTTCTCCAGATTCACAGTTGGTCGTAGATTTAGTATTCAAGATGTATGGTGTTTAAATCAAAAGTTGATATCGATACGGGACTTGTGTTTTAATTGACACAGATAAACGGCGTTGCAATTGTGTCAATGCCAAAGGTGGAGATCACCAGGTAAAGGTTGCAGGTCTGTGTTGACAAGAATGGCTAGCCGGTAGAGGTTCCTTGACATTATTTTAGGACATTAACGTGAATGGGATGTCATGTATTATGCTGTATACGTACTTTAATATTGATTCGAAATGTCAGAGTTAGCTGTAAATCCCTTTATGTCCAACAACCAGAACGTAAATCCCTTTATGTCCTTCAACCACAACGTAAATCCCTTTATGTCCTATAACCACAACGCAAATCCCTTTATGCCCCACAACCACAACGTAAATCCTTTTATATCCCACAAGCACAACCTAAAAGCAAAACAAAATCAGAATAATTACTAAATGGCCACAGACACTGGGCTCTGAGTGTACACCGAGAAGAGACACAGATTGTCATAATAATAACACTCAATGACAACCATGTTATACTGGGAGACATGGAACTAAAAGAGGTAGAAGCATTCATAAATGAGACGTGTTCAAATGAAACTGTACCAAACTGCAACAAGTGAACACACGTACAATGCGCACGATGACGTCACTTCTGGTGTAAACCACACATACCAACCGTCAAGTTTGCAAAATGTCAGTATCTTCCGGCTGATAGTTTCCTCATCAGACCGTTGTAAACATGGCTGGTGTGATACGGAATCCGTTCAGACTTGATCAGCGAGCGGGGATTCGGTTTCTAACACCTGAAGGATGTCGACCAGTTGATATTCATCGCAGAATGCAGGCAGTGTATGGTGTCACAAGTGTGTCGAATACAACAGGAAAGAACTGGACAACAATGTTTAAGAAAAACACGGTCCACACGAACTACTTCATCAATTTTGGCCTGGGAAACTTCTGACGCAACAATTTGACTTCGTCTAGGGAGATCTCTCGTTAACTCACGTCCTTCTTTAAACATCGTTGTACAGTTATTCATTGTTGTCTTCGTCAACACTTTTGCCACCATTCACTGGATGCATTCTGCGATGAATGTGGACTGGTGGACATCCTTCAGCTGTTAGAAACCGAATCACCGCTCATTGATCAACTCTGGACGGATTCCGTTTCACTCGCCATGTTTTCAACGGTCTGCTGGGGAAACTGAGTCAGAAGATAGTGACATCTTGCAAACTAGGCGGTCGGTATGTGCAGTTTACACCTGAAGTGACGTCATCGTGCGCATCGTACGTATGTTCACTTGGTGGAGTTATGTCAGGTTTATTTGAACACGCTTCTTATATATATAAATATATATATATATATTATATATATATATATATATATATATATATATATATATATATATATATATATATATATATATATATGGATGCTGATGTACAGAGTGAAGCATTTGTCTATCTAAACGATGAACGCAAATGTGTGAGGTCGAAGCTCCACGGGAGTCCTGGTCTCAAGGGAAGAAAGACCACAGTGCTGTATCCTGAGTTACCTTTAGTATTCTTGACTGCTATTCTTGCCGTTGGTCCAAGGTAGCTTATGACGAAAGAGTGAGGCCGATGACCAACGCAGTTTATTCTCACCATAATCCAAATACAGCGCAAGTGACATCTTCACGACAATGTCGCTTGATGTCGCTAAAATGGCTATCCATCGGAAACTAACGACATGTATGTATGTAACCTTTTTTATGTGTCTTCTAATCCCCAGGTGAAAAAATATATTTGTTGTATTTGATGATTCATATTTTACATACGGTGTGTTGTTTCAAGATGCTAGAGCGTTTGACCGAGTATTTAGAATATTGAAATCAGAACAAGGTGTTCGAAACCTAGTTCAAGCTAAATCATTTATATCAGAGAGACCGAAATGTAAAGCGGCATTTACACCTCACACATATAATTATTCTGTTAGATACTCAGCTTGAGAAATAAAAGCAGCCCTGAAAATTTGCACTTTATTGTTTTAACCGATCAGTAAATGGCTCACTGATTGTACACTAGTCGAAAGAGCCTGCTTTGAAACAAAACTTACAAAATTAAACATACTTTCATATTTTTACCTCAAAATGTCCCAAATATTTTGCAATTTGTGTTCTAAAAGTCAAAAACGTGAAATTATCGTACAGACTCCGGTCAGCCTTGCAGTGCTAATTTTAGACTTTACAACATTCATTTTGAACATACATTTTTTTGTAAGCTAAAAATAATTTAAATCCTCTACTTTATTACATGGTAAAATTGTTTGAAACAATAATATTGTTTATTTGAGGGGCGGACCACGGAAAGTAGTCTAGCGGGCCGCAAATGAACCCAGGGCTATAGCTTTCCAATTATTTATCTGACAAGTGTGTCCCACCCATATTGGTCACTTCTGGCATAGACCGACCAGGTGGCCAGAAACGGGTTTCATTCATTGCTACACCTGCACACCCCAGCAGAAAACAGTTCAAACCTGTGTTCTTATTTTGTTAGCTCATTTGTAACTTTCTTTGTGCGACACGTCTTTATGCTGGTGACTTGACTTGACGAACCCCTACTGGTTTTCTTTGGGCATTGGGCTGAAGCGGGTGCTCTTCACTACTTTCTAATTTGGACAACCTTCATTAGCTTCTCCCATGAGACATCACCTGCTTTTCCTTTTCCCTCCATTGTCCTTTGACAGGTGGCCTTTGAATCCCAGTTCTACTCATTCTGTGGGTTCCAATTAAATGTATGCTGTTATATTTGTTCATTTCACCTTGGGGATATAATCTATCTATCTATCTATCTATCTATCTATCTATCTATCTATCTATCTATCTATCTATCTATCTATCTATCTATCTATCTATCTATCTATCTATTTATCTATATATCTATCTATCTGCCTGCCTGCCTGTCTGTCTGTCTGTCTGTCTATATATCTATCTATATATCTATCTATCTATCTATCTATCTATCTATCTATCTATATATCTATCTATCTATCTATCTATCTATCTATCTATCTATCTATCTATCTATCTATCTATCTATCTATCTATCTATCTATCTATCTATCTATCTATCTATCTATCTGTCTGTCTGTCTGTCTGTCTGTCTGTCTGTCTGCCTGCCTGCCTGTCTGTCTGTCTGTCTGTCTGTCTATCTATCTATATATATATATATATATATCTATATATCTATCTATCTATATATCTATCTATCTATCTATCTATCTATTTATCTATCTATCTACCTATCTATTTATATATCTATCTATCTATCTGTATATCAATCTATATAATATATATATATATATCTATTTATCTAATCTGTCTATCTATATATCTATCTATCTATCCATATATCTATATATATATATCTATCTATATCTACTTTTCTATATATCCATATATCTGTTTATATGTCTATCTGTCTATCTAGGAAGGAAGAATAACACATGGTCAGGTAAAATATGCTGATCAGATATGTTAGTCAGGGTCAGACAAAACATACTGGTCAAGACTCTCACCTTGGTTTCCTCATAGCCCCGTCTGGAAGCGGGCTATTTCATGACAGCCTGGTTAACACGATGAGTGAACGACGTGATCCCATTGTTAGTGAGCGACACGCAGATGAAACAAATCATAGCACGACCGCTTGGATGAAACCGGTCCATCTTTATCAGCACGTTTGAGATGGGAGAAAAGCGACTAAATCTCGCCACTTAACGTCCGTTTGCAGGACCCACAAAAGAGTGAACATATTCATTATGGGCATTCGAAACAACAAGAACTATCTGTCTACCTATCTAGTTTTTCTTCTCTATCTTCGAAGTATTTGCTGCTGTGTTATGTGCCACTAATTAACGCTTGTTCTGACAACTGACAATCAAAGACTAAGCACGCTATGCTGGTACTCGTTTGTGAAGGTGTGAATTTAATGTGAAGGTGTTCGTATTGTGTTAAGATGTTTGAAAAATTGTAAGATGTTTGAATAATGTTAAGATGTTTGAATAATGTTAAGATGTTTGAATAATGTTAAGATGTTTGAATAATGTTAAGATGTTTGAATGATGTTAAGATGTTTGAATAATGTTAAAATATTCGTATAATTTTAAGATATTCGTATAATGTTAAGATGTACGTGTACTGTTAAGATGTTCGTTTAATGTTAAAATATTCGTATAATGTTAAGATATTCGTGTAATGTTAAGATGTTCATTTAATGTTAAGATGTGCGTATAATGTGATGGTGTTCGTGTAATGTTAAGATGTGTGTATAATGCATGGTTGTCTGTCAATTCACTATTGCTGTTCTTACCTGTTATATTCTATACTTAGTCGTCACGTCATGATGTTCCCATAATGGTTTAGTTGGTTAGCAGCTTTACTAAGTAATAATGCATTGTAATACATTCAAAGTATCAGATGCATTAATACATGACATACAAATTAAAATGCCACATTTTAGCAATTCAAACACATCATTATGGGGCCAAGTGCACGAGCTGACAGCAGCCAGCGACTTATAGCTGGCAATTTGCATCAGGGACAGCGAACCGCCGCTGGCAACGTGCATCAGTGGCAAGAAACCATAGATGGCGACTTAAATCAGGGTCAGCGAACCACTGCTGACGACTTGCATCAGGGTTAGCCAACTGTAGCTTACTGCTTCCATTAAGGTCACAGAACTATAACTGACCACTTGCATCAGGGTCAGCAAATAATAGCGGGCCACTTGCATCAGGGTCAGCGAACCATAGATGACCACTTGCATTAGGGTCAGCAAACCACCGCCGGCGACTTGCATCAGGGTTAGCAAATCATATCTGGCGACTTGCATCTGGGGCAGCGAACGATAGCTGGCCACTTGCATCAGGGGCAGCGAACCACTACTGGCCACTTGCATCAGGGGCAGCGAACCACTACTGGCCACTTGCATCTGGGCCGGCGAACAGCATTTGACTACTTGCATCAATGTCAGCGACCCACAGATGACCAAGACCATTATTTTGCCTACACTAGGGGGCCCTAGTCATTAGTATAGACTGGCCAAGGGATAGGGATCGAAGTGGGAAAGCAAACCCGGTCTTAAAAGTCAGCTGAAAGTAGATGTGTCGTGCCGAAATGCGTAGATATCACAGCCTCGCTATAAACATTGACACGTCAAAACGTCCTTTTTAGGACGAATGAAGAAAACAAAGAAAGACTTGATGATTATTATGCTTCCATAATAGAGCAGGAGTTCTCAAACAATTATCAGCGGTACCCCAGGGTTCGTGATACAGTATCTGGTGATTGTTGAAACGATGATGATTGGCGGCGGGAGGAGAAAGCGAGAGGGGAGAGTAAGGGGGGGGGGGGGTGTGTTGCCTCGTGTTGGGATGTACATCAAGTGAAAGCTTGATTTCAAACCAAAACATACTGGGTTCGAACCCCACTTCGTGTTTTGTTTGACTGGGCATGTCCGTGATTTGTGCCAATATGACAACTTCTCCACGTACAGAAATGATTGGCAAAACCACTTTACTGCGAAACTGCCAAAGTGGAACACACACAACAACACATTACAAACAGAGCCACACATACGCATCCATACACTGGCTAATACGTTTTGATATAACCTAAAAAGACATAGAAGCGTTACTTCCCTGGTAGAAGTCAACACAAAAAGGAGATTTGGTGAATTAATTAAATGAAAGTAATATTTTTAAAAACACAAAAAACAGCTAAACGCGCAGTTCAGTTGTGCACAGACACCAAGTAGGTCCGTCCGTATATCTGTATGCAACTAACACATGGCATAAGCTATTTGTATTGTTTGAGTTGCATGTTTTATATAACATGTCTTCTAAAGACTGTATGAGAGGATTCCGTTAAGTTTCGTGTCTTCTAGAAGCTGTATGAGAAGATCCCGTTAAGTATGGTGTCTTCTAGAAGCTGTATGAGAGGATCCCGTTAAGTCTGGTGTCTTCGAAAGACTGTATGAGAGGATCCCGTTAAGTATGGTGTCTTCTAAAGACTGTATGAGAGGATCCCTTTAAGTCTGGTGTCTTCTAGATGCTGTATGAGAGGATCCCGTTAAGTATGGTGTCTTCTAGATGCTGTATGAGAGGATCCCGTTAAGTATGGTGTCTTCTAGATGCTGTATGAGAGGATCCCGTTAAGTATGGTGTCTTCTAAAGACTGTATGAGAGGATCCCGTTAAGTCTGGTGTCTTCTAAAGACTGTATGAGAGGATCCCTTTAAGTCTGGTGTCTTCTAAAGACTGTATGAGAGGATCCCGTAAAGTCTGGTGTCTTCTAGAAGCTGTATGAGAGGATCCCGTTAAGTCTGGTGTCTTCTAGAAGCTGTATGAGAGAATCCCGTTAAGTCTGGTGTCTTCTAGCAGCTGTATGAGAGGATCCCGTTAAGTTTGGTGTCTTCTAGAAGCTGTATAAGAGGATCCCGTTAAGTCTGGTGTCTTCTAGAAGCTGTATGAGAGGATCCCGTTAAGTCTGGTGTCTTCTAGAAGCTGTATAAGAGGATCCCGTTAAGTCTGGTGTCTTCTAGAAGCTGTATGAGAGGATCCCGTTAAGTATGGTGTCTTCTAGAAGCTGTATAAGAGGATCCCGTTAAGTCTGGTGTCTTCTAGAAGCTGTATGAGAGGATCCCGTTAAGTCTGGTGTCTTCTAGAAGCTGTATGAGAGGATCCCGTTAAGTATGGTGTCTTCTAAAAGCTGTATAAGATGATCACCGCAAATATAATGTCTTCTAAATCAAAAGCGATCAAAACATCAAAGATAAAAAGGATATAAACACTATAAAGCGTAGAATTCGAAAATAATAAACAATGAATCTACAATGACATAAATTAGATTGCCAGTACATATAAATTATTACTGCAGTACTATTTTACTGTCTGGCCTATCAGGTCTGACTTTTAAATTCATTTTTCAGAAAGTTCAGTACTGGTAACTACGGCTTGGGTGGTCAGATGGGAGATCTCAGACATGTATGGACCTATACAGAGAGATTTCACACATGCATGGACTTATACAGGGTGATCTCAGACATGCATGTGCCTATACATGGAGATCTCAGACATGCATGGGCCTATTCAGGGATATATCAAACATGTATCGACCTATAAAGGGAGATCTCAGACATGTATCGACCTATACATGGAGATCTCAGACATGCATGGCCTATTCAGGGAGATCTCAGACATGCATGGACATTTACAGGGAGATCTCAGACATGCATAGGCCTATACAAGGAGATCTCAGACATATATGGGCCTATACATGGAGATCTCAGACATGAATCGACCTATACAAGGAGGTCTCAGACATGCATAGTCCTATACATGGTCACTGTTCTCGTCAGGCCGAACCTCACGGAAACACGATAGCTAGTACGCTATTTAGTCATAAGCTTGCTTACGTCATCAGAATAGCTTGTACGCTATTTAGTCATAAGCTTGTTTACGTCATCAGAATAGCTAATACGCTAACTTCATAAGCTTCGTTTACGTCATCATAATAGCTAGGACGTTAACTTTATAAGCTTCGTTTACTTCCTCAGAAAAGCTAGTACGCTAACTTCATAAGCTTTGTTTATGTCATCAAGTAGCTAGTACGCTAACTTCAGAAGCTTTGTTAATATCAACAAATTAGTTAGTACGCTTTGGAGTCTGGTGAGGATCCTATGCAAAACGGTACTTGAAGAGAGTGGCGAGACATATACAGGAAAACAAGCAGCCAATCTCCTTGCCGTGGGTTGTGCAGAAGACACCAAAATAAACATTCCCAAGGTAAGAGTTAGAGAGGTGGAAAATGAACTAATAAGGGAAGGAAAGGGAAAGAAAACAATGAGGATAAAATAAACAAGCTTTTCAGCATCCAAGAATTGAGTTGGGCAATAGGAAAACTTAAGATGAAAAAAGGCACCTGGGCCCGACGCAATAACAAATGAAATGATAACACACTTGGGACCAATAGGCAGACAGCGATTCCTGGACCTGATAAAAACAATCGTGGACTCACGGATTGTTCCCAAAAGAATGGAAGAAGGCAGAAATAATCCCAATCCTCAAGAAGGGAAAACCAAAAGAAAACAAAACAAGCTATCGTCCAATCAGCCTCCTTAGCTGTCTGGGAAAGACAATGGAAAGGCTAGTGAACACTAGGATGCTAACTTTCCTTGAGAAAAACAAAATTCTGGACGAGTGCCAGTCTGGCTATAGAAAATACAGGAGTACCGACGACCAGACTGCTTATCTGACACAGGAAATCGAAGATGCCTTTCATAGGAAATGCAAACTATTGGCCACCTTGTTTGACCTGACTAAAGCTTTTGATAAAGTCTGGAAGAAAGGACTAATGCTAAAATTAGCGGGCTGCGGAACAAGGGGAAAAGGATTGGCTGGATCAAAGGCTACCTCCACTCACGATGTGCGAGAGTCAGGCTGGAAGAACACACGAGCAAAATTGTCAAACTGCATGAGGGGGTTCCCCAGGGAGGATCACTATCTCCTACCTTGTTTATCCTCTTCATTAATGACCTTCAAAACAGTTCAGACCACACATCCACAAGGCACTCCATGCGTATGACCTGGCCATATGGACCCAGGCAGAAAACATTGGAACCGCAAAAGCAAGAATCCAGGAAGCAATTAATGCAGTAAAGAAATGGGTAGACTTATGGGGTGTCACAATAAACAAAAGCAAGACCCTCTCAACACTTTTCTCGCTCTCTACAAAGCCAGAGCAGGTCAACCTATATTTAGAAAATAGCCTACTTCCTACAGAAAACAATCCTACATACCTAGGAATGAGATATGACAAAAGATTAACGTGGGGCCCACACATAGAGGATACTCAAAAGAAGGCCACACTCAGACTAAGGCTGATGAAAAAAACTGGCAGGGACAAATTTGGGGCGCAGATGCAAACACAGTCAGACAGGTCTACACTGGATACGTACGGCCAACACTGGAATATGGCATGGGTGCCTATGCAACAGCGGCAAAGACCAACCTACAGAAACTAGACAAGGCACATAATACCGGGCTCAGAATTATTACCGGAGGTCTGCGAAGCACCCCAATTAGAGAACTCGAAGCGGTAGCAGGTCTCCAGAGCATCGGTGAGCGCAGAAAAAGAAAAATACTAAACCTGACAGAAAAATACAAGCGTATGAATAAACATTCAATGCAGGGAAAAGTCAATGAATTAACAAACAAAACGCATAAAATGAACAAGCTTCAATCATCTATCGAAAGCCCTTACAGCCAGGAACAGTGACATCATATCAAAATGTTCAACGACATGGGAAGTGATACAGGTATATGAAAATACAGACCAACAGCTCAACTTCACGATGGAAGCGAAAATACCAGGTATCGATAGAAAGGTGGAAGAATCAGACCATGCATTGAGAGAAAAATCCCTAAAGCATATTGGAGACGCCTATCCTCAACCCATGTGGACGCACGTCTACACAGATGGATCATCAGAGGAAGCATTCTACAGGATGGAACCGTTATAGAAAAAGCAAGTCCTGCCAGGGAGCCATCGACAAATCTAAGAACAGAGCAACAGGAAATAATTGAAGCAGTCAAACTATTGGATGAAAAGGGGTTAAAGGATAACAGAATAGTGTTTTTGGAAATGTTACAGGCCACGCAAAGAGAACCACGAAATAGTATGGAAAGGGAACTGATATGCCAGCTAAACAAACTCTCAGACCACAATAAAATCACCCTCCAGTGGATTCCAGCTCACTGCGGCATACCTGGAAATGAATGGGCGGACAGGCTAGCCAGGGAGGGAAGATAGAGAGAACAATTCACCCACCCAGTGTCACTGTCAGAAGTCAAGGTAAACATTTAAAAAAAATATAAACAACAGTGGATAGAGAGAACAAACATAAAATATCCACAGGACCCAATCAATGGACTGAATAGGAAACAGTATACCACAATTTTTCGCCTCAGAACAGGTCATTGCAGACTAAATGCACACATGCATAAAATGAAAGCAGCACAGGCAGCACAATGCACATATCAGACAGGACCCCAGACTCCAGAACATCCTGCAAACATGTCCACATACAAGACAAACAGTGGGGAACCATTGAGGACCTGCGACTGACGTGTCACTTCATGGAGGCAGCCCATCTGGTGGCATAAAACGAGCATACGAAACCGAACGCAAATAAGAAGAAGAAGTTGGTACGCTAGCTTTAAGGTACTACTTTAGGGACACTAGATACAGAGACCAGTGGCTGGGCAGATGACACAAAAGTTTGTTGGATGATTATACTGGAATCAGTAGACTCTAAATTGTAGGATTTTGAAACCAAACTGTGAATCGAGAAGAGATTGTAAACAAGAAGACAGAACGAGTGTTTATAATCAGCGAACTAATTACACGAACAACAAACATACCGTTCACCATCTGTTGAATGACACAGAGCAGATTTGGACAAGCTTAAATTACAGCAATGCAGACTCTTGCAAAACATTAAAAATACTGCACACATTTCTGCCAGTCCCACATGAAACTGAAATAAATACACTGTGCACGTTTTATCCCTGCACAAACGACAAACCGAAATGCAGACAATATACAAGTTAATGCTGAGCATGACGTGAAACCAAAATAAACAGAGCTTATCTCAGAAAGAAAGAAGATACGTTACCCATGTGTATATTTTCACATAAAAAATGAAAAATAAATGGCAGATAAATGAATATAATGCTGGACAGAATACATAATACTGCTAGCCATTGAAACAAGTGAAGACATTTGTCTTGGGTTTCCGGAGAGATTGGCAAGCTAAGCAACTCAATCGCTTGATGACCCATTTAAAGAGAGTCACGGAGCAACATAATGGCAGCCATCATTGACACCTCTACTGAAGGTGCAGGCACATAAACTGATAGGCAGACAGACAACGACACAGATAAATGGAAGGCATGCAGTTATGTCGGCACACACACGCTCAAAGCACACCACACGCATATACACACATTCCGCGTACACACACACACACACACACACACACGCAGACATACACAAGCACATACACACACGCACACATACACACGCACACATACATTCATACCGCACACACGCACACACATACATACCACAGACACGCACACACGCATATATACACGCATACAGCAGAAGCTCATTCCACGGTGCTGCTGCAGTTAATCCCCATAGATTGTGTCACTTGCAGGGACCGCTAAAGCTGTGAGATAAAGGCAAACAAAACAATGAACTAACAAAAGCGCGAGACGGTGAGTTTTCGAATTCCTCAAGTTCCCACCCCACCACTCCCCCCCACCCCCCCACCCCGTACAATCCCCGGTTCATCCCCTATCGTGCTTTTGGAGATTAATAATATACTAGAAGACCCATGTAGACATTACGCACGTATAAGGACCGTTGGCAGTTGATCATCAAAAAAAGCAACTTGTTAGTGACCGTCGGGCAACAATTAAAACGGTAGCAACATTCCAGCCCGATAGTGTACAGGGTGATGGCTCACAAGAGGAGACCCCATAATTATGCAAATGCACAAAAGACCAACCACTTGTTTCTCTGTACAATTCATTGCATGTGTATACACCCTTAAGCTAAAAGAGGGGGGAACTAAAGCAAGAGAAGATAGATTTACTCTCTGTGCAGCAACATGTTGCTAGTCTTGGCTGGCCTGCTTCCCCACATTGGGCGAGTTCAGATAACACGAGGGAGTCGACTCAAGTCCAGATACCATGAGAGAGTTTACTAAAGACCAGACATCATTAAAAAGTCGACTCAAATCCAGACACCATGAAAGAGTCGACTCAAATCCAGACACCACGAGAGAGTAGATTCGAGTCCAGATATCAAGAGATAGTCGACTCAAGTTCAAATACTATGAGCGAGTCGACTCGTCCAGATACCATGAGAGAGTCGACTCAAGTCCATAAACCACGAGAAAGTCGACTCAAGACTAGACACCATGAGAGAGTCGACGTTGACACCAATCAGTACACATCGCCCACATTGACACCACAGCTGTCCTTCATTCCCTCACACGCCATTGAGATATTCTCCCTGGTCAGAATATGGCCTGCCAGTTGTCAAGTGTGTTTGCTCAACTGTGTTGACTTAGATCTCGTACAGCTTAAGGTCGACAACTCTTGAGTCCAGGACTGATAAGCTGTCGGTGTTGTAGAGAAACGCTCATGTGACCCCAGCGGAAATATGATACTATGACGACCATGAATAACTTGCACGTAATATTTCGTGGTTAGTTGTAAAGGGAAACATGCTCAGAGTAACATACGTTCAGATAGAGAATGGTTCTCACGAGTGACATGACAGGAGAAAACTTAATAAACAAAATAATGGTACAGTCCAATAACAGGAATTGCCGTCGAAAATGGAGTCATTGTATTAACCCACAGAGTGTATGAGGCGTAAAAGGCGGGGGAGTGGAGGGGGGAGGATTTCAGTTCCCTACAACACTTCTCCATTCACTAAACGTACGTCAGGTAAATATTTACAAATGGACTCCATTACAGATGGGTGTACTGAAACGTGCCGGTAGCAAGAACTGAACCTCGTACCTTTGGCGTTAAATGTGACTGCTCCACTACTGCACCAGGAGAGGAAGGGCAAGGTCTGATCAGGACACCATACTCATTAAACATGTTAATCAGACACAACAAACAGATCAGAGAAGTTAGTCAGAGTCAGACACAACAAACAGATCAGAGAAGTTAGTCAGGGTCAGACACAACAAACAGATTAGAGAAGTTAGTCAGGGTCAGACACAACAAACAGATCAGAGAAGTTAGTCAGGGTCAGACACAACAAACAGATCAGAGAAGTTAGTCAGGGTTAGACACAACAAACAGATCAGAGAAGTTAGTCAGGGTCAGACACAACAAACAGATCAGAGAAGTTAGTCAGGGTCAGACACAACAAACAGATCAGAGAAGTTAGTCAGGGTCAGACACAACAAACAGATCAGAGAAGTTAGTCAGGGTCAGACACAACAAACAGATCAGAGAAGTTAGTCAGGGTTAGACACAACAAACAGATCAGAGAAGTTAGTCAGGGTTAGACACAACAAACAGATCAGAGAAGTTAGTCAGGGTCAGACACAACAAACAGATCAGAGAAGTTAGTCAGGGTTAGACACAACAAACAGATCAGAGAAGTTAGTCAGGGTCAGACACAACAAACAGATCAGAGAAGTTAGTCAGGGTCAGACACATCATACTGATCAGAGAAGTTAGTCAGGGTCAGACACAACAAACAGATCAGAGAAGTTAGTCAGGGTCAGACACATCATACTGATCAGAGAAGTTAGTCAGGGTCAGATGCAACAAACAGATCAGAGAAGTTAGTCAGGGTCAGACACATCATACTGATCAGAGAAGTTAGTCTGGGTCAGACACAACAAACAGATCAGAGAAGTTAGTCAGGGTCAGACACAACAAACAGATCAGAGACGTTAGTCAGGGTCAGACACATCATACTGATCAGAGAAGTTAGTCAGGGTCAGACACATCATACTGATCAGAGAAGTTAGTCAGGGTCATACACATCATACTGATCAGAGAAGTTAGTCAGGGTCAGACACATCATACTGATCAGAAAAGTTAGTCAGGGGCAGGCATAATATACTGGTCAGCCATGTTAGTCAGGGTCAGGCACAATAAACTGATCGGACATGTTAGTCAGTGTCAGGTACAACAAACTGGTCAGCCATGTTAGTCAGTGTCAGGTACAACAAATTGGTCAGCCATGTTAGTCAGTGTCAGACACAACAAACTGATCGGACAAGTTAGTCAGGGTCAGACACAACAAATTGATCGGACAAGTTAGTCAGGGTCAGACACAACAAACTGATCAGACAAATTAGACAGGGTCAGACACAATAAACTGATCGGACAAGTTAGTCAGGGTCAGGAACAACAAACTGATCGGACATCTTAGTCAGGGTCAGCCACAACAAACTGATCGGACATGTTAGTCAGGGGCAGGCACAACAAACTGATCAGACATGTTAGTCAGGGGCAGGCACAACATACTGATCAGATATGTTAGTCAAGGTCAGGCAGAACAAACTGATCGGACATGTTAGTCATTGTCAGGTACACCAAACTGACCAGACAATTTTAGTCAGGGCCAGGTACAACAAACTGATCGGACATGTTAGTCAGGGTCAGGTACAACAAACTAATCAGACGTGTTAGTCAGGGCCAGGTACAACAAACTGATCGGACATGTTACCCGGTGTCAGACAAATATGAAGACCAATACTCCCACCTCGACTTCCACTCGCAGGAAACGGTGTTTCTTAGCACCCTAGGTAACAATGTGTGGGATCGATGTGATCCCTGTAGTAGTGAGTAACACAAGTAGATGCAATTATCCATAGCACAAGCGCCTGGAGGATACCGGGCCACTTTTATTAACACGCTATGAATATGAGGAAAGCTACTACAACCCGCCACTAAATGTCCTTTTCTTGGGCGCACAAAATAATAAACTTACTCAATGAGGGCATTCGCAACAACAACAACAATAATTGCACTAATAAAACGAAATCCATGACTTATATAAGGGAACAACTTTAGATGCCATCACTTTACGCTACTTGAGTAGCTGCCGAGAGGTCTCTGCATAGATCAGTAGTTACACAACTAAAAGCATGTTGTAGAGACAACTAGCAGTGCGATCTAAATCCCTATAGTGGAGAAACCTTTCCTACCTATGTAATGGAAACCAGCTATTCCACAGACCAAAATTCCTGATGAATACGTGGTTGTTACTTGGGTTACAAATAGAACTTTTGATCAGATAGCCAATTTAGTATTAAATGGGTACAAGGGGAAGTAACGTATTCTAATGTCGAAACAGAAGATACATAAGAAACGTGTCAATCAATAACTCTACTTTACTTCATTATGCTGGTATAGAAGGCTCTACAGAGTATATATGAAACCAGTTTACTCCACGATAACAAATATAACAATATATTTTTGAATGCATTAGCTTTCCCTGCCTCCAACACAATTATGTGGCAATGATTTCCAAGCATTCATCCATCCCTGACTAAAAAAGATATTTCATAATGACGTTATGAGAGCCTAACTAGGACCTCTCTCGTATGTTGAGATGCGCCTTTACACATTTATAATGATTGCGCAATTTTTTTCTTTTCGGAATGAAATTTATTCTACACCTTGTTTCTGATACTAGTTGAACTGACTTGTATGGTAATCCGCCATATTCATATGTCAAATTGTGTGTGTCATGCAGTTAGGTGCAAACTTGTAGCTGATCTGGTCCACAGAAATATCAAATTTTGTTGTTGATATAGAAATGATCCAAGTTTTCTGTGTGAACTCGCCATTAATCTGTACTACGCTTACCTCCCAACGGTGTAGATGTGTTTCGTTTGTAGGTGTGCTTGCTTTCAAAGACATCTACACTTAACTAGCAATTTCAAATTGTCTTTATTATTGTCACGTTTTGTCGTTTACTTCTGATCTTCATCTTAAGTTATTCTTTATTTCATTATTATCTGACCAAAGATGAGAATCGTGCGACATTGAACCTAATAGTTGGAAAAACAATTTATATTTAACAATTTCTGTAAAAAAATGTGTCAGGTCACTGGTCTACTGTTCATGCATTACGATCCAAACACATAGATACACCCCCCCCCACACACACACACACAAACACACACACATCCAGTATTGATATATGATGGATCCACTTGTCCGACCCAATCCAAGTATTGGCTGCCGCTTTAGCAGACATCTTTACACAAGGCTTGTGTCTGGGCACGTACTGTTTCAGTTGTGTTGCAATTGTTTCACGTGATTAAGTTACTAGTTCAATGCACAACCCACTTTAGTCACCTTATCGGACGGGAACAGCGTACGGTTTCATTTCAAACCAGAAAACACACCGGAAAAACAATGAATTTAATGTATTTATATGTGCGTGTGTATGTACGTGTGTATGTGCGTGTGTATGTATGGGTGTGTGTGTGTGTGTATGGGTGTGTGTGTATATGGGTGTGCAAACATATATTATGCTCTAAACAGTTATTGACAAAATTGGATACCTTGTTATTTTTTTGTTACTGTAAGACTAACAACCATGTCAGGTTATGTAGAACTTCTTCGATATTCTCCGGTTATGTTTTGTATTCATTTGTCATTATCTAACGTTCTATGAGACACACAATGGCAGACTCGATGAGATTATCACATGTTCTTATTGAGACACGTTATACACACTTTATGAGATTATCACATATGCTTGTTGACACAAGTTTGACACACTGGGTGAGATTATCACATGTTCTTATTGACACAAGTTGTACACACTATATGAGATTATCACATATGCTTGTTGACACAAGTTTGACACACTGGGTGAGATTATCACATGTTCTTATTGACACACGTTATACACACTATATGAGATTATCACATGTTCTTATTGACACACGTTATACACACTATATGATATTATCACATATTCTTATTGACACAAGTTGTACATCTGGATGAGATTATCACATATTCTTGTTGACATAAGTTTGACACACTATATGAGATTATCAAAGTTTCTTCAGGAGATAAATTCATCACATGACATGGACAGTGAGTAAATTAAAATGATAAAGAAATACTTCAGAAGAATGTTTGGAATAAACAAGGCACAACGTAATGGCAATAATCAAACCAATGCATGTTGTTAGACTTCAATTAAACGAGCTAAGAAAGTCAGGCGACATATTAGACAGATCGAGTAAACAATAAATAGTCCAGACAGAGACAGAAACTATGTGATGACTTGTCAAGTCATGAGTATTCTTCTTCTTCTTCTTCTTCTTCTTCTTCTTCGTACGCAGTCAGACAGTAACCATTATTTTTTCGAAAAAAGCGGCGGTCATCCTGAGGCTGTCGCCACTGCCGTAGAGCTTGTCTTGCAGTTCCACTGGTGATGGCCACATCTGCTCTCTCTGATCCTCGTTTGTCGGGCAGTTCTGCAGCAGATGTTCAGCGGTCATTTTACCAGTACCGCACGGGCATTCGTCGGTACCACCTATCTTCAATTTGTTGAATATGTGGTACCTCAGTCTATTGTGGCCAGTGCGAAGTCTGAAGACAACGACCTGCTCTCTTCTGTTCAACTGGTAATAGGCATCGTTTTTGGTGTAACCAGTATGTTCGGTTTCCCATTTGGTCATGTATCTGGCTTTGATAAGCCGTTTTGACTCTTCGTACGTCATACTAGTATCTGTTTGTGGTAGTCTTGCGCCTTCTTTTGCCAGTCTGTCTGCCTCCTCGTTGCCTTGGATGTTGCAGTGTGATGGGACCCACTGTACCACTACCCTTTTTGGTGCGGACTGCTGGCACAGTTTGCAGAGTGCTGCTCTTAAGTCATTAAGCTCAGTGTTTTTCTGGCTTTTTAGCGCTGTGACTACGGCGAGAGCATCTGTAAGCAGGACTATATGGCTTTCATTTTCATTGTGTGTCATCATTTCTTCCACTGCCGCTCTCTGGTGCCTCTGCCTCCGCTATGAAATTGCTTGTGTACTTACCAGTAGCGAATGACAGTGTTATTTGTCTGCCATTTGGTAGGTTCAGGAATGCTCCTGCCCCTCCGTTCTGTGTAGTGCTTGTTACAGAACCGTCGGTGTATGCATGGGTCCAGTCCATGCTTGGGTAGCTTTTCAGTCTGGCAGTTTTTGTTTCCAATACCTGGTATATTTTCTACCACCTCTGGAAATGTATCCTGCCTCCAGGTAGGTTTTCGTACAGTAGTGATGGGTTTTGATGTTGTTAGTGCGTTTATGGGATCTTCGTGCATCTTTGCTTTGGCTATTTCTGCAAAGTTTCTCCACTTTAGTTTCCCTTTTCCCAAATTGTTTAGTCTCTGGTGCATTGGATGGTCAGTCAGTCTTCGGAGTTTCTCTGACTGCAGCTGGGCTCTGCAGTCTCTTCTATCGGTCATGGATTGTAGTTTTGTAATCTTTTCAAGTTCTACAATTGGCGTTGAATTCATGCCTCCTGTTATAACTCTCATGGCCTGGTTTTGAAGTTTGCTAACTTTATCGAAGTTCGCCTTTGCTGCTGTTGTCCATGCCGCAATGCCGTACTCGAGAACTGGTCTCACTCTTCCAGTGTACAGTTTCTTTAGTATGCCTTCGTCTGCTCCCCAGCTTGTGCCAGCAAGTTTCCTCATGATTTGCCATTCTTTCTCTGGCTCTCATTCGGTTTCTCTCGATCTGACTTTTCCATGTCATGCGCCGATCAAATGTGATTCCCAGATAGGTTGGGTTGTCGTTTGGCTGCAGGAATTTGCCATTTAAACTTAATTTGGTATTTTGGGGTTTTATTTAAAGCGAGAATATTGTGTATGTGGTTCTCTCCTCGTTTATTTTGACCAGCCATGAGTTCGCCCACTCTTCCAGCAATGTTAGGGCCTGCTGCATCCGATTTCTTGCTGTGGTGAGATTCTTTTTAGAGGTCCACATAGCCAGATCGTCTGCAAACATTGAGCTATGGACTCTTCTTGGTATATTCTCTGTAATGTCGTTTATATATACCAGGTGACAGTACTCCCCCTTGGGGTACTCCCTGCTCGAGTGTCACCTTCTTGCTCATCTGCCCTTGTACTTAGACTCTGGCCGTTCTTTGTTTGAGGTAGTGGCTGATCCACTTGTACATCTTCCCACAAACATCACTTCTTATTAGCTTGACTCTAAGTCCGTCTTTCCAGACTTTGTCAAATGCCTTTTCCAGATCCACCCAAACAGCTACTGTGTGTTTCTGTGCCTGGTAGGCATCTTCTATTTCCTGGGCTATGAGGATGACCTGGTCCTCAGTGGATCTGTGCTGTCTAAAGTCGGCTTGCTGTGGAATTAGTATTCGTTTTTCTTCCAGATGCCACATCAGTCTGGTGTTTATCATACGTTCCATCAGCTTGCCGACACAGCTCAGTAGGCTGATGGGCCTGTATCCATTTGGATCTGTTTTGTCCTTTCCTGTTTTTGGTACTGGTACCAGTATTGCGTCTTTCCATGCCCGGGGTACAATTCCTCTTTTCCAGCTTTGGTTCAGGACCGATAGCAGTTTCCTCTTCGCTGTTTGGCCCAGCCCCATCAGCATTTCGTTTGTTATCCCGTCTTTTCCGGCATGAGTATTCGATATTCTTCCATTCTACAGACATGGTCTAACCACTGCAGTTGGGGCTGCTCAACTTGCGCCTGTAGGGGTTGGGCTTCGAGATTGTTACGTATTGTCTAGATACGGATCTGGTCCCATTTCGTCTCCTGTATCACCTTTCTTAGGAACCTAATTTCTGAAGTTTGTAGTTGCATTTCTTGGGATGTGGTTATTGTCTATGACTCACATCCATATGTCAGGGCAGGCACATACTTCTAGCGGTATACCTCCATCTTTGTTGTTCTACTTATTTGTCTTTCTCTGAGGAGGCCTTTGTTTAGTGCATGAAAAAGGATATCAGCTGCTGCCTTTTGTGCGGTTAGTTCTTCTTTGAATCCTCCACTGCTGTCGTTTGTGCGGTTAGTTCTTCTTTGAATCCTCCACTGCTGTCGTTTGTGTGGTTAGTTCTTATTGGAATCCTCCACTGCTGTCGTTTGTGCGGTTAGTTCTTCTTTGAATCCTCCACTGCTGTCGTTTGTGTGGTTAGTTCTTCTTTGAATCCTCCACTGCTGTCGTTTGTGCGGTTAGTTCTTCTTTGAATCCTCCACTGCTGTCGATTACAACTCCTAAATATTTGAAGTGACTGGTCTGCTCCAGTGCTCGTGTTTCCGTGGTTATCTGCTGTCTCTACTCATCACTGGCGATCACCATATGTTTCGTTTTGAAGTTGCTGATGTGTATTCCTCTCTTTTTCAACTCTTCTTCCCAGACCTGCAAGTTGGTCTGGAGACGTGCCTCAGATTTCGTGATCAGGACTACGTCATCTACAAATGCAAGTTCCGATATGTAGCTTGGTCTTATCTTTCAGTACGCCGCTTCATGCTTTTTTGTCCGTTCCATGTAGACGTTAGTGACCTATCCATGAAAAGTATGAAAAGGTACGGTGAAAGAATGTACCCCTGTCTTACTCCGCTAGTGGTCCTCAACTATCATGACTTTTGATTTAATGTCCGCACAATATTTATGCATCTTTTACAGAAACTCTGTATGGCACAGATCAGGGGACCTTGAATAATCTTCTTTGCAAAGCATTACCAGAGTTTGTCCCAAAGGGCTTTGTCGAGTGTCTTTTCCATATCCAAAGAGCAGAGATGCAACTCATCATACTCAATAGCCTTTTCACTCATCTGTCTGAGTGTGAAGATAAGGTCTTGAGTACTTCTGTTTGCCCAAAACCCATATTGAGCCTCGTCCTTACTTTGCTCCGCTAGACCTCTTAATTGCCGCTCTAGAATCCTAGAGTAGACTTTCCCGGAAACACTGAGAAGGGAAATACCTCTGTGATTTTCATTTTGGGGGTTGTTCACCGTTCTTAAATACTGGTATTATTATGACAACCTCCTAATCCCTTGGTATCTTTGTGTTATTAGGTTTCTTGCATGTTGTTGGGTGTTGTCTGGCTGGGTAACTTTTTTCGATTACTCTCTTTATTTTAACTAAGTAGTGGTCGCTTCCTATCTCTGGTCCCCTGAACACATAGCATCCTTCACATACTTAAATGAACGTTTCCTATAAATATATATACATATATCAATACATTATAACACGTAATCATTATATTTCAACAGGAAATAAAATTAAATAGCCCATCGCTTATACATTTTTGACAACCTAAAACTTAAAAATTAATGTAAAGCGTTGCTTGAACATAGTGACCACTATCATCATGTAACATGTTCTTTATAAACCGTCGCTCCCATCACAGTCTGTCTGAAAGAAACTTTCCCTTGTCAATAATCTAGCCTCCGCCAGTCATACCCAGACATTCATAGATATGCCGGTGACAAAATATTTACAATTTCTGACCAAAATGGAATTGATAAACCTGTTCTCCTCTATGTTCAACTCTTGCCGAATATCTAAATTTGTCGTTTTCTCTGGCCAGGGTATTCTGAGTATCTCTCAGTAAGATTTGGACTCAAAGGATTCGATTCTTCGTAAATAATTGTTTCTAATCGTCCAGGAAAAACAGGCTCTCAAGACTTACACTTTTGTCGTTTTGTTGGTGCTCTGCCATCATTTCTTCCGGCTTAGTGACCGCTGTCAGATTATTGACAGAATGTTTTCACAATTGGCTACGTCGTGGTTTCGCGAGTTGATAAATTCAATGACTTAATTATTGAGCCACAGCGAGAGCCATTGAAGATAAACGATGGGAACAGACCGGTCAGAGAATCGGTAACAAACTTGTCTCACCGAGACTGAGGTCAAAGGTTAAGTGATAAGGCCAGGTAAGAGAAGAATTGGGTGACGAGCACACAATTGGAGATTAACATCGGAATGCAGAGTAATTGATCAATCCTAGGGCATTTCGGGCGCATTTTAACCATTCTTTTTTTTCTTCTTCTTCTTCTTCAACTGTTTTTTTCTCTTCCTCTTCTTCATGCTTTTCTTCTTCTCTTCTTCCTTTTCTACTTCTGCTAATTCGTCTTTCTCTGCGTTATCTTCATTATCTTCTTCTACCACTACTAATACTTCTTCTTCTTCTTCATTGTTATGTTCTTCCGAGTTAGTTCTGAAAAGAAGTTGTAAAGTTGTGTCGCAATTTACAGTAAGGCTGTGATCTCTGCTCATTTCGCCTCGACGCATCCAATTTCAACAGGCTTTTTGGGGATCCGGGTTCCCCATGCCGTTGTGAGTATTATTCTCTTAGACATATTTTTTCGTATATCCTGTTTCTTGAACCGCCGTTAGGGGCAGAATAAGGTCTTGGTCAGCTCTGGTGTGCTAGCTCTGATGCAACAAACAAACTATAGTCGCTGGCTGTTCTCAGCTCATTCTCTGTACTGCATCTTCTATCTCAGCTATGAGTCTCTGGCTGTTCTCAGCTCATTCTCTGTACTGCATCTTCTATCTCAGCTATGAATCGCTCATTCACTGCTCTATGTCTTCCATCCCAGCTATAAATCGCTCATTCACTGCTCTACGTCTTCCATCTCAGCTATGAGTTGCTGACTGCTCTTAGCTCATTCACTGTGCTGCATATTCAGGCCCGTGTTGTCATTATGAACGCATCGGTTTGATAATTAGGAGACAGTATAAGAAAGTGGACCATCATGTCAGCAGACGCTTCCCCACACATGCACAAGAGATTAGGTTTGCTGGAAAGCAAGTAGAGATAAATAATATAATGTTAACAAATATAGGCAATGAATGCCGCGCATGTGGAATAAACAATATATGAGTATTCTATTGGATAAAGGAAAAGTAGACGTACCGTTCACATACATATACATAAACATACATAGAGGCACATTCACACGGATTGTAAGTGTCAAGAGAAGAGTAAACCAGAAACAATCTGCCGTTTTAACAACATCATTGACCTGAGAACTTTTCGCATCTCACGATCCCAGGCAGCCATTAACGAATTGACAGGACCTTATTGACAGTTCCCATTCTGACTCGCTCTTCAGGGTCAACATGACCAGAACACGTTAAAACCTTTCTGACACAACCACATACTCCAATCAGCTCCACAGAACTGACACTTGCTGATAAGGAAGAACAAGTGCCTCTAATACGTGAAACCAAGAAAATCACATCTACAGAAGGAAAAGATTACCAAACATCCATTAGCAACTCGGGCGCCATCAAATTCACCGGAGATGTGTGCATGGGAAAACAAATTCTGAAGAACTCCTTAAATAAGCAAAGAGTTCTGGCACGTTCCCGAAGAGTGGTGTCATATTTGACAGGACTTAAAGCCCATAAGAATCTCCCAAGTTGAAGTCACTTAATGTCTGAACGGCCGCCAGCTGGCACAAAGAACGGTGAAGGTACTTAGTACGGGAAGAATGATTTGAAACAGGCCGAAAAGTGATCCTTGGGGTACACAAGACGGGAGTGACACCTGGTGACCTTAGTGTCAACTTAAGTACTTGATGTTTGGCTGAGGTCATAGTACGAGTTCATGACAAATATACGGTGGTGCCAGAAGTTGGATTTATGCGTGGGCCATGTTGTTGGTGACAGGTGAACTCATCGTGCATCTCGATAGTTTGACTGTTCTGCTTCAGTGAATTGCATTGATTTATTCATTTTCAGGTATGTATTGACTATGCCATGAAGAAAATGTACAGTAAGTATGTTGTTCGCATTCCTGTCACCATTCGCTGCATTATAAAATGAAAATTTTAATTCCGTGTCGAAGTGGTTAAGCCGTCGGCCTCGTTATCAGGTAGTGTGGGTTCGAGTCCAGACTCCGCCGTCTTTTTCACGGGTGCTTGATGCGGAGTCCCCTGCATATCGTAGTCGCCCCCTAGTCGTCTTGTCTTTGACTTGCCACTGGGGTCGGGCGATTCGAGAATAGAGAGAGTGAGGATAAAAGATAGCGCAGTTAATCCTTACTAAAAATAACGCTAGCAAAATTAAGTATGCCATCATCATCTACGATGGACGGAGGCCTTTGCCTTTGCTGTGCCAAAATGATAATTTATATACTGATTTTTTTCTTCTTTTTCAATTAAAGTAAAGTAGAGTAACCCATAGCATTACTGATGTAGGAGTGTCAGGTGCTAGCCATCTCAAATTACTGCGGTTAGGGCGTTAGCGGCTAGCCATGGACATCTTTAGTTTAGAAGGACGTCAGACTCATTGGGAAAATACCCAAGTAGAGAGAGGCCAACTAAATTACAAAACTCATCAGCACTCACACTGTACAAAAGTTTATAATCAATACATACATCATCCGCATAGAGAGATAAAACAAATAACAGTGCCAAAACACAACAAATCCCTGTTGGACTGAACCTTTCACAGAATCCTGCCCTGAAACAAACTGAATACCCATCGTCTTTTATTTATTTACAGTATACAAAAACCAGCGCTCATAATGAAACTAGTCTTTTGAAATGATTACCCTTTTTATGACAGTAAGTAACTATGGAAAAAATGTTCTCCGTTTTTCACGAAATCTGTTATAGTTATGTCAGCCTTCGGTGCGTTCCATATGTAGTTAAAAAGTGTGTGAGCAAATACATAGGTGTCACAGATCAAGCAAAAGCGATTAGGGCTAGGGACCTATTCTCTAGAGACAAAAAAACTATTGCGGCGATATTGTTGATGGTGGATAAGGCTAGGATAAACACAACGCCATCGCCAGATGCCTGTATATATATAAATATATAAATATATATAAATATATATATATATATACATATATATATATATATATATATATATATATATATATATATACCATCATCATCATCATCAGTCAGTATCCTAGAAGATCGTTTCGGCACCGTCATTGCAGTTTGTCGAATACGCCATAGGTCTCGTTTTATCGCCAGAGTCAGAGTATTGGTTTCAATTATAGATCTTCCCGTCCGCTCTTTTATATTGTCCTCCCATCTCTTTTTTTGATTTTCTCTCACACACTTTGAGGCACAGTGCATTGCAGGATGGTCTTGGACAGCCCCACCGATCGTGACATATGTCCATACCATGTAAATTTTACTATAGTCAATAGGTTTTTATAATGACCAATCCTTCTTAACAATTTCAAGAACACTATAGCTTGTAACGCGATCCAGATATGAAATGCCAAGCATCTTATTTCCATTGCGCCCATTTTACGTTTTAGGGCAGCTGTCAGAGTCCAAGTCTCACACAGAGAAGAGGTATACCGAGATACCTATTGTTTATATTAAAGTTAGCTTCGTTTTAAGACTAATGTTCTTTTATTTTCAGATTATTCGCAGTCTTGTCAGAGCAATCATGGTCATTGCTGTTCTTTACTGAATCTCCGGTCTAGATCCCTCCACATTCATATCTGCTCCCAGATATTTGATCCGCGCAACACTTTCCAGAGGTTCACGTTTGACCATAATCGGGTTTAAAATACACTCTGGGTCGTTGACCTTGATCTTTCTCTTCCTTATATATATATATATATATATATATATATATATATATATATATATATATATATATATATATATAAACATGAAAGGAAAATATATTTCATGTAGACAAGTTGATCCAAGAGCATGGTCTTATGTGTTTGGGACTGACATCTTACCATTCACACTTAAACCCATTTGAACTCGTTTGGGCAAAAGTTAAGGGGGGAATGCCACCTAGAATCTTGTCAAAATGCGATTTCTTCGGTAAATTGAATTTTGTTTGGTTGTTGGGAAAGTATAATCAAACTTCTTTCAAATATAACTTGAATTTAATGTATAGTATCAGTAGTTTTTATAATGTAGACTGTCAAACAGGTGAAGGGGTCAGTCCCGAAAAATGAAGAGAAAAAACCATTTAACATAGCAGCCAGTTACTAGTTACACATTATTACACCCCTAGAATTTAGTTATCACAACTAACAATGAGGCGTTTTCAAGCTCCATTAAAAAAAATATAACATAATGAGTACTCCCCACTTAATGTATATGGCAGGATATGTTAGTCACACTTTTAGATTATACAAATTGTAAATTTCAAAGAAAAACAGTTTTCTGAGAATTGTGAGATATAAAATCAATGAACGGTAAGATAAGAAAGAAAGTTAACAGCAAACACAAGTTCTATTGGGATAGGTGTACCAAACGAGCAGATGTCGAACTATGTGACAATTTAATTATTGGACTAGGTTAGACCTGTTATTACGTTCTGGTAAACAGAACAACATCAGCATTGATTCTTTTAATAGATCATTGACGACGCCCACTTGATCAGAAATAAATAGATGGACATTTTATGACCTTGTGAATCAGATTTAAATTTTAAGTGAAGATATCAATGTTCATAAAGAGCTGGATGAAAGACAGAATAAATGCATTTGAATACATTTTTTGTAAATAGTTACCGAACTTGTTGGTCACTTTTGTTTTTCCAATGCACAATTGCTAAAGACAAAGATCAAGAGTCTAGGCAGTGAGATTGAGTTTCATTGTTGCAGAAACAATTATAATATACATCATTTTGTTCATGTAACCAAACATATGTGCGTAATTTGTGTGTGAACTCAATGAACTAGTGGCCTGCATTAGCATTGAGATGTGTTTTAAAAGGGCTTCCAGACCTGCAAATGTTCTGTGGTGTTATAAACTTGTCACTACCAAATTAGAAAAACAGCCACAACAAATGGTGTCCATATAAGAAATATGTAGCAGATGAAACTGTTCATACAAACATACCAGTAACCTACTTGTTATTATGGCTAATATAAAACCGGTATTTTAGGACCGTGACAGGAATAAACTACTAAAAATGTGTGTTGAAGAAAATGCACAAAATGTTAATAATTGACTGAACAGTGCTATCTTTAAATTATGTCCCGAGAATAAGAATCATGGTCTAACTATTGTGAAAGCTGTTGTTGCTATTGTAGTTTCTGTTTATAATGATGAGAGAAAATCTTTGTTGGTAATGGAAGCAATGGAATTATATACTTATAAGTATCTGAGAGAGTCCTGTGAACACAAGAACATTTTGTCGTAAACAATGAACTCAGAGAAATTCTTTTAAGGCATCCTATGATATCAGGAGGGCAAAAAGTGTACTGGATGATTGACAGGCAGTTACTGAAAGATTTATATATCAGGTTGTAAGAAGCAAGGTATTTAATCATCACAATATGGTAAAAAATACTGTCCTAACCTTTTCCATGAAAACTGCAATGTACAGACAGTGTGTGATAACTTTTTAAAATGTTTCAATGCGATTTTCCTGCAAATTTTCCAGCATCTATTTAGAAAACTGAGCCAATCCACCTGAAGTATGTACTTGGTATGTTCTATATGCCGTGTGCTTTTACATTTTCACACATTTTTTTCTACGAAAGGCCCAGTTACTTGTTATAGCTCTTAAAACACATGAACTACATTAGAAAAGGGCACTATGTGGAACCTAATGTAGAAAATCTCATTCAAATTGGAGAAAGGCCTATGTGTAAAAAAGATTTTTTGTTATTCATTTACAGTAAACGGTTTTCTCAAAAGACAAACTAATTCCTTTGATAACACATATCAAAAGAACTAGCCACGTTAAGAAAATAGCACTACCTGACGCAATATAAATTATTAAATCATTTGAACATTGAAAAGGTGAATTCTCGTGCAAACAATCGTGCATATCGGTGTAAGGGTTATTCAGATATTAGGCGGCAACTGACGGCAACCACTGTGAAACGGACAATAGTTGACACATGACAGTTTCGTCATTTAGTCGTGGGTCTTTCAAGGGGGTTTTCCCATCATATATGAGAGCGGCGGCTATCTCCTCTATGTTACTTCCCGGACTGAACCGGAATCTCCTAAAAACAACATTGAATGAACGCAGAACCCTTCAGGTGCGAAGCCAGCTCGCTAACCACTGCGCTATGCGGCTCCCTTCAATTCCAGTAAATTAATTTGCATCTTACTTTTTTCATGATCTAGAATAGTTTTTCGTGTTAATATAATTCTTGGGCTTGAATATTTATAATATGGAATTGTTTTTGAAGTATACAGGAACTACTTTTTTCCGTTAAAAGGATCATGTATTCGTATAATTTGCTTGTTATAGCCTGGAATTATTTTATGTGTACAAATTTTTACATTCTTGAATTATTTTGTCAGTGCGACATTTTGGTCTTTGAATTTGTAATATTCCATCAGAGAATATCATCGCCAGAACTCATATTAGTCGGTATACGGTATACACAGCAGTGTAATATCATCAAGTCATAAGTCATATTCAGTCTCTATACAATATATTGTCCAGCCATGGAATATCATCGTCAGAAGACATATTCAGTTTCTATACAAAATAATGTTCCACCGTGGAATATCATCAAGTCATATCCAATCTCGATACAATATATAATGCCCCGATATGAAATATCATTGTCAGAAGTCATATTCAGTCTTTAGAATAGTTAGTTGGGGTATTAAATTAAAGATAAGGGTGCCTACGTCAGCAAATGGAATTCTCTCAGTATCTGGCATTCCCCCTCTCAATTTCTCGTTCTTTTGACATTCGATAATTGTTATTATGCGAGAATGTTCGTCATTTTTGTACAACGTTCGTTCTGAGAATGACGTTTTGACGTCGTGTCGCAGTTTAGCAAGTACAACCATCATCCATGTTCAGACCTGGTCCTCTATGATCAGAACAGACCTGGTCCTCTTTTCCTCTATGATCAGGACAGACCTGGTCCGCTATTCCTCTATGATCAGAACAGATCTGGCCCTCTATTCCTCTATGATCAGGACAGACCTGGTCCTCTATGATCAGGACAGACCTGGTCCTCTATGACCAGGACAGACCTGGTCCTCTATGATCTGAACAGATCTGGTCCTCTATGATGAGGACAGACCTGGTCCGCTATTCCTCTATGATCAGAACAGACCTGGTCCTCTATTCCTCTATGATCAGAAAAAACCTGGCCCTCTATGATCATAAAAAACCTGGTCCTCTATGATCAGAACAAACCTGGCCCTCTAGTATCAGGATAGACCTGGTCAGCTATTCCTCTATGATCAGAACAAACCTGGTCCTCTACGATCAGAACAAACCTGGTCCTCTATGATCAGGACAGACCTGGTCCTCTATGATCTGGATATACCTTGTCATCTATGATCAGGACAGACCTGGTCCTCTATCATTAGGATAGACCTGGTCCTCTATTCCTCTCTAATCAGAACAGACCTAGTACTCTATTCCTCTATGATCAGAACAGACCTGGTCCTCTATGATCAGGACATACCTGGTCCTCTATGATCAGGACAGATCTGGTCCTCTATGATCAGGACAGACCTGGTCCTCTATTCCTCTATGATCAGGACAGATCTGGTCCTCTATGATCAGAACAGACCTGGTCATCTATTCCTCTATGATCAGAACAGACCTGGTCCCCTATGATCAGGACATACCTGGTCCTCTATGATCAGGACAGACCTGGTCCTCTATGATCAGAACAGACCTGGTCCTCTATTCCCCTATGATCAGGACAGACCTGGTCCTCTATGATCAGGATAGACCTGGTCCTCTATTCCTCTATGATCAGAACAAACCTGGTCCTCTATGATCAGAACAGACCTGATCCTCTATTCCCCTATGATCAGGACAGACCTGGTCCTCTATGATCAGAACAGACCTGGTCCTCTATTCCCCTATGATCAGGACAGACCTGGTCCTCTATGATCAGGACAGACCTGGTCCTGTATGATCAGGATAGACCTGGTCCTCTATTCCTCTATGATCAGAACAAACCTGGTCCTCTATGATCAGAACAGACCTGGTCCTCTATTCCCCTATGATCAGGACAGACCTGGTCCTCTATGATCAGAACAGACCTGGTCCTCTATTCCCCTATGATCAGGACAGACCTGGTCCTCTATGATCAGGATAGACCTGGTCCTCTATTCCTCTATGATCAGGACAGACCTGGTCCTCTATTCCTCTATGATCAGAACAGACCTGGTCCTCTATTCCTCTATGATCAGAACAGACCTAGTCCCCTATGATCAGGACAGATCTGGTCATCTATGATCACGATAAACCTGGTCCTCTATGATCAGGACGGACCTAGTCCTCTATGATCAGGACAGACCTGGTCCTTTATTCCTCTATGATCAGGACATACCTGGTCCTCTATTCCTCCATGATCCGGACAGACGTGGTCCTATATGATCAGGACAGACCTGGTCTTCTATGATCAGGACAGACCTGGTCCTCTATTCCTCTATGATCCGGACAGACCTGGTCCTCTATTCCTCTATGATCACAATAGACCTGGTCCTCTATTCCTCTATAATCCGGACATACCTGGTCCTCTATTCCTCTATGATCAAAAAAGATCTGGTCCTCTATTCCTCTATGATCAGGACAGACCTGGTCCTCTATGATCAGGACAGACCTGATGCTCTATGATCAGGACAGATCTGATCCACTATGATCAGGACCGACCTGGTCCTCTATAATCAGAACAGACCTGGTCCTCTATTATTAGGACAGACCTGGTCCTCTATTCCACTATGATCAGGACAGACCTGGTCCTCTATGCTCAGGACAGACCTGGTCCTCTAGGAACAGGACAGACCTGGTCCTCTATGATCAGTACATACCTGGTCCTCTATGATCAGGACAGACCTGGTCCTCTATGATCGGGACAGACTTGGTCCTCTATGATCAGGACAGACCTGGTCCTCTATGATCAGGACAGACCTGGTCCTCTATGATCAGGACAGACCTGGTCCTCTATGATCAGGACAGACCTGGTCCTCTATGAACAGGATAGACCTGATCATCTTTGACCAGGATAGAGATGACCAACGAACGACAGCGACATTTCATCAGCTGATACCTCTCGGCTGGTACTGAAAATTTTTTTATTAGTGATATTGTTCATTCCACTTTTTGGTCATATTACCATTGTATTGTACTTGACATTAGTTTCTGTTATCGTAATTGTTATTGTTCGTATGGCTAGTATTAACCAGGAAAGATCAACGACATTTTCAGTCTGTCAAACTAAAAAAAAAATGGATTCGAAACATGCACGCTCTGAACGCAAACAGCTGAAAACCCCTTGACCACCAAATATCTTTGTCCCACATCTCCTTGTCATAATCTCATTGTCACAATTCTCATTCTCTCAATCCCTTTGTCACAAATCTCCTTGCCACAAATATACGTGCCACAAATCTCCTTGCCACAAATATCCATGCAACAAATCTCCTTGCCACAAATATCCATACCATAAATGTCATTGTCACAAATTCCCTTGTCGCAAATCTCCTTATCAAAAATCTCCATCTCACACTTGTTCTTTTCGCAAATCTCCTTGTCACAAATCTCCTTGTCATAAATTCTTTTGTCACCAATGTCCTTGTCTAAAATCTTCTTCTCATAAATCTCGTTGTCACAATTTTTTGTTTCACGAATTTCCTTATTATAAAACACTTTCTCACAAATCAACTTGTCATAAATCTCTTTGCCACAAATCTATTTGTCACAAATCTACTTATTACAAATCTATTTGTCACAAATCTCCTTGTTACAAATCTCCTTGTCACAAATCTCCTTGTTACAAATATCTTTGTTACAAATCTCCTTGTTACAAATCTCCTTGTTACAAATCTCCTAGTTACAAATCTCATTGTTACAAATATCTTTGTTACAAATCTCCTTGTCACAAGTCTCCTTGTCACAAATTTCCTTGTCACAAATCTCATTGTCACAAGTCTTATTGTCACAAATCTCCTTCTTACACATCTCCTTGTCACAAGTCTCCTTGTCACAAGTCTCCTTTTCACAAATCTCTTTGACCCAAATCTCCTTGTCACAAAACTTCTTGTCACAAATCTCCTTGACCCAAATCTCCTTGTCACACATCTCCTTGTCACAAGTCTCCTTGTCACAAATCTACTTGACACAAATCTCCTTGTCACAAGTCTCCTTGTCACAAATCTCCTTGTCACAAATCTCCTTGTCACAAATCTTCCTGTCTCAAATCTCCTTGACCCAAATCTTATTGTAACAAATCTCCTTGACTCAAATCTCCTTGTCACAAATCTTCTTGTCACAAATCTTCTTGACCCAAATCTCCTTGTCACACATCTTCTTGTCACAAATCTCCTTGACCCGAATCTCCTTGTCACAAATCTTATTGTCACAAATCTCTATGACCCAAATCTCCTTGTCACAAATCTTCTTGTCACAAATATCCTTGACCCAAATCTCCTTGTCACAAATCTTCTTGTCACAAATCTCTGTGACCCAAATCTCCTTGACCCAAATCTCTTTGTCACAAATCTGATTGTCACAAATCTACTTGACCCAAATTTCTTTGTTACACATCTCCTTGTCACAAATCTCCTTGACCTAAATCTCCTTGTCACAAATCTCCTTGACCCAAATCTCATTGTCACAAATCTTCTTGTCACAAATCTCCTTGACCCAAATCTCCTTGTCACAAGTCTCCTTGTCACAAATATCCTTGACCCAAATCTCCTTGTCACAAATTTTCTTGTCACAAATCTCTGTGACCCAAATCTCCTTGACCCAAATCTCCTTGTCACAAATCTCATTGTCACAAATCTCCTTGTCACGAATCTTCTTGTCTCAAATCTCTTTGTTACCAATCTCCTTGACCGAAATCTCCTTGTCACATGTCTCCTTGTCCCAAATCTCCTTGACACAAATATCCTTGTCGCGAATCTTCTTGTCACAAATCTCCTTGTCACAAATCTCCTTGTCACGAATCTTCTTGTCCCAAATCTCCTTGTCACAAATCTCCTTGACCCAAATCTCCTTGTCGCGAATCTTCTTGTCACAAATCTCCTTGTCACAAATCTCCTTGTCACGAATCTTCTTGTCCCAAATCTCCTTGTCACAAATCTCCTTGACCCAAATCTCCTTGTCGCGAATCTTCTTGTCACAAATCACCTTGTCACGAATCTTCTTGTCCCAAATCTCCTTGTCACAAATCTCCTTGACCCAAATCTCCTTGTCGCGAAATATCTTGTCCCAAATCTCCTTGTCACAAATCTCCTTGACCCAAATCTCCTTGTCACAAATCTCCTTGTCACAAATCTCCTTGACCCAAATCTCCTTGTCACAAATCTCCTTGTCACAAATCTCCTTGTCACGAATCTTCTTATCCCAAATCTCCTTGTCACAAATCTCCTTGACCCAAATCTCCTTGTCGCGAATCTTCTTGTCACAAATCACCTTGTCGTAAAAATGTTCTTGTTCCAAATCTCGTTGTCGTGAATCTTGACCTTAGTAAACTGTCTATGAGCCTGTGATTCTACATCTCACTGTACCTATCTATATAAATTTCATGTTTACATTGCTATTAGCTAGGTAATTAAGTTGCTTAGTTGGTTAGTTAGCTACTTAGTTAACTAAGTTGCTTAGTTAGTTAGTTTGTTATTTTGCTAGTTAGTTAATTATTTAGCTAGCTAGTTAATTAGCTAGTCTTAGTTACACAGTTACTTAACTACACAGCTTATTAGTTAATTACTTAGTTACTTAATAAGTTAGTTAATTAGTGTATTTGTTAGTTGCTTATTTATGTAGTTTCGTTCTTTGACCCAATTCCAGTAATAGTATTTGCATGTGTTTATCAGTTGTTGTCTAGTGCCACGTGTTTATCTGGCTTACGAGGAAGAAGCATTTTCTTGAAATCGTTGAGAGCTGAGCACTCAGAGAGATGATGATCAACAGCTTCATATGGGTGTGTACACAGCTGGCACTCGGGAGAATGTTGTGGTTGGATTCTCTTCAGGTGTTAGTTGGATTTTCTTCAGGTGTTGGTTGGATTCTGTTCAGGTGTTGATTGGATTCTGTTCACGTGTTGACTGGATTATGTTCAGGTGTTGATTGGATTCTGTTAAGGTGTTGATTGGATTATGTTCAGGTGTTGATTGGATTATTTTCAGGTGTTAGTTGGATTCTGTTCAGGTGTTAGTTGGATTCTGTTCAGGTGTTAGTTGGATTCTGTTCAGGTGTTAGTTGCATTCTGTTCAGGTGTTGATTGGATTCTGTTCAGGTGTTGGTTGGATTCTGTTCAGGTGTTGGTTGGATTCTGTTCAGGTGTTGGTTGGATTCTGTTCAGGTGTTGGTTGGATTCTGTTCAGGTGTTGATTGGATTCTGTTCAGGTGTTGGTTGGATTCTGTTCAGGTGTTGGCTGGATTCTGTTCAGGTGTTAGTTGGATCCTGTTCAGGTGTTGGTTGGATTCTGTTCAGGTGTTAGTTGGATTCTGTTCAGGTGTTGATTGGATTATGTTCAGGTGTTAGTTGGATTCTGTTTAGGTGTTGATTGGATTCTGTTCAGGTGTTGACTGGATTATGTTCAGGTGTTGATTGGATTCTGTTCAGGTGTTAGTTGGATTCTGTTCAGGTGTTGATTGGATTCTGTTCAGGTGTTGATTGGATTATGTTCAGGTGTTAGTTGGATTCTGTTTAGGTGTTGATTGGATTCTGTTCAGGTGTTGACTGGATTATGTTCAGGTGTTGATTGGATTCTGTTCAGGTGTTAGTTGGATTCTGTTCAGGTGTTGGTAGGATTCTGTTCAGGTGTTGGTAGGATTCTGTTCAGGTGTTGATTGGATTATGTTCAGGTGTTGATTGGATTCTGTTCAGGTGTTGATTGGATTCTGTTCAGGTGTTAGTTGGATTCTGTTCAGGTGTTGATTGGATTCTGTTCATGTGTTGGTTGGATTCTGTTCAGGTGTTGGTTGGATTCTGTTCAGGTGTTAGTTGGATCCTGTTCAGGTGTTGGTTGGATTCTGTTCAGGTGTTAGTTCGATTCTGTTCAGGTGTTGGTAGGATTCTGTTCAGGTATTAGTTGGATTCTGTTCAGGTGTTGGTAGGATTCTGTTCAGGTGTTGGTAGGATTCTATTCAGGTATTAGTTGGATTCTGTTCAGGTGTTAGTTGGATTCTGTTCAGGTGTTGGTAGGATTCTGTTCAGGTGTTGGTAGGATTCTGTTCAGGTATTAGTTGGATTCTGTTCAGGTGTTGGTAGGATTCTGTTCAGGTATTAGTTGGATTCTGTTCAGGTGTTGGTAGGATTCTGTTCAGGTATTAGTTGGATTCTGTGCAGGTGTTAGTTGGATTCTGTTCAGGTGTTGGTAGGATTCTGTTCAGGTATTAGTTGGATTCTGTTCAGGTGTTAGTTGGATTCTGTTCAGGTGTTTATTAAATGGGATGTGTTAGGTTCTCAGTGGGAAAATGGTGCTCTGATCCTTTCTTGTAAGTTTATTTACACACTGTCATTTGCACTGGGGCTTGATATATGTCTGTAGGCTTCCCTTCCCGTATTTCCCATATCTCATCTGTTCAGACAAGTTTTTTTTGTTTGCTGTTTGGTTGTTTGTAAAGTTGTTGCGTGTGTGCCTGTTCTTGTATTGATCTATTTTTGCAAGAAATATTTGCCTTGTCATTACCAAGTGTGTTTGAGTGTCCAGGGATCAACTTCACAACTCTTTTGACAATATGTGAAGTGATAATGTGGTCGGTCAATGTCTATAGATATTTGGATAAGTCCAGGTCTACAATGACCACCAAATCCCAATGCTTGAAGGGTTGACATCGAATCTGTAATTTTTTTTTTGTGGAGACCTTTAAGTGAAAGGTATTACAAACTATCCTCAGATGGTACGAAGCGGCTCCACGTGCAATGATTTCAGCATCATAGTTGGAGCAAACTTCCCCGCAAGCACCAGACAGCTCATCAGAGGAACTCATGTACACCTCATTTTTACCTACTTATATAAACCACATATTTACCTACCCATATTCATCTCAAATTTATCTATTCGTATACATTTCATATATACCTATTCAAATATATCTCATATTTACCTGCTTGCATGAATCGTATATTTTCCTACTCATATAAATCTAATATTTACCTATTTGTATACAACTCATATTTACCTACTTGTACAAATATTATAATACCTACTTGTGTAAATCTCATATTTACCTACTCCAATAAATTTCACATTTACCGACTAATATAAAATTCATATTTAACTTCTCATAAAAATTTCATATTTACCTAATCAAAATAATCTTATATTTTTGCCTGCTCATCTGAAGTTCAAATTTACATAATCATATAAATCTCAATTTTACATACTAATATAATTCTCATATTTACATTCTCATATACAGTTCAAATATTCTTAATATAAATCTCAAATTTACCTGTTAGTATAAAGTTCCTGTTTGCATATTCATATAAATCTCATATTTATCTACTAATGTAAATTAAATCAAACTAAATGTACTTACTAATATAAACCTAATATTTACCTGCTCATGCAAATCTCATTTTACCAAGGCAAAAAAATATAATATTTACATACTCACAAAAACCCAATATTTACATACTCATTTAAATCTCTTATTTATCAACTCATAAAAATCTCATATTTACATACTCATTGCAGATCACATAGAGGATGAAGATGAACGTCTGGTCAGCCAAAACATTCTGATCAGACAAGTTAGACAGTATCAGACAAAACATACTTTCAAAGACCCTCACGGATTTCTCCGTATCCTCCCTGGGAACGGACTGTTTTCATGGCACTATGGCGAGCGAGGTGAGGGGTCTACATGATCCCCGTAGTAGTGAGCGACACGCTAATGAAGCCAAGCATAGCACAACCGCCTGGAGGACCACGGTCCACCTTTATCAGCACGCTAGAGAAAGCTACACCGACCCGCCACTAAACGTTTTTGTCAGGGCGCACAAAAGGGTAATCCTACTCATTATGGGCATTCAGCAACAACAACAACAACAACAACAACAGCAACAACAACAACAACAACAGACCACATAATGTAGTGTACCTGCTGGCCAGTTCTGACTGACACGACCCTTTTTAGGATCGTCTTGGTGACCACGTGCAACACCTGAGCCTCAATCACGCACTTAATGGCTTTCGTCCGCGCAAACACTTAACACCTTCTTCAGATACATTATCATTTCCAACCTCGCCGCGCGGCACCGTATCTCGGGTTGGCCTCGTTTCACACCACCGTTACCAGCCGGACGAAGTCAATCCTCACTGTTTCCGATACCTTGTCAATATTTTGCTAACATCCGCGGCCAGACATCCCAGCACGATTGGGACCCTCGTCCAGATCCGTCAACCCAGGTGTTCGCGATTTTGACTTAGAGACGGCAAGACAAGGAGGGAGGGAAGTGGCCTTTATATCTCGGAAAACCACTTCATCTTTGATGGTTGTATCTGCTATTTGGCGAGGTAGACCTTTAACTCTTGGGGAAGCGTGTGGCATAGTGGTGTCAAATTTGCTTACAATCCCAACGGACGAGGTTTAAATCCCGTCGTGTTCAGACAGCACATGTCGTGAGTTTTCTCAATTTATAGCTGGCTCCCCCAGTTAACGCAGCGGTAAATGGGTACTTGACAAAGTCAAGGGAAAGATTTCGGAGCTACCGCAGAAACTACAAGCTTGTACTCTGTCGTCTGCACTTTCAGCAACGAAATGAATACTGCACTGATGGAGGGGGCCATGTGCTGGAGTCGGTTCTGTGACGAATGTTCCCATTCCAACGGTAGGTCTCACAATAATTGTTGAGCGGCTAGAGCGATTGCCTCTGCAACTGCAACTGATCACTTCATAAAATTATCGTATTCTGTTCTAGTCATCCCAGATGTATAAGGACACTTGTCTATTAGTGAAAATATGTCCCGTGGAAGGGTATACTTATGTAGAGTATATCAAAATTGCTAAGCTATTTTTTAAATATACATACACATACACACACCTGTAAACACACACACATTCACACACCTATAAGTACAAACACACGTACACACACCTATGAACACATACATACACATACACACACTGATACACACATACACACACCTATACACACATACACACACATATGAACACATACATACATATACACACATCTATACACACATACACATACATATGAACACATACATACACATACACACACCTATACACACATACACACACCTATGAACACATACATACACATACACACACATATACACACATACACACACCTATGAACACATACATACACACACCTATACACACATACACGCACCTATGAACACATACACACACATATAAGCACATACACACATACACACACCTATGAACACATACACACACCTATAAGCACATACACACGTACACATCTATGGACATATACATACACATACACATCTATACACATACACACACCTATGAACACATACACATACACACACCTATACACATATACACACCTATAAATACATACACATACCTATACACACATACACACACCTACGAACACATACACACATATGAACACATACCCACACATATACACACATACACACACCCATGAACACATACATACACATACACACACATATACACACATACACACACCCATGAACACATACACACACATACACACAACTATGAACACATACACACACCTATGACCACATACACATACATACACCTATACACATATACACACCTATAAATACATACACATACCTATACACACATACACACACCTACGAACACATACACACATATGAACACATACCCACACATATACACACATACACACACCCATGAACACATACATACACATATACACACATACACACACCCATGAACACATACACACACATACACACACCTGTGAACACATATACATATCTATGAACAGACACATACACACACCTGTGAACACATACACACACCTATGAACAGACACATACATACACCTATGAACACATACACACACCTATAAACACATACCCACACCTATGAACAGACACATACACACACCTATGAACACATACACACACCTATGAACACATACACACACCTATGAACAGACACATACACACACTTATGACACATACAACGCAGACATTTTTTGTTTTTTTAGACTGATAGGTAAATTGAACAATGAAAAGTTCATTTCGTTTAGTAGAATGTGCAGTCATTAAGAACTGCATGAAACCTCATATTATCCATTTCCTAATTGGCTGCCTTGTATTCATGTACCCACTTACAAACTGGGTAGTGTTGATAAGAATATGACAACAGTAAGACTTCAATCTTGTTGTATAAAGGGACTAAAGAGAGTTGAAGCTGAGAGCTAGCAATCTCATCATGTAAAATAATTGTTCTTGAGACGGTCATAGCAAATGTTCCGGTACAGACGTCCTATAGAGCAGCCAACTGTAGTGGAAGACGTATGGACACGTGAGGCGAAAAGGTGAATCATCTTTATCATCATCATCACCACCATCATATTGTTTCACAGGGGATTCCCTTGACGACCATGGGTAAAGTCATAATATCCCTATTGATGAATTACATTTAAGATTGATTGTAGACTTGCTTCCGTCATTCCCTTTATCGAGACCTGTCCTTGACAAAGTCAAGTCTTAGTCAGAACGAGACAAGTGTTTCACTGTAAATGTGTAGATGAAAGAAGCGTGTCTTCCTAAAGGTGATACATTTCTACAAAAGAAAAAGAGAGATGTTTCCTTTTCTTCTATAAACTGCGCCTGTACCAATTTATATTACTTCTGTTTGTCTGAATGTCAGCCACATTTGCTATTCTATTGTAATGCGGTACCTTAAATTGAAGGTAATGTTGTCTGTTCAGTCGTTTGTGAAAGTCACCCGGTCTATTGATGTACAAGAATATCTCATGAGAGTCCACAGATAAAACTGCCATCGGGGATAATGTTCTAGGCACGTTAATGTGCTCTTTCAGCAGTGCAAGGTCGACAAACTCGAAAATATGTTGTCCCAGTTTGTTTGACGTGGACACATCTGAATGTGCTATATCCAAGTTTGTGTGAGGGGGACACATCTGAATGTGCTATGTCCCAGTTTGTGTGATGTGGACACATCTGAATGTGCTATGTTCCAGTTTGTGTGAGGGGGACAAATCTGCTGCAACGACGGACGACTCCAGTTCCTTGGTTGAAATAGATAGATGTACTAACCTCTATGCCACTTAGATGAACTTGTACACATTCAACATTTTTATGAAGTAAATATAACTGCAAGGGTGCGAATTAGACATATTGTTAAAATAATCCTAGCTGGTCATTTTCTTTAAAAACATATTTTTAAAAAAGAAATGAGAATACAGGCAAGAAGATTTCAAGCTTGTTTGTGTTACAAATAAATATGAAAAAAAGCTACTCCACAGATTATGTACAACTGCGCCAGACCCCTGACTAGCATGTCATGTCTATTTCAAACAAACACGAAGTTGACAGTTGCTCCTGGCAACAGGCTCACAGAAGTACGAGAGTGAGATAAACATGGGAGCAGCGTCTAACAAGCACAGGTAACACAACTCGCTGGGAAACAGTAGGCTAGAGTAAACAGAACTGTAGAAAGTTGGTTCAGGAATGATAAAACGTGGATAAGCTAGAGGTTTTATGTTACATTTTATTGTCTCATTAAAAATTAATAAGGCAGTGGGAATTTTGCAATACGGGGCTAAGCCAATGGAGGAATGCATAACGTCCGGCATACCACAATAGTGACTGTACAAAGATATGTGTTGTAATGATGCGTTCTTTTACAACAGGCAGTAGGTCTTTATATTCACTGATATTCTTAATGATTGTAATTACTTCATTAGTATATATATGTAATTAATTCATAAGTATATATATGTAATTACTTCATTAGTATATATATGTAATTACTTCATTAGTATATATATGAAATTACTCCATTAGTATATATATGTAATTACTTCATTAGTATATATATATATATATATATATATCTATATATATATATATATATATATATATATGTAATTACGTCATTAGTATATATATATATATATATATATATATGTAATTATAATAGTTGTCCATCGTTGTCGATGAGGACCGCCGACATCATCCTTGTCACAGATTTCCCTGTTGGGTGTGGGTGCGCATGTGGCTGAACAGGCCAATGCGAGCACGAAAACATCTGCTACATATCGGGCACACGAGGTTTGTAGAAGGGGATGGTGTTCCCGCTGCTCGGGATTTCCGCGTCTCGCGTCTGTTCTGGGCTTTCACAACACGGTCATCTTCACCGGCAGCTACACCCGCTGTGATTGCGCTTCTCCAGTCAGATCTGTTTTTCGCAAGACATTCCCAGGTGTCGAAGTCTATCTGGCAACTTTTTAGTGAGTCCTTCAGACCGTCTTTAAAACGTTTCTTTGGGCGCCCCTCTCGCGTCATCCGTCTCTCAGCTCGCCGTAGAGAAGCTTCTTTGGGAGCCGCTCGTCTGACATACGGACGAGGTGTCCGGCCCATCCTAGTCGTGCTTTTTCTAGCAGTGCATGTATGCTGGGCATGTTAGCCCTCGAGAGAACCTCGATGTCAGTGACACGATCTTTCCATCGTATGTGGAATATTCGCCTCAGGCAACCTGTGTGGAAGTGGTTTAACCTCCTTGCATGTCCAGAGTATTCAGTCCAGCTTTCGCAAGCGTATAGTAGGGTTGGAATGATGGTTGCACGGTAGACTTTCAATTTGGTCTTGACGCTGATGCCACGACGTGCCCAGACCATCGAGCGCATTCTACCAAAGGCTGTGCTGGCCTTTGCTATTCTGCTTGCCACCTCATCGTCTAGGCTGACAGATCTCGACAGCGTGCTGCCAAGATATGTGAATTTGTCTACGGCATTCAACGTCTGCCCGCTGACTGTAGTCTCTGGTTTTGTGTACGGCATGCCTGGTGCTGGTTGGTACATGACCTCTGTTTTTTTGGCATTTATATTCCGGCCAAAATTTTCGCATGCGGCAGAGAACTGGTCCATTCCATCCTGCATGTTCAGTTCTGAGTTACTCATTAGAGCACAGTCGTCAGCAAATACAAGTTCCCTGATTATGTCGCCAGCCACTTTGGTTTTGGCCTTCATTCTTCTGGAATTGAGTAACTTGCCATCTGTGCGGTACTTTATGGGTATTCCAAGCTCCAATGATCTGAAGGCGTCTGTCATCGTGGCCGCGAACATCATGCTGAACAAAGTCGGGGCGAGTACACATCCTTGTTTCATTCCGTTTGATACTAGAAACGTTTTAGAGATTGCACCGCTGTCCAGTACACGAGCACACATGCCTTCGTGTAGCTGTTTCACCATTGTTATGAACTTGTTAGGGCAGCCAAACTTAGACATTATCATCCACAGCCCTCCTCTGTTTACTGTATCAAATGCCTTTGTCAAATCAATAAATGTGGTGTACAAGGCCTGATTTTGCTCTCGACACTTCTCTTGTACTTGGCGAGCGGCAAAAATCATGTCCACTGTTCCTCTTCCGGCTCTGAATCCACATTGGCTTTCTGGGAGGTGGTGGCTTTGTTCAAAGTGTTTGTTGAGCCTGTTTAGCAGTAAGCGCGCTAGGATCTTGCCTGCTACGGAGAGAAGCGATATTCCTCGATGATTGTCGCATTCCTGACGATTGCCTTTTCTTTTGTATAGGTGAACGATTGAGGCGTCCTTTAGCTCCTGCGGAATTTTACCTTCAGCCCACATGTGACAGAAGAGTTCAGTGATCCTTCTGGTGAGGGATGGACCAGCTGTCTTATATACCTCTGCTGGTATTGCATCAGCTCCTGGAGCTTTTCCTATAGATAGTGAACTGATTGCCCTGTCGACTTCCTCCTCAGTAATGACTTCATCCAACGCCAGGTTCAGTTCCACCTGCGGCATTCGCCGGTTGGCCTCTTTATTTATGGACGATGGGTGGTTTAGTATTTTGCAGAAGTGGTCTGCCCATCTGTCTAGAATCTGAACCTTATATGTTAGCAGTACCCCATCCGCACTGCGAACTGGAGTATTACTAGAGGGCTGCGGGCCGTAGAGAGCTTTCAGTGGCTCGTAAAACCGTTTGGTGTCATGACGCTCGGCGAACATCTCAATTTCGTCAGCTCTTTTGCTGAGCCAGGAGTCTTGCATCTCTCTAAGCCTGGTCTGGACAGCTTTGCGAGCAGTATTGAACGCAGCTTTTGCTGCCGGAGATGGTGTGTCCCTCTGGTATTCCCTGTGTGCTTCATGTTTTATGTAATTACTTCATTAGTATATTAGCGATTTAAACTAATGTCTTCCTCCGATGAATTTCGAGAAGGCTTACCAACTGATGATAACAGGAAAGAGGACACGCCTGCCTGGTTTAAAAATACAATCTCCACCCAGCTTAAAATGTCCTCATGTTTTGGTTTACACTACTGTGCACACATAAGCGCACTAGGAAACCATTATCTATATATATATCATAACCACTTTCCAGCTTGTCGGAAAATAGTCAGAGGTGCTTTGAAAAAACAGGATACAATTACGATGACAAAAACGAAGGTGATTCGTAAAACCAATCATAGCAGAGAGACGTTTACAACAGGGCGTGCAAGGGAAATCAGGAACGTTTGCAACGTCGCATGGTCTGGCGTGTCTTCTCAAACGCTGAGGATTTAGCCTATCTGCAGTCAGTATCTCTTTTGCCTATATTTCATGCTTATTCCTATCTACATGCAACACGATCCAATGCGTTCTATTTCTAACATTGCAAATCGATGTCGGCATCACTCATATTACGCTTGCGCACATCATTGTACGGCCGTCCCCGAGACCTTTTTATCAACTGTGATTCCCCATAGAGAACATCCTTTGTTGTTCTGCCATCCTCCATCCTACAACCCTCGAAACCTTCGAAGACTGTATATATATATATGACAGACACTGAGTTTTCTCGGGACAATGCTCCCCTAAGTACGGAAAGTAATGGCAACCTACTGTATTGCACACTTGCAACGAAACTCATTGTCTAATAGTTGGCAGTTGTAAGAAGTTAAGTTAAGTAAATGATATGCTACTTACTTTTATCTATCTATCTATCTATCTATCTATCTATCTATCTATCTATCTATCTATCTATCTATCTATCTATCTATCTATCTATCTATCTATCTATCTATCTATCTATCTATCTATCTATCTATCTATCTATCTATCTATCTATCTATCTATCTATCTATCTATCTATCTATCTATCTATCTATCTATCTATCTATCTATCTATCTATCTATCTATCTATCTATCTATCTATCTATCTATCTATCTATCTATCTATCTATCTATCTATCTATCTATCTATCTATCTATCTATCTATCTATCTATCTATCTATCTATCTATCTATCTATCTATCTATCTATCTATCTATCTATCTATCTATCTATCTATCTATCTATCTATCTATCTATCTATCTATCTATCTATCTATCTATCTATCTATCTATCTATCTATCTATCTATCTATCTATCTATCTATCTATCTATCTATCTATCTATCTATCTATCTATCTATCTATCTATCTATCTATCTATCTATCTATCTATCTATCTATCTATCTATCTATCTATCTATCTATCTATCTATCTATCTATCTATCTATCTATCTATCTATCTATCTATCTATCTATCTATCTATCTATCTATCTATCTATCTATCTATCTATCTATCTATCTATCTATCTATCTATCTATCTATCTATCTATCTATCTATCTATCTATCTATCTATCTATCTGTCTATCTGTCTGTCTGTCTGTCTGTCTGTCTGCCTGCCTGCCTGCCTGCCTGCCTGCCTGTCACATGACCTGTCACAAAATTGTACAAGATGGCTTCAGTCGTAGCTTGAGAGTCAAAACCTGAATGCGGTGAACAATATTATACATGAACATTTGCATCTGTGGAAGGTTAGTGCACATCGAGAAGAGTTCAAGCTTGCACTGAATGGAGGGAACATTTTGACATGGGAAGGTACGACTTTTTGGATCGTTTTTTTTGCATGTGACGAATACAGGGCACATCATTATAATGCTAAATCGAAATGACCATCCAAGCAGAGTAAGCATACGCAATCACCACCACCCAAAAGAAATTTGACAATTACGTCTGCAGGTAAAGTGAGGTTTTCTTTGGCATCATTCATGTTGATTTTCTAGCCCGTGGTGCCACTATCAACAGTGAACAGTACATACGCATGTTAAGTGATATGCATAACCGTCTTCGAAAAAAAACGGCCTGATTCGATCACAAAGAGCGTTTTGCTCATGCAAGATAACGCTCAACCTCATACACCTAACCACACTGTGTGTGCCATCTACAGCAACTCGGCTAGGATGTATTGTCCCATGCACCCTAGCAAAGACCTCACTCTACGCGATTTTCACCTGTCTGTACCCCTAAAAGAATTTCTAGGAGGTCAGCATTTCAGCACTGATGACGGGGGTGGGGGTATGGATTGCTATAGGTCTCATATAAATAATGAGAAATGCCAGCAACCAAGTCACCCACTCGTCCACAAGTCAACCACTCGTTCATGTGCTACTCCCTGTTTCCACTAACTCGGCTGAGGCCAATGGCCAGATGCTAGCACCAACATACCAGTCCTCCCCCCCCCCCAAGTCTATGGGGGCAAGATGTTACGCTATGGGTCAGACAAACCCTACAGAATCTCCTGGCAGAGCAGGTCCTCCAATAAATGCAGCAGATGCTAATACCACCGGCGCGTGAACATGTTCCGATCCCTATTAGGACTTCGACCAGGGAGCATCCCTGGTTAAACTTGGCACCCAGAGCAAGACCACCGTCTGCCTTAGCAAGACAAGGTGTTGAAGATGGAGGCATCAAGCTAAAAGGCGCACCACAGCAATCAGGCTGGCACGCACATACGCAAAATGAATGTATGCCAATATATACAAAACTAAATGGCACTCGGTGTGCCATGAACAACCAGCCAGGTACAGGGTCAGATCCCCCGTCTCAAAAGAGCCAAACTTTATTACTGGAGGTACTTCTTGGATGCCTCGTGGAGTCAGGAGGCACGAGAATAGAGCTACTGACCAAACAAAACCGAAAACAAAGGAAAGGCCATTTAAAATGATGCACTGGGATGCTGAAAGCGTTAACAGCAAAAGAAATGGTTACAGTAAAAGAAATTAGAGCTTAAGAATACCCTGAATGAAGAGCAAGTAACTGTATGCTGCTTGCAAGAAACGCACCTCAACAAAGATATAGCTTTCACAATTAAAGGATCCCAGTGCAATAGATCTGACGGACAAGACATGCAGAAAGGTGGAATACTGACACTCGCAAAAAATAGCGTCAATGCATATTAGCAGGAAGTATATATGGAGGGGACAGAGTACCAGATGATGCATCTCAAGACAGAAAGTACAGAATTCCACCTGCTAAATTATTACTGTCCGAGTGATCGTCCATTGGCACTAGATACGATCCCAACAAAGGAAAGACTGATTGTGTGTGGAGATTTCAATAGCCACTCGCAGAGATGGGGGCTATGATAAAATGTATAGGAGGGGTGAGGAGCTAGAACACTGGCAGGATGACAACAGGCTTATCTTGATTAACCAACCAACCAAACCACCCACCGACCTTCTACTCGAGATCATGGCACACCACTTCTGCACCAGATTTGGCATTCCATCTTTCTAACTTTTGAAAAGAGAGTAGTACCCTGCCAGAATGGAATTATAAAAAAGGCAGACTGGTCAATATACCAGCCTCGGACTAGTGAACTAACTAGAGGTCTGACTACAGATGAAGATATAAATAAGGTATTTGATCATTTCAGCTGATGCATGCTACAGACTGCCCATGAAACAATGCCTAGAGTGACTCGCAAACAATATAGGCCATATTGGAAAAATGAATTAGAGCAACTGCATAAAAAGATGGAAACATGTAGAAAGTAAGCAGAGATTAGTCCATGTCAGGAACATCACCAAATCTATCATCATTCTAAGGCCAAATTTCAAAGGGAAAAGTTTCAGACTAGAATAAGAAGTTGGAGGGAGAGTCTCTGAACTTTGAAAAGGATACCAGGAAACTGTGGAAGTTGGTAAAACAACTTAATGATGTCAGGACTGAGAGAAACACAAAGATTGCATTAAACAAAAATAGAAAAATGTTCACAGGCAAATAAGAGGCTGATCACTTTGCAGACTTCTTTGCAAAAGACAGCAACATTAAAGTTGACCAAGAGGAACAACGAAGTGTTCCTGAGGGACGACAAAATTCAGGTCGAGCTGGTGCCATACCCGAAGTTATGGAAACACCAATCACATACACGAAACTGGAGTTTACAGGAGTTGATGGAGTGTCCAATGAAATGATCAAGAACTTGGAAACAGCAGCAAAAACAAAGCTGCTCCAGATCCTCAACATTTGTTAGACAGAAGGTAAAGTGAGCAATCATGATACGAAATTGGTACCACCAGTATGGAAGGACTTAAGGAAAGCTTTTCATAAAGTTTGGATAGAAGGATTTTTAAAAGAAACTTAGAAATAATAGAGTAAAGGGTAGGATGTAAATATGGATAACAGCATTCTTACATAACAGAATAGCCAGAGTACAACTAGATGGCCTCAAGAGTAAGACACTTCTACTGCTTCATGGTGTACCTCAGGGAGGGGTTCTTTCCCCCACACTTTTCATAATCTTCATCAATGATCTGATTGCTGAACTACCATAAGGAACACACATTGCAATGTACGCAGACGACTTGGCAATATGGTGTACAAATGAGCATGCAACAGTGGTCACATCAATGATGCAAGAGATATTGATGCCTTCACATCACGGTCAAATAGATGGTGTTTCCATTAATTAATGTTATCTGGCAAAGATGGCACCATAACTGGCTGCGAGTCTACATTTCTCTACTGTTTTGGATCATTATGGATGCCGCTAGACCACGGATTTGCCTGGAATTCACACTAGTCGACGACTTACACTTGTGTTCACGGAAACGTGGTGTTGTTTTCCATCTGGACGTGTTATTTCGTTCTTTTTGTGTGATTTCTTCCATCCGTTTATCCTGGTCTGGACGCCGGCTGAATGGCACTACGCTTATACCTGTGACGTATTTCACGGGTTAGTTCTGCCGGCTCACCTTCACGAATTTGGCGTGTGGGAATTTTAGTTGCTACTATGATGAGCTGAATACAGCTGGGGAGAGATGCCAGACTCACTCACACGATGAGTATTGTCCATACGACCTCTTGTGGTTATCGAAAAGGCACGACAAACTACGTTAGATGCCATCCCACCTTTCTACCCTGCGGGTTACATGTTTACGGAAAGACTTCGGTGGTAACCCTGAGGCAAAATCTGCATCCTATGCTATCTCCAGTCGTCTCGATGAATGTCTTGCCACTGGCAAAAGGTAGCTTAGGCTCTGTGAGTGAGGTTGACAAAAGGCGCAGTTTCTTCCTCACTTTAATCCAAATAACCGCGCAAGTCACCCATTTCAGGGGACACAGCAAGAGATACGACTGTCCACACGGCTGAACAAAGAGAGTGGTCTTCATCACTTGTGATGGACAACTATTACCATTGATACAGAAAAATGAAGCACTACGCTTTTCCCTCTCTCCCCAAAAACAATAAGCTGGAGTTATCAAGATAAACGGAGAACACCTGATAAAAGATAAACAGCTCACCCATCTTGGAGTTACATTCGATGACAGGTTGAGATGGAAGGAATACATCCACACGGCAGCCAAAATAGCCAGAAGGAAGTTAGCCATCCTGAGAAAATTAGGTGGAACCACATGGGGAGCTATCGGAAAAATACTTAACAAAGTTTACCAGGAAGGTATACGACCACATCTGGAATATGGGTCAGCAGCGCGGTGCCCTGCAGAAAACACTACCCTAAAAGAGTTGGATAAGGTACAAAACCAGGCACTTAGGGTCATTACAGGAGCAATGAAATCAACACATATTGTGGAGATGGAGCAAATGGGGAGGATAGAAGCACTAGGAGAACGCAGAGACACAAAGGTAGAACAGAGGCAGAACAGTTCCTATGCATGCCGAGTCATCCAATGAAAGAGAGATTCAACAATTTAGCAATGGGATGACTGAAAAGAAGTAATTTTATGCACCAGGCCAAACGACTTCGCAGGCAAATTACAGATTTACCTAAAGTCTGTGCCAGTACAAACCTCTTCGAGAGAGGAAGATTGATATCAGTATACATTCAAAGAAAAGTGAAAGAAATACAAGGATGAATAGAACAATGTGCAAAGTAGAGAATATACTTAATTTCCTTGAGGAAAAATACCCACAAGACCTTTGAGTCAGAGTATACACAGATGAGTCAGCACAGAGTGCAGTAAAGAATGGTGGAGCCGGAGTGTTCATAGAATGCTTAAACATCATTAGGGATACAGTCAGTCACAATCATCATCATGTAGCATATCCTTTGCAGAACGTAACTCTCATGACAGTCTGTATGTAAAAAACGATATCTTCGCCAGTCTTCCGGCCTGCTCCAAGATCAAGTCTAGCTACTCCTTGATGTCCTGAGTCTGTCTTCTCAGTCGGCCCCTGCCTTTCTTCCCAGTGACCATGCCTTCTATAACCGCTCTCTCCAGTCCGTTGTGTCGTTTGACGTGTCCAAAAAAACATCAGTTTTCTGGTCATTACGTCATTTATGAGCCAATTCTCTTCTACATGCAGGTCTTGCCAGATGGATGTGTTTGTTTCTTTCTTTGTCCATGGGATTTTTAGGACTCTTCTGTAGCACTGTGTTTCAAAAGCACCGATCTTCGCTCTTACTGCTTTTGTAATCGTCCATGTTTCACATCCATAGGTTGCCATATGAAAAATGGATGTCCTTAGGATCTTTAGTTTTAGTTCTTTGTTTATATTATTCCCTAGGTTCTGCATAATCCATATCTTCTTGTGCATTGCCACAGTCAGTCGTTTTCTTTCTTCTTTTGTACATGCTCCTGCATATCGAATTTCCGGTATCTCCTTTCCTCCTATTGTTTAAGGATCACAGTCTGTAAAAATTGGATCTCCCTTTACATTCCTGATAATGTTTTTACAGTCAGAGTACCCACAAGGAAATTATGTCATACATGTGATGCAGAAATACAGGCAATCAAGGTGGCAACTGAGAAGCTGTTTCACACCAATGTCGGTCTACAGCCCATAGTGTTTCTGACAGATACAAAATCAGCACTCAAAGCAGAGAAGTTTGGGAAACTACCATGTCTACTGGCTCTACTGTCTGAATTGAGCAATCAGCGCAAGATTGTCATACAGTGGAGTACCAGGAAACGAGAGAGCAGACTAACTGGCAAAGGACTGTGCTGCAGATAAGCAGTCAGATGTACCAGTTACATATCAACATAACATAAGGCTGATCAAATCAATCAGAAAGCTACCAACGGTAACACAAGACGATTACCATAAGATGAACAGATTAGAACAAACTTGTTGTGTTGCGCCTTAGAACAGGTTGCAACCGACTCCGCAGCCACATGTACACAAAATTGAAGATTCGCAACTCAGCCATGTGTACATGCTGGACAGGCACCTCAGACCAAAGAGCACAAACTACATAACTGTCCCGATTATAATATACAGAGACAATCCAACTAGCCCATAAAAACAACACTGGAAGAGAAAATGTATGGACCTTTATGTGAACTACAAAATATAGTGATGTTTATACAAAAGACAACATTGCAGATATAGACAGATTTTCAAGCAAACAAAAGAAGAAGAACATGCACTGATGACGAAGTGGAATAGACTGTCCTGGATTGGTTCAGACATACTCACAAATCTTTATACTTGAAACTTCTCAAGCATTACTTAAACGCTGGGATAAGTGCATATACGTTGCAGAAAATTATATCCCAAAATAACTGACATTTTGACTTCTTAAGAACAGTATTTTTTTTTTTTTACCAAAAAGTCCCAGTTTGACTTGAAAGCCCTTCGTATAACCAGGTAGAAATAATAGCAGTAGACAAAACTGTAAATAAAACCAACATCTGCATGTATAACCTATATGTTGTACCAACGGAACATCTCTATCACTTTCAAGTTTGAAATAAAGAGTTCCAACTGTAAAATGATTTTAGATTTAAATAGCGAGGAAATTAGAGCAGGGATCCAGTCAGCATTCGTTGTTCCTCATATAAATAAATATGTAACAGATAACTTTCCAAAAAGTGCACACAGCTCTGTATTTAAAGACGGCTATACATTGTGGATCCCAGAAGAAACATTCCCACCAGCAATGACTCTGATGGGTCACGTCCTGCCTCACTGGAGAAGTGGACCATGGGATATCTAATGAAGATAAATCAAGAACAAAAGCCTAAAATACATGTTGTCTCTCTCAAACAAACTACAGAGTTCTTAGCTAAGACTAAATGTGAAGGATATGCAGCTTGATGAGAACCGAAACTATTAAGGCATTACCATTGATCTGTGGCCGACGTGGAGAACACGGATAGAGAGAAAGCTCATGCAGATAATGGTAACCATGGGGAACGAATAAACTTGCTGGAACAACTTAGGAGAGGGGTAGGAGGGATAGAGGGGGTGCAGTTGAAAGATTTTAAGAAAGGTGTACCCTAGTTGTGCGAGCCAGACAGTTCTAGAATAGGACATAGCAGCAGGGACAACTGTAGCCAAATCAAACTTTGACAAAATAAAGAGAGCTCAAAATCAAAAGAGAAATCAAAACAGGAAGCTTGAAGATGAATTTTATTGGGGAACTGGAAAAGAAACAACTTGCAGCCAATGGAGGACACACCATACTACATGAGCCAGCAACAACGTGATAAATTCAGAAAGCTGATAAACAACTTATCAAGTAACAAGCAGGTTTCAGACCTGGAACATCTTGCTGCAGTCAAATGCTTGCACAACGAATCGAGGACAGGTATGAACGCAAGCAGATCACAAGAGTAGCTTTCATTGATTTAAGTGCAGCTTACTACTCGATAAACCACCAGAAACTGCTGACAAAGCCATACTCTATGACAAATAGCTGGCCTTCATCAGTCCCATCAAATGTCTATTGCAGAATATGCGATTCTGTGTTACTTTGCGAGAGAAACAAAGCCTATTGCAATACCAGGCAAACATCCTGCTGTTGTTGTTGTTGCTTAGATGTTTGCCTCACTAGTTTCTACTGGCTGACACCTATGTCGTATAACATATATACCAACGACTGACCTATAGACACAGAGGTCACAGAATTCATGAATGCCGACGGCCAACCTATAGACACAGAGGTCACAGATTTTCATGAATGCCGACGGCCAACCTATAGACACAGAGGTCACATAATTCATGAATGCCGACGGCCAACCTATAGACACAGAGGTCACAGATTTTCATGAATGCCGACGGCCAACCTATAGACACAGAGGTCACATAATTCATGAATGCCGACGGCCAACCTATAGACACAGAGGTCACAGAATTCATGAATGCCGACGGCCAACTTAAAGACACAGAGGTCACAGAATTCATGAATGGCGACGGCCAACCTATAGACACAGAGGTCACAGAATTCATGAATGCCGACGGCCAACCTATACACACAGAGGTCACAGAATTCATGAATGCCGACGGCCAACCTATAGACACAGAGGTCACAGAATTCATGAATGCCGACGACCAACCTATAGACACAGAGGTCACAGAATTCATGAATACCCACGTCACAGCAGTCGATGTCAAAGGAAATTGTTTCGAAGAAGTTTAACACAAACTAGCAAGTGCCATTGATGCCCTGCCCTATAGTATCACACACACAAATAATCGCAATCCACAGCATTACCTAAATATTTCCTTTGCATCTTAGAAATAGAGAGGCAGAAAGAAAACTACAAATGAAATGGCAAGGAAAATGCTGGAACAAAGTTTGCCAACACCACCCACACTCACACCCCACCCCCACCCCTTCCATACCACCACCCCATATCTTGGTTTAAAGTTGGATCACACACTGTCTTACGAAATACACTGCCAGGAAATAGAATGGAAGATAAATGTGATAAATAATATAATTCGAAAAGTGATTGACAATTTATGGGGAACATAACCAGTTGTTCTGCAAACACCAGCACTTTTGCTGTGCTTTTCCATAGATGAGTACGACGCGCCAATTTTGAACAACTTCGCACATGTCGAACTGTCTGCTACAGCAATACACGAGACTGGTCGCATAGTTACAGAGTAACTGAAACCTAACCAGCTGACAAATATGCCCCATAATCCATGTATCACCACTTGAGACACGAAGAAGTGCCAAATTAGAAATGGAAAGCGAGAAACAGGAAAACGATCCTAGGAAACTGTGGGCATTCGACTTAAATCTAGACAAAGTTTCTCATAGTTAACACATCCCTTAGAGAATGGTCCCAAAACAAATCTAGACAAAGTTTCTCACAGTTAACGCAGCCATTACAGAATAGTCCCAAAACAAATCTAGGCAAAGTTTCTCACAGTTAACACATCCCTTACAGAATAGTCCCAAAACAAATCTAGACAAAGTTTCTCACAGTTAACACAGCCCTTACAGAATAGTCCCAAAACAAATCTAGACAAAGTTCCTCACAGTTAACACATCCCTTGCAGAATAGCCCCAAAACAAATCTAGACAAAGTTTCTCACAGTTAACACATCCCTTACAGAATAGTCCCAGAACAAATCTATACAAAGTTTCTCACAGTTAACACAGCCCTTACAGAATAGTCCCAAAACAAATCTAGACAAAGTTTCTCACAGTTAACGCAGCCATTACAGAATAGTCCCAGAACAAATCTAGATAAAGTTCCTCACAGTTAATGTAGCCCTTACAGAATAGTCCCAGAACAAATCTAGACAGTTTCTCAGTTAACACAGCCATTACAGAATAGTCACAGAAAACGCCGTATCGGCAAATGGGTCGAACTGATGCAAGTTCATTCAAAGAGCTGCCCCTGAACACCACTAACCTAACGCAACATGGAAGTCACTAAATGGACTCCCAACAGGTGCTTTGAATATTCTGGAAACCTCTTTAAGTAGGTCAGTGAGAAGGTACACAACGGTTGACTGAGACATAAGTCGATAGGAGATGTAGAGGTCTCAAACCTCCAGGAATTTCGTAGACCTACTGCCCATGTCAAGCTGGCATTCCGCAAACGAATGAACTGAAAACCTGGTTATGCATGCACTCATTATGAGCAATTTGGAATATATAATGGTTGCATTTTGAAGTCTATCATCAGTATACCGACTGAATTAAGCCAGGCAGACCAGCTTTGTGTCATCAATTACCTATGGGATAACCAGAAGTGCAGTAACATCGATTCCTGAGAGAACACAATAGAACCTGATTAACGTTACATTTCCTTGTCCTAGTGTAAACAAAGTGATATGAGCGTGAGGAAAGTACGTGTTTGGGGGCCGGGTGAGGGCGTTGAATGGCGGATTGCAATAGCTTTCTCCACATCCCGAGGGAGTTGATAAAGGTAGGCTTGGGTCCTCCAGTCTGCTGTGCAGTGCTTGGTTTCATGTGCAGGTAATCACGTCATATCCCCACCACGCAAGACAGGTTGTCATGGAAACAGCCCGTTTCCAGAGAACTGCGAGGAAGTTGCGGTAAAGGTCTTGGTCATTATATTTTGCCTGACCCTGACTAAAATTTCCGAACGGTATGTTGTACCTGACCCTGGCTAACAAGTCCGAACAGTATGCTGTACCTGACCCTGACTAACAGGCCCGAACAGTATGTTGTACCTGACCCTGACTAACATTTCCGAATAGTATGTTGTACCTGACCATGACTAACATTTCCGAACAGTATGTTGTACCTGACCATGACTAACAGGCCCGATCAGTATGTTGTACCTGACCCTGACTAACAGGTCCGAATAGTATGTTGTACCTGACCCTGACTAACAAGTCCGAACAGTATGTTGTACCTGACCATGACTAACAGGCCCGATCAGTATGTTGTACCTGACCCTGACTAACAAGTCCGAAAAGTATGTTTTACCTGACCCTGACTAACATTTCCGAACAGTATGTTGTACCTGACCCTGGCAAACAAGTCCGAACAGTATGTTGTACCTGACCATGACTAACAGGCCCGAACAGTGTGTTGTACCTGACCATGACAAGTATGTCCGATCAAAATGTTTTGCTTGACCCTGACTAACATGTCCAATCAGTATGTTGTGCCAGACCAGATACCAGTCGTCTCTCTATAAATAGCAGTTGCAGAGACCTAAAACCTACCAGGCTGGTGTGGACCTACTATTCTGTTCGTGCTGGCGTTCCGAGCAACGAATGAGCTGACGTCCTGGTTGTGCATACACCTCATTATGGGAATTTTGGGTACGATGAATGGTGACATGTTGAAGTCTATCAGTGACAGCTAATTGGGTGACGACACTAGAAAGAATGCTAGAAAGAATACAAAAAAGAGCGACAAAGATGATAGTGGGATTCCAGAATTACAGTTATGAGGAAAGACTCGGAAAAACCGGCCTACAGTGTTTCGAAGAGAGAAGAATTCGTGGTGACTTAATACAGGTTTATAAGATGATCAGGGGAATCGATAAATTAGACTATAACAAGTTTTTTTAAAATACAGCCACCTACAATAACACGAGGGCATAGCTACAAGCTGACTAAAGAGAGGTCAAGGTTAGATATTAGGAAGTATTTTTTTAGTCAGAGAGTGGTGTCTGCTTGGAATGCATTGCCAGGGGAGGTAGTGGAGGCAGTGACAGTAAATGCATTTAAGAATAAACTGGATGCGCATAGCTTTTAGAGCAAGGTGATGTAAATGTAACTGGTTGTATACAGACTCTGCAGGGTCTTCTAAACCAGTATAAAGACGTTAAGTTAAGACACTGCAATAGTTGAATCAGAAATACACACTGCAATAATTTTTAATCAAACCAGGGTCGAACGTAGTTGAACGCTTGAAAATATGATCAAGAGAAGAAAAGGTGAGTATCGGCTCCTTTCACCATTTGCTGAGAGAGAAACTTATAACCTACAGGTATGTCAGTGAAGTCCATTGTTGAGAGCAGCAGGCAACAAGAGAACGCTAATATTTGATGAGCGTTTTTATTGAAAGCTGTTTTTATTGTTTGGCAGGTTGTAAATTTGCGAACTCCTGTCAGAATTTTTGATTTGATTTCTCGTCTGCCTTTACAGTTTTTCTGCAAATATGTTGGCGGACATTTTGTGTACGTCACGTGGGCGCCAGAAGACTGTTTCGATCTGTCTATGTGCAGTGCCGTGCTTGCATTATTCGCACATTTAGAGTTACTGTTTATATTTGAATGTCAGCCCGGGGAGAAGTGAGAAGACAGGCACATAAGATAAACAGTTGTAATATCAAATGTTATTTCTATTCTTCTCTGTGTATTCTCTTCAATATCGACTACTTCTCCCCTCCTAGTTTGAGCAACAAATGTTCTTGTTTTTAAATGGCATCTTTCGGCTTTAGTTTTCATCATGAACGACATAGTCTGGGGAGGAAGACTAACGTCTGGTCAGAAAAAAACATACTGATCAGACATATTAGTCAGGATCAGACAAAACATACTGATCAGACATGTTAGTCAGGGTCAGACAAAATATACTGGTCAAGACCTAGATCAGTAGTTCTGGCAAAGGCCATCCCCTCGACTTCCTTGTAATTGTTCCTAGACACTGGCTGGTTTACTGACAGGCTGACTAATGGGGTGACGTGATCCCTGTAGTAGTGATCGACACGTAAATGAAGCCAAGCATATCACAACCTCGTGCAGTACGTTCAGGATGTGAGGGAAGCTACAACAAATCGCCACTGAACGTTCTTTATAGGGCACACAAGAGCAAATCTTCTAACTGTGGGCATTGAACAATGACAACAGCAACTACAACAACAGCGACAATAGCAGCTACAACAACAACAACAACAGCAACTACAACAACTACAACAACAGCGAACACAGCAACTATAACAACAGCAACTACAACAACAGTGACAACAGCAACTACAACAACAACGACAACAGCAACTACAACAGCGACATAGTCTGATGCTTGTCTTGATTTATATAAATATGTAATCATTTCTTATCGACTTTGCGTTTTATATGAAGCACATGACCAGGCCTTAAGGGGGCCTCTTAACAGGAATACTATATGCCAGCAGATTCTAGCAGCCATGATGTAGTAGTTAAAGTGGTTATTTAATTTGCTATAGTTTCTAATCCCCATGGATGTCTCATTGTTAGCATTGTATGGCATACTTGGCAGATTCTGGTGGTACTATTCTTAATTATTCCATAAAATATTGGTGGAAATCATAAATGGATTTGGATGGAAATCATAAATAGATTTACCGATGCCAATCGGTGGTAATCCTCTAGTGAACTTTGTCAATTTCCCTTCTCCATGCTGCGAAAGCTTCTTTCCCAGTCTGTGGTGGATATTCGCGGTATATCTCCACCAGGATCGGTCTGCAAATTCGTATGCCCAGCATGTCACATGGTGCCCAGTGCCTTCATGTCCCGATCCCATACATCTTTTAACCCCAGCTGTGACAGGTAGACTTCTTTTACCATCCGCCAATTGTCTCTAGATAATTTCCTTAGGAATACGACCATCTCCAATGTGACGAACACGGCCTATCCGTCATAGTCTTCACTGCCTAAGGAGAGTGTGCATGCTTGGGGGACCGGTGCGAGAGTCCTTCTCAGCATTTGTCACTCTGCCCTTCCATGTACTTCCAAAAATGGAAAGCGTGCGTCACAGATGGAAAGTGTTTAGCATTTGACAAAAGTTGTCCATGTTTCGCTACCAAATCGGAGCGTGCTGACGACACATGCATTGTAAATCAAGGCCTTGGTCTTAATTGTGAGATTCTGGTTTTCACAAACACGTGTTGAAAGACGAGCACACGTGACACTAGCTTGTCAAATGGCACTTTATATTTCTACGTCTAGAGAGAGTTTGTAGGCGGTCAGGCGGCCCAGGTTTGTGAGTTGGTGCACAGCTGCCAGTGCATAGATATCGATGGTGACGGATGCAACTACTTCCTGGACCAGCACGTTTGTTATGTTGCCTAGTACTAGTAGTGGTGATGTTTTTGTTGCCTGGTACTAGTGGTGATGTTTTTGTTGCCTGGTACTAGTGGTGATGTTTTTGTTGCCTGGTACTAGTGGTGATGTTTTTGTTGCCTGGTACTAGTAGTGATGTTTTTGTTGCCTGGTAATAGTGGTGATGTTTTTGTTGCCTGGTACTAGTAGTGATGTTTTTGTTGCCTGGTACTAGTGGTGATGTTTTTGTTGCCTGGTACTAGTGGTGATGTTTTTGTTGCCTGGTACTAGTGGTGATGTTTTTGTTGCCTGGTAATAGTGGTGATGTTTTTGTTGCCTGGTAATAGTGGTGATGTTTTTGTTGCCTGGTACTAGTGGTGATGTTTTTGTTGCCTGGTACTAGTAGTGATGTTTTTGTTGCCTGGTAATAGTGGTGATGTTTTTGTTGCCTGGTACTAGTGGTGATGTTTTTGTTGCCTGGTGCCAATAGTGATGTTGTTGTTGCCTGGCACCAATAATGATGTTGTTGTTGCCTGGTACCAATAGTGATGTTGTTGTTGCCTGGCACCAATAGTGATGTTGTTCTTGTCTGATACCAATGGTGATGTTGTTGTTGGCTGGTACTAATTGTGATGTTGTTTTTGATTGATACTGATAGCGATGTTGCTGTTTGCTGGTACTAATGGTAATGTTGCTGTTGGCTGGTACTAATGGTGATGTTGCTGTTGGCTTCTACTAACACATATTGACTGAGTAAAGATAGAGAGAAAGTTAGTGTAGAAAGGGTGGCAGACTGATGTAGTGAAGAGCCATAGAGAGACTGAAGGAAGCAACAGAGAGAGACTGAAGGAAAAGGCAAAGAGAGAATGAAGGAAGGGAAATAGAGAGACTGAAGGAAGGGACATAGAGAGACTGAGCGTATACACGTTGTTACTATGTGTGGACAGATATAGAGAGGGACATAGTGAGACAAGAGACAGAGAAGGACACAGTTATTGGAGAGACAGAGGCACATTATCGGTCATGGTGAGAAAAGAGATGAATAGAAAGCAAATGTGTACTTCCGCTGCCCAGCAATATCGCGGTTTTCTTTATTTGTATTGACGGTTTCATGTAATCCTCACGTAAATATGAGCCTCTTTATGAGAAAAGGTAGGTTCTGTTCGGGGCCAGCCCATTATTAAAGTCTATGCACCAACAGCAGACAAAGACAAACAAAAACATGCCGATTTCTATGACAACCTTCATGAAGTCCTCCGGCGACGCCACAGCTATTACAAGATTATTATCGGCGACTTTAATGCCAGAATAGAACCTCGCCAACATGGTGAAACCTGTATGCGGTCATTCTCTGGAGAAACAAGGAAAGACGCAGGTGACAAACTTAGGACTTTTTGTGAATAAAAAAGCATGTTTCACTGTAACAGCTTATTCCAGAAGACCACCCACAAGTGGTACACAAATACAGGACCAAGTGGACATCATCGTTATGAAATTGACTATGTCTTATTCAATTGTAGATCGGCAACTGATGTCTCAGTGATTGGTTTCTTCTGTACAGGAAGCGACCATCATCCCCTCCTTGTCCGTTTCCACTTCGATCTAAAACTTGTAAAGTTTCAACAACAGCGATCATACCGTAGTCCAGATAGGCTCATATACCCCTTGATTTCTACCACCTTCTCAGCAAGCAAGAAACGTGGAGCTTTTATCGACACCGATAACGATGCTGACTATGCACATCTGATTGAAACAATCATATCGATTTCAAAGGCAGCCAGTCTCTCAGCACCCACTCACACAACAAATCGTATCTCACCTGCCACTCCAGCTTTGCTTGAGGAGCGGCGTAAGATGATTCGTTCTCCAGACAACCACCTTAAACAAGATTTGCCCCCCAAAACTCAAAGAAGATCATGAAACTGCCAGCGATCGTCTACTGAAAGCTGCTGAATATCGTTGCAACATCAAATTAGCTACTCGTATGCTTGCTATCTGGGGCAGGTCTGTTGGTGGCACGATTTACTCGCATCCAGTGTACGTACAGCGATTTCAGTCCCGCCAGGCGGAGTGAAAGCGTGGGCTCGCCTAACACGCTCGCCCGCCTTTGCCCGGCACTGTAGAGGGACCATTTTGGTGGAGTCGTACCGCTGGAAACGGTCGTTACTGTGGTCGGTATCGAGCACCTTGTCAGTCTGTGTGGTTCTTCGAAGGTGTATAGCCAATCTGGACAGTTCGTCTCGCTTGGGGTAATTCTCTCGCAAAGAGCTTGTCACCGGCAAATGGAAAGCGGTCGGAGAAGGGCAGGCCGGCAGGCAAAAATCGTCTCCAGGCCAAGTGAAAATCATCGCCGGGGCCGTTTGGATCCGTTCTGCACAGAGCGCTGTCATCCCTCTACGAGCGAGCCCGGTCGGTCGGTCGGTTGGTGTGTGTACGGGCCCCTGCCAGGCGGTCCTAGGTCGACGTAGTGAGGGACGGAACAACCGTCCGTCCGTCAGTCTGTCCCTGCGGCCGTCCTGGTGAAGCTTTTTACACATCCATCCATCCATCCATCGCTAACCGGTGTGTGTGGTTCGTCTGTCTCCGACAGATATCTGATTGATCCTGCCAGTAGTCATATGATTGTCTCAAAGATTAAGCCATGCATGTCTAAGTTCACACTGTCTCACTGTGAAACCGCGAATGGCTCATTAAACCAGTCGAGGTTCCTTAGATGACACGATCCTACTTGGATAACTGTGGCAATTCTAGAGTTAATACATGCTTACCAAGCTCCGACCCTAGCGGAAAGAGCGCTTTTATTAGTTTAAAACCAATCGTCGTTTCCCCTCGCGGGGTTGCAGCGTCCTCACTGGTGACTCTGGATAACTTTGTGCTGATCGCATGGCCTTATGTGCCGGCGACGTATCTTTCAAATGTCTGCCCTATCAAATGTCGATGGTACGTGACATGCCTACCATGTTTGTAACGGGTAACGGGGAATAAGGGTTCGTTTCCGGAGAGGGAGCATGAGAAACGGCTACCACATCCAAGGAAGGCAGCAGGCGCGCAACTTACCCACTCCCGGCACGGGGAGGTAGTGAAGAAAAATAACAATACGGGACTCTTTTGAGGCCCCGTAATTGGAATGAGTACACTATAAACCCTTTAACGAGAATCTATTGGAGGGCAAGTATGGTGCCAGCAGCCGCGGTAATTCCAGCTCCAATAGCGTATATTAAAGTTGTTGCGGTTAAAAAGCTCGTAGTTGGATCTCAGGCGGGCGGTCCGGCTCGCGCCGGTTCACTGCCCGTTGTCTCCTGCCCTACCATCTACCGGATCTCTCCCGCGGGTGCTCTTCGCTGAGCGCCCCGGGTGGCCGGCGCGTTTACTTTAAAAAAATTAGAGTGTTCAAAGCAGGCTTCGACTGCCTGAAATAATGGTACATGGAATAATGGAATAGGACCTCTGTTCTATTTTGTTGGTTTTCGGAACTGGAGGTAATGATTAACAGGGACAAATGGGGGCATTCGTATTGCGGCGTTAGAGGTGAAATTCTTGGATCGCCGCAAGACGAGCTACTGCGAAAGCATTTGTCAAAAATGTTTTCATTAATCAAGAACGAAAGTCAAAGGCGCGAAGACGATCAGATACCGTCGTGTTCTGACCTTACACGATGCCGACTAGCCATCTGCATGAGTTGCTTCGATGACTCTGCGGGCAGCTTCCGGGAAACCAAAGTGTTTGGGTTCCGGGGAAAGTATGGTTGTAAAGCTAAAACGTAAAGGAATTGACGGAAGGGCACCACCAGGAGTGGAGCCTGCGGCTTAATTTGACAACACGATAACACTGAAAAGGACTGACAGGCCGAGAGCACTTTCACTGGGTCTAATAGGGAACGTGTGCTAGAATTAGACCCTCGAAAATATGTGGCTAGTCTCTCGGATGCTCGATTGTCTCGCATCCAGTATTCGATAAAGGAATTGACGGAAGAGTACCACCAGGAGTGGAGCCTGCGGCTTAATTTGACTCAACACGCCAACACTGTAAAATGAATGACAGACTGAGAGCATTTTCGTTGGGTCTGATAAGGAACGTGTGCTGGAATTAGACCCACGAAAAACAGGTCAGTTTTGCCCTACAAATGACAGGGCGTTGCTACGGTAATCCTGCTAAATTCAAGAGGAGTCGCAGACATTTGGTCCTTGTGCTAGGCTGATAAGCCAATGGCGTGAGGCTACCATGTGAGGGAATACGGCCGAACGCCTCTAAGCCGGAATCCCGCCCTAAATCTCAGAACCACTGCGATGGGAGGCTACAATGTGGTTGGGACCTGAGGCTCGCTTCTCAGTCCAACCCTGTCGAGCAATAGAAAAAGGTCTCTGCCGTCCGCCGACCAAAGCGGGCGGGCAGCTACACGATATTCACCCCATACAGCGATGAGGTGTGAAACCACTTGTAGAAGACGTAGTTCTCGGTCGGGGTGTCGTAAGCAGTAGAGCGGCCACCTCACTGCGAACTGTTGAGACTTAACCCTTGATCATGAGATATGTCCGCAAACCAGGAGAACAACATCTCAGTGCCATGACTAGGCTTGTCCCCTGGTTAAAGGCACTCCTGCCTCGCCCTTTACCTCTGTCTGCTATCAGTCATCCCAATGGACGCAGAAGAGATGCAGTCCAGCGGACATTGCATCTCTGCCCTATTGTGACAACCTCTCAGGTGGCGGGGAATGCTAGGCGTGCCATCACTGCAGATGAGCCGAGAAAATAAAGGGAGCAAAGAGATACCTTACTCACATGCATATGCTACGTTTCTGGCAGGACCTGACAATCCTGGGACACAGACACACTGGACTGCCTCTCTTCAAGGATAGTACAAACTAGTACATAGTCCATCATATTATATCATTGCCACACCCTATAGACACGAGTGAGGAAGACTCGATAGTCCTGCAGGACAACTTCCCTAAGTGAGACAACTCTGACCAAAAACAACTGCTGTCTTGCAGATAGGCTGGGGACAGCGAAAGGCTAAGGAGGGCATCCCTACAGAAACGCCTGTTGAAATCGGATGCACTGGGACACAGGTTTAACGAAACAGTGCAACGTATATCGCAAAATGATGACGGTACAACCTATCATACAAAAGTGTGGTGCTCATCCTGTGGAGTCCCGCCAGGCAGTGAGAGTGCCGGGCCCCACGCCTCGAAGAGGCCCACCCAATGCTACTGGTGGTCACCCACCCATGTGCTGTGGGGTCAAGGCACAAGGTGTTGCCACTATTGACCAAAAACACAAGACCCTCAGAATACTACAGTGGAACGCGGAGGGAGTCATTAACAAAAGGCTTTCCCATGAATGTAAGATTGACGTGGCTTATATCCAAGAAACGCACCTCAACAACAACCACAAATTCTCAATCAGAGGATACCAGACCTTCCGTCTTGATAGAGAAGGTCACAAAGGAGGGGTTCTGATACTGACTCGTAACTGCATACCGAGTTGCTGTCAATCACATCGGACAAGCAGAAATTGTAGGAGTTGACATAATGGCTCAAGAGACGAAGATCCGCATCTTCAACCTGTACGGCCCATCAAACAAAGACATGTCGCTCTCGAGTATGGAAGTCAAAGACTCTAACTGTATAGTAGTTGGAGATTTCAACAGCCACTCGGAGAGATGGGGATACTCGGACACAGACAGCAGAGGTGATGAAGTGGAAGACTGGGAGATAGACACAAATCTCGGTCTTATCAATAAGCCGGAGGATAGCCCTAGCTTCTATTCTGGAACATGGCATACCACCTCTACTCCAGACTTGGCCTTTTCCACGGTGGATATTCACCACAAAATAGACCGCCAGGTGCTCAACGAATTGGCAGGTGGCGACCACATGCCAATTAGGCTAGAAGTTGAAATGGAAGACCCACAGGAAACAGAACCGCTCCCACGTTCGAACTATAAACGAGCCGACTGAGACAGATTTGCAATCCTGACAGATGGGCTGTGCGAAATCATCAACACCGAAACCATCAAAAGAGGGACAAGGAAAAACTACAAGCCTTATTGGAATGATGAATTGCAGAAAGCGGAAGACGAAGTCTCAAATGCTAGGAACATAGCAGAGAGAGAACAATCTATGGAGGCAAATACCGCCCTCAAAGCCTTCACGGCGAAAAACAAAAGAACACTAAACCAAATAACAAGAGACAGATGGAAAAACAAAACAGAAAGCCTCAATTTAGACAAAGACGGGAACAAACTATGGAAGTTAGTCAGAGCCATGAACGACGAAACTCTATCAAACAAACAAATTACCATCAAGCAGGGCGACAACATGCTCACTGGAAAAAAGGCACCAAACGCCCTTATAGAACATTATGCCAGAGAAAACCACATTGATGTTCCTACAAATAGGCACACAGACATTAATGAAGAACAAAAGATGCACGACAACATCAATATGGCACCAGAGGAGCACATGATGGCAAAACTAACAATGAATGAAATGGAAGAGGCCATGAGAACTCTAAAGAAAAATAAATCGCCCGGAAAAGATGGCGTAACAAACGAAATGCTGATGGGGCTAGGCAAAACAGCAAAGAGAAAGTTACTATCAGTCCTGAACTAAAGCTGGAAAAGGGGAATTGTAACTCATGCATGGAAAGATGCTATAATTATACCAGTACCGAATAAAGAAAAAGATAGAGCAGATCCAAATGGATACAGGCCTATCAGTCTGCTGAGCTGTGTAGGAAAACATGGAGCGTATGATAAACACCAGACTGATGTGGCATCTGGAAAAAAACACATACTAATTCCACAGCAAGCAGGCTTTAGACAGCACAGATCCACTGAGGATCAGATCACTCTCATAGCACAGGAAATAGAAGATGCTTACCAGGCACAGAAACACACAGTAGCGGTTTGAGTGGACTTAGAAAAGGTATTTGACAAGGTCTGGAAAGAGGGACTTAGTCAAGCTACGAAGAAGTGAAATTTGTGGGAAAATGTACAGATGGATCAGCCACTACCTCAAAAACAGAACAGCCAGAGTTCAAGTACAAGGGCATATGAGAAAAAAGATTACACTTGAGCAGGGAGTACCCCAGGGAGGAGTACTGTTACCCACACTCTTCCTGGTGTATATAAAAAACATCGCAGAGAATATACCAAGAAGAGTCCACTGCTACCAAATGGTAGAAAAACAACACTATCAGTGGCAACTGGAAAATTCTCAAGCAATTTGAGAACGGAGGCAGAGGCACTGAAGGCTGCAGTAGAAGCAATGCTGACAGGCGAAAGCAATGAAAGCCAGATAGTCCTGTTTACAGATGCCCTGGCCGTGGTTACAGCACTAAAAAGCCAGAAAAATCCTGAACCTAATGATTTAAGAGCAGTACTCTGTCAACTATGCCAGCAGTCCGCACCAAAAAGAGTAGTGGTACAGTGGGTTCCATCCCACTGTAACATCCAAGGCAACGAGGAGGCAGACAGACTGGCAAAAGAAGGTGTAAGACTACCACAACCAGATACTAGTGTGTCATACGAAGAGTCGAAAAGGCTTATTAGAGCTAGATGCATGACCAAATGTGATACAGAACATACTGGCTACACAAAAAACGATGCATATTACCAGTTGAACAGAAGAGAGCAGGTCGTGGTCTTCAGACTTCGCACTGGCCACAATAGACTGAGGTACCACCTGTTCAATAAATTGAAGATAGGCGGCACTGACGAATGCACGTGCGGTACTGGAAAAATGACCGCTGAACATCTGCTGCAAAACTGACATACGAGGATCAGAGAAAGCAGATGTGGCCATCACCAGTGGCAACACTAGACAAGCTCTATGGCAGTGTTGTCAGCCTCAGGATGACCGCTGCTTTTTTCGAAAAAATAAAGATTGACGTCTGACAGCGTACGAAGAAGAAGAAGAAGAATTATCCTTGCTGAACACCGCCAGATCAGTCCTTATCTGAAAGCTTCCGATAGGTCTCGCACAACATCAAAACTGGGCATAGAGTCAATAATGAAAGCATACTATAGCAACCTGTTCAGATTATGAGAAACCCCCAGTTCAACTCCGCTACCATTCACTTTACACCCTCCTAGACTTCCTGGACTCAGAAATTCGCCATGCTGTCGAGTCAATGCCATCTGGACAAACACAAGGTGAAGATAGCATCACTGCGGATAATAGCTTGCGGTCTACCCCTTTACCAAGCCCTAGCACAACGTTTCACACGTTATCTTCATTCAGGAGGAACACCTGCTGCCTGGCACAACTCGAGGGCAACACTTTTGCACAAGAAGGGAGACAAAGTGAATCTAGGAAACTATCTTCCAATTACTCTCCTTTCGGTCACTTACAAGTTGTTTGCAAAATGCATCGTTGCCAGTCCGCATTACTCTCGAAGAATCGCAACCAGTCGAACAGGCGGGCTTTCGGCGTTCGTACAGCACAATGGACCATATTTCAATCTGTTTCCGCCTTATTGAAGCAGTCGGAAAGTGCCTTGATTTTCACCTTCATCGACAATAAAAAGGCGTTTGATTCGGTAGAACCACATTTTGTCTGACGTTCACTGTTGGAACAAGGTGTAGATCCTGGTTACATCAGAGTTCTCACTAACAGTTATACCAACTGCACTACCTCATTTCGTCCCTTCCAACGTCCAATTCTTGTACCAATTCAAAAGGTGCTCCGCAAGGGCGGTCTTATTTCACCGGACCTCTTCTGTGTATGTTTGGAATCAATAATTAGCCAATGCAACTGGAACACCTTTGGTTTCCTAATTGTCGGAAGATGCCTCAAACACCTTCGATTTGTCCATGATATACTGCTCATCCCATAGTCAGCAGCAGATGCCAACCAAATGATGCAGCTATCCGATGGATAGGGCAAGAAAGCATATTTGGAGATGAATGTCTCAAAAACCAAAGTGTTGCACAATCGCTGCGCCACTTGTGATCCAGTCTTCCTTTGCGAGGAACGATTAGAGGATGTCAATGAGTACATTTAGCTTAGGCACCCTCTCAATATAGAGAATAACCTGGAACATGAACTGACAAGACGTCGCCTTTTCGTCTATTAACACGGTCCTGGATTATTGCCATGACAAAGACCTACGATCCTCCATCTTCAATTCCATTGTACTCCCTGCGATGTGCTACAGTGCCGAGACGCGGACACTAACAAAATCACTAGAGGACAAATTGAGAGTGACCCAGGCTTCCCTTGAGAGACGCTTGATCGAAGTCACTCTCTAGAACCAACGTATGCAAGGTCTCCACAATTCTGACATAAGACGATTGTCCCTGGTGAAGGATGTGTTACTCCATGCAAACAAGGCAAAACAGATGGGCAGGTCAAATGTTGCGACGAAACGATAGTCAATGGAGCACAGCGACAGCAGTCTGTACCCCTGAGGTAAGAAGAGACGACGGGGAAGACCTCCAATGCGTTGGTCAGACACCCTTGCTGTACGCTGCAACATCTCAGATGCCTCTAGAGGAGCACTTACCATGCACTGGACTTCCGTGGCCCTAGACAGGGTCCACTGGAGACGAAGTTGGGACCCGCAGCTACGCCGAGGAACGGGCCATCAAGATCAAAATCAAGATATTAGGGACAAAACACGGTAAGAATGAATAACAGAATGGACAGAGAAAAAGTGAGCAGATAAATAAGAATAGAGAGAAGAGACATTTGTACATGGTGGAGGAAAGGGACAGGAACAATAAGAAATAGAAAGAGTGAGATGTGGGGAGGGGGTGGGGGGAGGGAGCGTAATCCGTCAAAGTAAGAATTAAGTGGCAGTTGACCAATTGAGGTTGACCAGTTGAAATTGGTCAGTTGACTCCAGCGCAGAAACAGCATGTTTTGATGAAATAACTTCTGGTGAAAATGGTTCAAAACCTGCAATTATTCACCATTGGTTATCTTCAGTGTTTGAATGGTGTAAATGCTTCTGTGAAGGCCGTAAATCCGGCGAGAATGAGCCCTGTGAAGGTCTACCGAAAAGTGTTATTACCAGTGAAGCCATACTAGTGAAGCCATACTAGTGACGCCATACTAGTGACGCCATACTAGTCAAGCCATGCTAGTCAAGCCATACTAGTGACGCCATACTAGTCAAGCCATACTAGTGACGCCATACTAGTGAAGCCATACTAGTGACGCCATACTAGTGACGCCATACTAGTGACGCCATACTAGTGACGCCATACTAGTGACGCCATAATACTGAGGCCATACTAGTCAAGCCATACTAGTGAAGCCATACTAGTGACGCCATACTAGTGAAGACATAATAGTTAAGCCATACTAGTTAAGCCGTTCTAGTTAAGCCATACTAGTGAAGCCATACTCAGTGCTGGAAAGATTATCTTGAACGATCGACGAGTTTACTGTACGAGAAGTCGTGAGGGCTGCTGGTCTAAGCAAAAGGTCTGTGGACATTGTCATCAGTGATCACCTGAATTTGCATAAAGTTTCCTGTCGATGAAGGCCGAACCAACTCGATTTTAATCAAAGCCGCCCCCTTCTTTAACACGACAACGCGAGACTGCATATGGCCACCAAAACTGTGGCAGAAGTGTCCAAGTACATTGGTAGGAAGGTACTGCCACACCCACCTTAATCCCGACTTGACTCGGAGTGATTTTCACCTTTTTGCTCCTCGGAAAGAGCATCTCGGAGAACAAATGTTTCTCACAGATGACGAAGTGCGTCAGGAAGTTCAATAATGTTTCAGGGATCAACCAAAATAATTCTACGCTGCCGGAATTCAAAAGCTCGTAGCCAGATGGGACACATGTGTTCCTGTGGCTGGTAACTATATCGACAAATAGTACAGGTAAAGTAAATTCATCTCTCATAGATTTCTAGAAATTACATCAGTCCGGATACTTACTGAACGACCGACGCTGACTGACAATGTGTAAAAAAAGACATAGATATTGAGCACGAAGAAAGTAATTAACCGCATGAAAGACTTATCATAGGAAGACAGAATGAAGGGGGCAGACATAGTAAGGGAAAACATAGACAGTGCGAAGGACAGTACGTTGACAGAGAAAAAGAAAAGACACAAACAGACAGAGGGACGAAAGAAGCACATTGAGTAGAGAGATATAAACAGAGAGAGGAAAGGTACATGGACAGACACATTGAGTAGAGAGATATAAATAGTCAGAGAAAGGAAAGAGGAACATGGACAGACACATTGGTTAGGGAGATACAGACAGTCAGAGAGAGGAAAGAGAAACATGGACAGACACATTGGTTATGGAGATATAGACAGTCAGAGAGAGGAAAGAGGAACACGGACAGACGCATTGGTTAGATAGATATAGACAGTCAGAGAGAGGAAAGAGGAAAATGGACAGACACATTGGTTAGGGAGATATAGACAGTCATAGAGAGGAAAGATAAAAATGGACAGACACATTGGTTATGGAGATATAGACAGTCAGAGAGAGGAAAGATAAAAATGGACAGACACATTGGTTAGGGAGATACAGACAGTCAGAGAGAGGAAAGATAAAAATGGACAGACACATTGGTTATGGAGATATAGACAGTCAGAGAGAGGAAAGAGGAACACGGACAGACACATTTGTTAGGGAGATATAGACAGAGAGAGGAAAGAGGAACATGAACAGAGACTGATGAAAGCAACACAGACAGACAGAGGGACAAAAGAGGCACTTTGGTAGACACATTGGATGGAGAGACAGAGACATAAAAAGATAGGAAAGAGGCACATGAACATACCGAGAAAGACAGAGAGCGGAGAGAGACATGGCCAGACACATTGGGGAGAGAGACATGCCGAGAGAGGGGAGAAACACATGAATAGATGCATTGGGAGACACATGACATACCGCGAGAGACACATGGACAGACATATTGGGAAGAGACACAAAAACATACCAGGAGAGGAGAGAGACGCATAGTTATACAGACTGGGGAAGCAGACACACGAATAGACACATTTGATAGAGTGACATAGACACACAGCGAAGGGACGGACGGATCATAAACAGCCGAAATGAAGGGCCAAAGAACTGACCTACATAAAGGCTGTAATCCAGGACTTTGGCTAAAATATTACGCTAAGTTCCCCTTGTCTGAAAACATTCTAGCCCGTTTCTTTCAGGCGTAATCCTGCACCATGACTCCGGTAGGAGATTCTAGACTTTGGTGGCATTACTTTGCAGACATTTAAATCCTTTTGGAAGATTACTCCCCTTGGGATCCATCCTTCGTCTTCCAAACTCTTGTGAAAATCTACCTTAATCCCTTCAGAAATCCTGCTTTTAATGTTAGCCAAATGGAAGGTACAGCACCTCGCCACATAAAACAGGCAAATGTGAGTGTTTTGGACAAAAAATAAAATGATGTTTCGAATAAGTCAATATTAGCTGAGTGTTGTAGTCTACATGGGGCATAGATAAACATCTACGGTTATTTCAATTATGGGAAATTAGGTTTCTGTTTGGTATTTAACGGACATCCATTTTAGAAAACGCCGTCCTTGTCCGAGTGGAGAATCGGAAGATTGTCGGAGAAGAGAGTCATAGAGTTGAGGGAGTGGAAAGTTGTAGAGTTGTTGAAGTGGAGAATCAGAAGTTTGTCGGAGAGGAGAGTCATAGAGTTGAGAGAGTGGAAAGTTGCAGAGTTGTTGAAGTGGAGAACCATATAGTTATCGTGCTGAAGACTTGTAGATGTGTCGGAGTGGAGAATCAGAGAATTCTCGGAGTGGAGAATCATAGAGTTGTCGAAGGGGAGAATCAGAGAGTTCTTTGAGTGAAGAATCGTAGAGTTGTCGGAGTGGAGAGTCATAGAGAAGTGGGAGTGAAAAATTGGAAAGTTATCGGAGAGGATAGTAACAGAGTTGTCGAAGTGGAGAGTGCTAGTTAATTAGAGGAATCATATGTTGTAGGCGGCAAGTATATTTATCTCACAGTCACGTAATATCCATGCGAGATACGAGTGGTGGAGTGTCAGTGACATCAGCCTCACAGACGATAGGAGACTGGTTCGATGAGATGAAGTGAGTGGTGGAGTGACAATGATACCAATAACCCTTATAAGAGGAGACTGGTTCGATGATAAGATCGGCGGTGGTGCGGCAAACATACCAACCTCTGTAAAAAGGTTCTAACTCGGTAAACCATAGATTTGTGTTATAAATAATGTGAGTCGGGTGGGAAGTGAGGAAGCGTTTGGAAATAAAAGTAAATTTTGCGTAATTCCTTGCATGAGCCTTTTCTCATAGTCACATACAGCCGTCTATTCACCTCATCGATGTCAAATCGCCGCAATGAAAGTTTCATTTTTGATCAAATATATTCAAGACTAGTATCGTAAGATCTCCACTACGTTGGTCAGACTCTTTTGAACTCTACCACAACATTCAAGGTACGCCAACAAGAAAATGGTAAAATCCACTGGACCATAGTAAAGGATAGAGATTGTTGTAGACTAAGTTGGGACCAGCAGAGGTATGACTCTTTGACTGTTGATGATGGTGATTACAGTATTACTGAAAGATCAACAAACTGCAGTTTTATGTGATATGTCAATAGTGTCCGCGTAATAATATAGTTTTCTAAATCTACGATGTTGTCATCCTAACCTCAGATATAGGTCTCATGCGGTAATCCCATCTGGCCCAGATCGATAGAACGGTTTATAATTGTACGAAACACAAACACATTTTCTGCTCTCTCCCAGTCCCCCGCAGAGCGTCGGTTCTTACAACCGTTAATCTGTTTGGTTGTTATAAGTTTCTTGGTAAGTGTGCAGTACGGTAGGTTGTTATTACTTGGAGGAGAGAACCAAAACCCATGTCGGCCAAACTGCTGCACACGAGCCTGATTCGAGCCGGTTGTGTTGGAATTGTGAAACAGACGCTTCACCCGACGGCCAGGCAGAGACAGACATACAGATAGAGAGATAGAGAGAGAGATAGAGAGAGAGAGAGAGAGAGAGACAGACTGACAGGCAGACAGGGGGGCAGACAGACAGACGGACGGATACGTGGGTGGATGGATAACTAGATAGATAGATAGATAGATAGATAGATAGATAGATAGATAGATAGACTAGTTTATTGTGTAAGCTGAAAAGACTTTCTAACATCTTATTTTTGGAAGTTGCTGTAGTGAACGGTTTTTTTTTGTTTTTTTTTTCTTTCAATGTCAAAAAAGATTTGTATTTAAATTTGCCCACAGTAATAGACAGTTCTATTGTATGGTTTTGAACCCATAAGGGACATACAAAATTTAACAAGAGAATGTGTAGACTTTTATAAATGGATTCCTGCGCAGTTTAGAGGGATTAAAATTGTACTGTAAAGTCAGTAATGTGGATCTGCAGGTGAGATCCGGACATATATCTGAATGGAACGAGACAGGACTTAGAGACGTTGACCTTGGATAGGTCATCACACATTGAGGAAACCGGCTGACAGAGACACAGGGCAGTTTCTGTTCTGGAACCCCAGAGCTAAGAGAAGTAGAGGAAAGATACCTCATTCATGGCGGAGAGAGCTAGAAGTAAATATAAAAGACAATGGGCGGACGTGCATTGGGAGACAGATTCGAGAATGACAAGAAGACAGTCACGCATTGCTTCAAATCCTATGCTCCACGAAGACCGATACACGTTTTGATTCACTGATTGATTGATTGATTCACTGATTGATTGATTAGGTTGATAAATATTTAGTATTTATAATCATCTGGTTGATTAGTCCGGAGACTGGTTGTAAGGTTGTCTGAATATGTCTCTCCATTTGGCCCTATCCACTACAGCTCCCTTCATGATCGCTTGAGTTCGTACATTAATGTCACTGGACGCCTGAAGTGTAAAGGTAAGTCTTGGTCGCCCCGGTCCTATCGTTCTTTGAATCTGCTGTAGAAGACCTTCAAGTCTCATATTGTGACCTCGCTAACTCAACCTACGTTTTTGTATCACATGCAATATTTGTCTTTCTACGCCCTCATCAGTAAATACATTGTCATTTTATCTTCTTTCTGTCTAATTCACTCTTTTCATTCTACGGTAGCACCACATTTCAAATTTAGTATTAACAAACATATCCGTTATTGTAATGGCGAGGAGCTGCCATGTGTATTTCTGTTATCAGCTCACATATTGAGTTACTACATATCAGTTTGATAACGCTGCTATCTTATTTGTTGTCAATATTTATATCAGATATCATCGGGGATCAAGATGCTGAGCAGCGCATGAGCTGCACTAGTCAGCGACCCATAGCTGACTGCTGGCGTTAGGGCCAGCGAACCAGAGCTGCCAAGACCCTTCTACACCTCCGCGTGGTGATCCTGGATAACAGACTGAAGCAGGGCAGACTGGCTAAGGAGAAGGGATCGAAGAGGGAATGCTTACCAGGTACTCAAAAATGCTTGCTGAAGTCGGATGTGTTGGATCGAAGGGTGCAAATATCGCAGTCAAGCTGTAAACTACGACGTAACGCCTTCCATTGTCTGGACTACATTCTGCTACTTAAGCCCTTTCAGGGTTTGGAAGCAGGAGATTGAGAACGAACAAAGCCAAATAAAGATATCATCGTATAGTTCCTGGTTGGTATAGTTCCTGGTTGGTATAGTTCCTGGTTGGTATAGTTCCTGGTTGGTATAGTTCCTGGTTGGTATAGTTCCTGGTTGGTATAGTTGTTGCTTCCCTAGTAGTGATGCTCATATTAGTTTAACTGGGGAGGAAGACTAACGTCTGCACAGAGATGTTAGTCAGGGTCAAGTACAACATACAGATCAGAAATATTACCCAATACCCCCACCTCGTATTCCACGTAGCCCTCATTGGAAACGGGCTGTTTGTCTCGGCAGTCTGGTTAACGAGGGAGGAGATCGACGTGATCCCTATAGTAGTGTGCATCACAAAGATGAAGCCAAGCATAGCACAATCCCCGGTCCACCTTCATCAGCACACTCGGGATGTAAGGAAAGCTACCGGAGACCGCTACTAAAGTCCTTTGCAGGGTACACAACAAAATAAACCCACTCATTGTGGACTTTCGCAAGAACAGTTAAACTATAGTTTCTTCTTCTTGTGTTTGCTCATCGATTATTTACACCGTCATACGATTTTCCGCCACGAACTCGACCATTGCCCGGGGCTCCCGTTTAGTTATTCGCAGTTTTTTGTTGCTTAGTCTTGTAATTATTCTTCATCTGGTTGTACAGAAGTAGGTCAAGGTTTGTCCCATTGTAGTTATACTGATGTCGGGGAATGAAGTTGTTAGAGACTTCAATAAACCACGCCACACAACGTGTATTTTGTGTTTTTTTCTTTTGCGTTTGCCTTATTTTTCTAATCTCCAAGGCGGTGTGCGTTGCACTGTGTTTTTATTTTGCGCCTGTCGGCCCAGTGCATCCGACTTCAGCATGCATTTTATGTAAGGATCTGCTTCCTTCTGCATTTTCTAAGGGTTTGCTTCTCTGGGGTAACGGCCGGTGCTGTGATGGGAATCAAACCCAGCACCTTCGGGTTGTGAGCCGTGCCACTTAACCACTAGGCCACGCCGTCCCCTACACAACGTGTATGAAGTAGGGCTGTCACTCTCTTACCTCGCCACCATTTACTTTCCTAGTCATCAGTCAGGTACCCGTTTACAACTGTGTCGACTGTAGTGTGACGGTTGTGGGAGTTAAGCTCCGTATCTTTGCCCGTAAAATGCAAGTTCTCTATCACCACAAAAGACACCCCATATTTGTACCTTGTGGTCTATTGGCTCAGTCCACCCGGGCAAAGAGAGGCAGCAGATAGACACAGTCTGTTCATGTTTATTGAATCTGTCATGTCCTGTCCTGAGACAAAGAATGGTCAACTGTCCTGTCGGTCAAGCCCGTAATAATCGAATGTGGGCTCAATCTGATCGATTCTAATAGCTGCAGTTTGGTTGGTAGTTCAAGAAAGAAAACTCTTCCACAGTAGACGACTCTCCAAATAGTTCCCTTTGCATTAAACAATCTGAGGCTGAAAGCTTATTGAGCGTAAAATACCAGTTTCGCGTGATTGGCTGCTGGCTCTGTAATAGAAGCCTGTGATTGGTACAGGTAACACATAAATGGATCGCTTGGTTCACATGGAACCTGTGATTGGTACAGGTAACACAGAAATGGATCGCTTGGTTCACATGGAACCTGTGATTGGTACAGGTAACACATAAATAGATCGCTTGGTTCACATGGAACCTGTGATTGGTACAGGTAACACAGAAATGGATTGCTTGGTTCACATGGAACCTGTGATTGGTACAGGTAACACAGAAATGGATCGCTTGGTTCACATGGAACCGACTGAAGAAATTCTAAATCAAATACTTCTTCGAGGAATGACGTCTACCTAATTTATTATGTTAATATTGGTAAATGTAACCCATTTTTTTGCACGAAATGGGTAAGCATTCCCCGTCTTCCCTGCGTTGACTTCAAATAGTCAAAGCATAGTCAGTTGATCATATTAATAACTGAGTAAACTCAAGCATGATACATAAGCCGCAGAAAACAAGTTGGCAGCATTTACTGACTGACATCTGAATCGTGCCTCGTGGTCATCAAACCAAAGCTGTCTAAGGGGCTATATTCTGTTTGGAAGTGACGGCCCCGGAAAGAGACTGCATCCACGCAACCTGGCTAAGAAAATAGGAATCGAAAAGGGAAGTCACACCCGGTTCCAGAAATGTGACTAGCTGAACCGGATGTGGCGGGCCAAAAGGCACATATATCGCAGCTTCGTTGTAAACTACGACATAACGTAAATGACATATTCATGACGAAAGGCGATCAAGAACTGATGCATACAATGATTCAGTCATGGTTCTGGTCACTCTACTGCTAGATGTAAGCGTTCTAACCGCTACACCTGTGGTTCGAAACTAATTATCTGTACAGTTATTTGGGTGTTCGCCACTTCCGTCTTACATACTGAGAGCATGTTGCTTGCATATAGCAGCTCATCTGTTTTCTGTTGCATACTAACAGACTGGTAGAGCCAATGCATCTCATTTACAGATAACGAGTTCAATCTAGGTTATCTACATGCTCAAGTCTACACAGATGTAAAATGGGTACCTGGTTACTGTCACGAAAAAAGAACCGACCACCCTAGTTCATAAAAACAGATAAGGCTTCGTACATTGATGTCTTTAACCTTTCATCTCTGACAGCAATATTTTCTTTAATCCACACACACTACACATGACCCGTGTTGCCCCCATTCTGTTGTGCGGTTTCAGAACCTGAACTATTCTGCAGGAGAAAATCACAATCGCATTGTAGCCTTTCACGTGCGTAGCGAAACGTGACTTCTAACGATTCACTGGTATGACCGCGTTTCAAATGACCTAGCCACTCGACGAACAGGACTCGAGAGCACACTCACCATTCTAAACCGTCGCCGTTCGATCCTATTTAGACATGTGGTCAGCCTTGCCGAGAATATCCCAGCCAACCGGCTCATAAAGCATGTCACGGATATCAATAAGCGAGCCTCTCCGCCATAGTCTCGCACCTCCTGGTCAGGTCGTCAGAACGATATCCGTGCTCCATGCGGTCTAGAACTCAGTACTCATCGTGCTGATGGATAGTTGATGCAACCCCTCCTTGTCGCCTTAGGGGCTTATCTACCTACCTATAATGATTGAAAGGTGCATCCTCGTATCGCGCACGTGTATAGGGTCACTGTCTCTGCTACTGTAGAGAAATTCTCACTACATGTATGCGATACTCTAACATTATCAAGACCGTCTCTTCTCTTAACTTAACTTCATTGTACTGCTTTAGACCGCTCCACAGAGTATGTATACAACCAGTATATTCCATTCCATCGATACTGAAAATAATGTGACCATCCAGTTTATTTTCAAATGCATTAAATGACTCAGCTTCCACGACATCATGCAGCAATACATTCTATGAATTCACCGCTCTCTGATTTCAACAAAAAATTGTCCCAATATATAATCTGGACCTGTATAAAGACAATTTGAAGTTGTGCTCTCTTGTTTGTGTAGCCGCTTGTATGTTGAAACAACTTGATATAGTATAATTTAACCTTTCCATTTATTAATTTATAAACTTGTAGTAAATCACATCGAATTCGTTTCTGTTCGAGGCACTGAAGACCATTTTTTTTGTAGTCTTTCCTCGTAACTATAATTCTGAAACCGCACGATCATTTTTGTAGCTCTTCTTTGTATCATTTCTAGCATGTTTAGATCCACTCTGTTATAAAAACTCCACACCTGAATAAAGTACTCCAATTTAGATCTCGCCAATGATTTATACAGTTTAATTAACACGTCATTGTTCATATTTGAAATGTTTCTGTTTATCATGTCAAGCATTGCATTAGCCTTTTTTCACTGCGCCATGGACTTGCTACCACACATTACCTGTATGATCTATTATAACTTCTAGGCTCCTCGTACAGAATACTTCACCATTTCTTTGGATCTTCCCAGAGGCATATTCCATACTCATATACTGCCTGAATTTTCTCTCACAAAATCTTTTTGGAACTTCGTTTTCCTAGCTGAAACGTCTGCTTAATTTTAATTCGGTACAAACAGATGCGAAAAGATACATAAAACGTGTCAATTTATGACAAATCTGTCAATATAGGTGACCTTCAATTAGCTGTGAGTGTCTGTGCTGCAGATGATTTTTCTCACATGTATTCCCACAAACAGACCATCTTACCCAGTTCTATGATTTCACAACAAACTCTTGTAAAACGGTTAAAGTCAATGAAAAGCTATTATGTTTTGTAACTATTTAGCTTTCCATGTTTCTCTCCCGTGTTTACCTTTACTCGCTTACAGAGTTAAGTGCTCCTGCAACATCTTGTATGCAAAACTTACTGATTGTATTTCTGGCATTGTTCTGTCTCATACAGGAACCAGACTTTGGCTGATTCCAGAACCTGACTGGCTGATTCAATAATAGACTAAGACTGATTCAAGAGTCAGGTTTTGGCTGGTTCAAGAACATGACTTCGGTTGATTCCAGAACCAGACTTTGTCAGATTCAGATGCATGAACAATTATATGGTATATTCAGATTGAAGAAGCATACTTTATCACTTTCAGATTCATGAACCATTCTGGGGTATATTCAGATTGAAGAAGCAGTCTTTGTCACTTTCAAATTCATGAACCATTCTGGGGTGTATTCCGATTGAAGTAGCAGACTTTGAATTGTCAGAATATTTCTACATTCATTTTCTACCTTGTACTAGTTCATGGCAAAACACCTCTTGTTAATGACTTATGTTAATGGATTATGTTAATGACTTCTGTTAATGACTAGTGTTAATGACTTATGAGATTTGGAAGTAGTTATTCCTGTATCAATATATATCAGAAAAGGGCTAGCTTAACTCACATTTTTTTTTAGTAGGCATTTCCAGGATTGTTAGAAGCTCGTGGCCATATTGGATAGTGTTGTGCTGAATGAGCGAGTAATATGTTAATGTAATGCGCAGAAGCACGTGATAGAAATAAACCACAAACAAGATGATGCATGCTGTAGCATTTTGTGGTACACTGGAACTGGGAATGAATTGCTCTACATTAAAATATACAAGATTATTATTATTACCTTCTCCAATACAAAAGCAAGAGATAGAACACAGTGCCAGCTTGGGGAAAGATGGATAAGTTTATGTGGGCACTGCCATAAGATAGGTGACTTTGATAATGATGGAGTCAGTACTGGAAACGACATTATGTTGTAACGTATTTCATTGGTAACTGCATAAAGACGATTTTTAACAGTAATATAATACAATTACTACAGGGAGCAGATTTTTTTCTTGCTCTTACTGTGTCTCTTACTCTGGGAATTCCGTTGCGAAATGGGTAAGCCATCGGCCTCGTGATCAGGTGGTGTGGGTTGGACTCCGAACTCCGCCGTCTTTTTCACGGGTACTAGATGCGGAGTCCCCTGCATCTCGTGGTCGCCCTTTAGTAGTCTTGTCCTTGACTTGCCACTGGGGTCGGGCGGCACGAGACGAGAGAGTGAGGATAAAAAGTAGCACAGTTAATCCTTGTTAAAAATAGCTTTAGAAAAATTATTTATGCCATCATCGTCTGTGATGGTCGGCGGCCTTTGAATTTGCTTTTACTCTGTCTCAGTCACGCTCTCTTCTCTCACTATATCTCCCTTCTCGCTCTCTCACTCTCTCACTCTGTGTGTGTATATATATATATATATATATATATATATATATATATATATATATATATATATATAGGGTGTAGAAAACATATTTTATTTTCCTAAACCTAACGCTCAGGCAATTGTGATCTATACTCAGTTCTTTCAAAACGCTTGTGTTTTTTCTTTAGCTGTCCATGTTATTCTGATAAATTGTCTGCAGCATTTTAGCTCGAAAAATTCGATTTCCATCTTTAGTATTATATGTTCTATCTAGAACATCTAGGCCCTTTGAACGATAGCTGTGTCTTTTGTAGCCCCCTTATCGCCCTTTGAGACGATGACTGTACCATACGTTGTAGCCAATTAGTGGACTTTGAGACGATGACTGTACCATACGTTGTAGCCAATTAGTGGACTTTGAGACGATGACTGTACCATACGTTGTAGCCCATTAGTGGACTTTGAGACGATGACTGTACTATACGTTGTAGCCCATTAGTGGACTTTGAGAAGATGACTGTACCATATGTTGTAGCCCATTAGTGGACTTTGAGACGATGACTGTACCATACGTTGTAGCCCATTAGTGGACTTTGAGACGATGACTGTACCATACGTTGTAGCCCATTAGTGGACTTTGAGACGATGACTGTACTATACGTTGTAGCCCATTAGTGGACTTTGAGAAGATGACTGTACCATATGTTGTAGCCCATTAGTGAATTTTGAGACGATGACTGTACCAAATGGTGTAGCATCTTAGTGCCCTTTGAGACAATGACTTTACCATATGTTGTAGTCTCTATGTGCCCTTTGAGACGATGCCCAAGACGATGACTGTACTATATGTTGTAGCCTTTCGGTGCCCTTTGAGACGATGACTGTTCCATATGTTGTAGTCTCTCGGTGCCCTTTGAGACAATGCCAAAGACGATGAATATACCATATGTTGTAGCCTCTCGGTGCCATTTGAGACGATGACTGTACCATATGTTGCAGTCTGTCAGTTTTTTTTTGAGACGATGACTGTACCATATGTTGTAATCTCTCATTGCCCTTTGAGAGGATAGCTGTACCATATGTTGTAGTCCATTAGTGGACTTTGAGAAGATGACTGTACCATATGTTGTAGCCCATTAGTGGACTTTGAGAAGATGACTGTACCATATGTTGTAGCCCATTAGTGGACTTTGAGACGATGACTGTACCATATGTTGTAGTCCATTAGTGGACTTTGAGAAGATGACTGTACCATATGTTGTAGCCCATTAGTGGACTTTGAGAAGATGACTGTACGATATGTTGTAGCCCATTAGTGGACTTTGAGACGATGACTGTACCATATGTTGTAGTCCATTAGTGGACTTTGAAATGATGACTGTACCATATGTTGTAGTCCATTAGTGGACTTTGACACGATGACTGTACCATATGTTGTAGTCCATTAGTGGACTTTGAGACGATGCCTAAGACGATGACTGTACCATATGTTGTAGTCTCTCAGTTTTATTTTGAGACGATGACTGTACCATATGTTGAAGTCTCTCAGTGTCCATTGAGACGATGACTGTACCATATGTTGAAGTCTCTCAGTGTCCATTGAGACGATGACTGCACCATATGTTGAAGTCTCTCTGCGCCCTTTGAGAGGATGACTGTACCGTATGTTGTAGCATATGGTTGCCCTTTGAGACGATGACTGCACCATATATTAAAGCCCGTCAGCGACCTCTGAGACCATGTCTGTACCATATGTTGTAGTCTCTCAGTTCCCTTTGATACGATGGCTGTGTCAAATGCAAATCTAATCTAAAGTGTTTTGTTTCTCCAGATTGAAAGAGGGTCGAACATTTCATAATGTTTATTGTCTCTGACATTTCTCATTATGGTTCAAGCAACAATATTGACTACATAATGGATGACTGTGCATCTTTGTCTGTCACGTTGTTTCACTTCTAACCAGTCTGATGTTTTCCTGTCTATTCTGACAGGTGCTTCTTGTCCCTGGTAAAATGTATTGATTAGGTGAATCAGGTATGCTGGGAGCCCAATGTCACTCATTATGTTCCTCAGGATCTAGTGTTGCACGCAGTTAAACGTCTGGAAGTAATCTGGGAAGCAATTGTGTATGTCTTTACTGTACTCTTTGAAATGTATATGTGATATTCCAAATGTGAAGCATCAAGTCCCTCATACCGGTGACATGTCTCAAACCCTCGTACCGGTGCATGTCTTGAACCCGCGTATCGGTGACATGTCTCAAACCCTGGTACTGGTGCATGTCTTAAACCCGCGTACCGATTTCATGTCTCAAACCCTCGTGCCAGTGACACGTTTCAAACCCTCGTGCCGGTGACATGTCTCAAACCCTCGTACCGGTGACATGTCTCAAACCCTCGTACCGGTGACATGTCTCAAACCCTCGTGCCAGTGACACGTTTCAAACCCTCGTGCCGGTGACATGTCTCAAACCCTCGTACCGGTGACATGTCTCAAACCCTCGTACCGGTGACATGTCTCAAACCCTCGTACCGGTGACATGTCTCAAACCCTCGTACCGGTGACATGTCTCAAACCCGCTTACCGGTGACATGTCTCAAACCCGAGCACCGGTGACATGTCTCAAACCCTCGTACTGGTGCATGTCTCAAACCCGCGTACCGGTGACATGTCTCAAACCGGCGTACCGATGACATGTCTCAAGCCATCGTGGCAGTGACATGTCTCAAACCCTCGTACCAGTGACATGTCTCAAAACCTCGTACCGGTGACATGTCTCAAACCCTCGTACCGGTGACATGTCTCAAACCCTCGTGCCAGTGACACGTTTCAAACCCTCGTGCCGGTGACATGTCTCAAACCCTCGTACCGGTGACATGTCTCAAACCCTCGTACCGGTGACATGTCTCAAACCCTCGTACCGGTGACATGTCTCAAACCCTCGTACCGGTGACATGTCTCAAACCCGCTTACCGGTGACATGTCTCAAACCCGAGCACCGGTGACATGTCTCAAACCCTCGTACTGGTGCATGTCTCAAACCCGCGTACCGGTGACATGTCTCAAACCGGCGTACCGATGACATGTCTCAAGCCATCGTGGCAGTGACATGTCTCAAACCCTCGTACCAGTGACATGTCTCAAAACCTCGTACCGGTGACATGTCTCAAACGCGCTTACCGGTGACATGTCTCAAACGCGCTTACCGGTGACATGTCTCAAACCCTCGTACCGGTGACATGTCTCAAACGCGCTTACCGGTGACATGTCTCAAACCCTAGTGCCAGTGACATGTCTCAAACCTTCGTACCGGTGACATGTCTCAAACCCTCGTACCGGTGACATGTCTCAAACCCGCTTACCGGTGACATGTCTCAAACCTGCCTGCGCTGCATGTACTTCCTAGTCTCGTTACCTTTCTATTTGCTTCAACATGGTACGCAGAAGGATGTTGCTAGATTGATTTATTACAGCAATGGTTTGGTAGTTAGTAACGCCTTAGGTTTCTATTCCTTGCACAAAGGAGTATAAACAAATATTCCCCATGCTTTGGATGACATTGTCCTGTTCGAGAGCTTCTAATGTATTTGATCCAGCTTGTATGAATTTAGTCAGTATATAGTTGAATCCTTGTGATTTTCCTTTCTTTGAGCCTTGGATTGCTGAGCGGATTTCATTTATTGAAGGTTCTGGATCTATTTCCTTGTTCTTAAACATGATGTTGGTACTTCTTTCTGCTTCTTCGTATATTACTCTGCAATATCTTTTAATCTGGTACGTCTATTCGTGCTCATTGTCAGTACATTACAATCTTCATCGCTGACCACTAACAATGACAGATTAGTGCCAATTATGTTCTTTTCTTCTTTGATCATTCCCTTCCTCGTCTTTGCAACTCTTCTATTTTACAACATATTCTCATCATGTTCTGTTTCTAAATCGATCTTCTGAATGTTCTTGGGCCATTTCTGTATTATGTGTTATTACTTTCTGTGCCAAGATTGTTTTCATGTCTTCTATGAGCCTCGTGATATTTTATACGATATTATTTTGGTTTTTGTGTCGTTTCCTCGAAATTGTGGAATTTCCAACTTAGATGAGAATCTCTTGCACCGTAGCCATGGCATCTTGCATTCCGATTGCATCAACAATTTATTGTTTACCTCTTTGCTGTATTCCCATGGCAACACGCTGACGTCACAGCGTCTCAGTACTTTTGGACAGTTCTATCTCGTGGTCCACAACTAGTGCTTGATGATCTGAGTCGCTGTCAGAACGTGGTAGTGTGATCGCTCATTATACACTTGATCTACATCTTTGTTGTAAAGGAATGTAGTCTATTTGGTTCCTATGTTTCACATCTGGTGAAGTCCACGTGTAGGGTCACCCAGTGTGTTGTTGCAGAAGTGTGTTTATCATGGACAGGTTGTTTTCTAGACAGAAAATCATGCAATTTTCTCGTCTTTCATTTTAATCTCTCAAACCCAAGGGTCACAGAGCCATTTCTTCTCATTTTTTTTTTCTCGCATGTTCCCCTTGACCATCAATATATCTATTTTTCCTCTACGTTTTGAATGAACTCTTGGAAGTCATAACCAAACGCCACTATTTCTTCTTGCCGCAGTGCTGTTGTTGATGCACAGCTTCGTATTATTATGATGTTCCGTTTGTTCTGATCGTGACAACACGATTGTTGACTATGTTCTATGGATGCTCTATTTGATAGGATGGAACTATCTCCACCACATCCACTATTTTCTCTTCCTGTGAATATGAATGTTCAATCTGTTTGGCTCTTGAAATGGCCCTACACAGCCCATCTTCAAAGACTCCCGGCACGCAGCTCTATTCCTTTCTCGATCATGAAAAGTTTTCCTTGTATAAGACTCCTTATGTTCCATGTTCCGATTCTTAGTATTTTCTTAGCCCTGCATCGTAGCTTTCCACTGTATTACAAATGGGTTTGCGACATCCATAAACCCTACTTGTACTTACCTTTCATCCATAACCCTTACTTACCCTTCATCCATAACCCTTACTTGTCCTCCATACATAACCCTTACTTGCCCTCCATCCATAACCCTTACTTGTACTTTCCCTTTATACATAATTCTTACTTGTCATCCATCCATAACCCTTATTTGTACTTGTCATGTATCCATAACCTTTACTTGTACTTGCCCTGTATCCATAACCATTACTTGTATTAGCCCTACATCCAAAACTCTGCCCTCCATCCATAACCCTTACATGTAATTGCCCTGACATTGTTTTCTTTCCCTGTTCACTTATTAGATCTGCGTGGCCTGAGAGCTAACCGTGGTAGCTTAGAGTGTCTTCGTATTTGGCTGTTCTTATTAGTTAACGTACAGTAGTTTGCTGTTTTTTTTGTGTGTGTAAAGGTTCTGGTCGTCATCCCACCTGTGATCCCTTAGTCCGATACTAGAATGGCCAGAAACCTGTCTTCCAGGTTGGTGTAGGGTATATCGGTCATCCGTCTCTTGTTCCAGCAGCTGTGTGCACTGTTTCGATAGAGATAGTGGGGGTGGGGGGTGTGAGGTGACACTGCCTTCCATGTTCCATGTTAGCTCACATAGTTTGGCGGCCATTCAAAGTCACCGTCCTGGAAGAGACGTGCCGTACACTAGCCGACTCTTGCAAATCGCACGTGAGTTGGACAGGTCTTCTTATTCTCCTAGAAAATTACTAATTACTGCTTCATACCATAACGTACCATCCCTTACACGATTCTGCCTATCCATTTATATATATATATATATATCGTATGTTCATTATTATTTTGTGGTTGCAGAGTTGTACCGGGTAAATAGACGTTGTGTATGGACGTTCACTTAAGCGATGTGTGCACTTTCATGAAAAATAAAATCTTACAACAAAAGAAAATTGCAGATTTTGATGCAAATATCACCTCGTAAGGAGCAGTAACATTTTAGCGCGCTGTATGTCTGGAGTTTCCCGTTGCTAAGGAGACATGTTATCATGCCATTGTTGGGGATTGCCAGCGAAGCTGGCATGTTTTGATACAGAAACTCCTTACGGAAGCCGCAGGTAACTCAAGAAGAGAAAGTACTTGAGCAGGTTTTCTGTTTCTCAACCTCCTCTCTATTTGTTATTGCTTGCCTCCATCTCTCTTCTCACATTTTCTCTTAAGTGTGTCTTTCTCTGTTGAAATTCTAACTTTACACATTATTCTTTCTGGCCGTACTAAATTGTATTTATTTTCTACAGAATTCTTCATTTTTTGTATGCAATGTACAAAATGGCGAAAGTCATGTTATCTAGATGGTGTTAAAGGTAAATATAGGTCGTCCTTCTCATCATACAAGACAGACAGCAACACGCGATAATACGGCAGCAGCCATGCCATGCTCTGGCGCAGGATTCCTTCATGGCGCATTGCGTCTGTGTTGACCCGTGTTGAAGGAAAGGGTGAACAAAATAAGGACGGAAAAGAACGTTTAATTGTATACGAATTTTTCTTTCCTCTGTGATCCATCGGTGATTGACGTGTTGTTTGCTCCAGGTGAAGCATAGGGCCCGTGTTACGATCGGTCTCGTCACTTGAAACTTTTGTTAGAGGATTTGCACTAAATGTTTCACGGCAATGATTGTACATGATGGAGTTACTAGCACCAACTAATCCATCTTCTGCCGCCTTTACCGACGAGCAAAGAGGGTCACAGCGTTTGACTTCCTTTCCCTGATTACCACTAAGCCGTGCTTAGTGGTACCCAGTGAAAGGACCACGCACTGGTCTTCCGTGGCCCAAGACAGGGTCCGCTGGAGACGAAGTTGGGGCTCACAGATACGCTGAAGATTATCCCTGTAGTTCAGTCCAGTTCAGTTTATCATGTTACCCATCTCTATCTCTTTCTCTCTCTCAGCCCGCGTATCCTGTAACCCATTAGGTCGTTGTGGCACACTTGAAGACACTTCCACAATCCCACACCATCTCTCTCTCTCTATCTCTTTCTCTCTCTCAGCCCGCGTATCCTGTAACCCATTAGGTCGTTGTGGCACACTTGAAGACACTTCCACAATCCCACACCATCTCTCTCTCTCTATCTCTCTCTCTCTCTCTGCCCGCGTATCCTGTAACCCATTAGGTCGTTGTGGCACACTTGAAGACACTTCCACAATCCCACACCATCTCTCTCTCTATCTCTCTCTCTCTCTCTGCCCGCGTATCCTGTAACCCATTAGGTCGTTGTGGCACACTTGAAGACACTTCCACAATCCCACACCATCTCTATCTCTCTCTCTCTCTCTGCCCGCGTATCCTGTAACCCATTAGGTCGTTGTGGCACACTTGAAGACACTTCCACAATCCCACACCATCTCTCTCTCTCTATCTCTCTCTCTCTCTCTGCCCGCGTATCCTGTAACCCATTAGGTCGTTGTGGCACACTTGAAGACACTTCCACAATCCCACACCATCTCTCTCTCTATCTCTCTCTCTCTCTCTGCCCGCGTATCCTGTAACCCATTAGGTCGTTGTGGCACACTTGAAGACACTTCCACAATCCCACACCATCTCTCTCTCTCTATCTCTCTCTCTCTCTCTGCCCGCGTATCCTGTAACCCATTAGGTCGTTGTGGCACACTTGAAGACACTTCCACAATCCCACACCATCTCTCTCTCTCTATCTCTCTCTCTCTCTCTGCCCGCGTATCCTGTAACCCATTAGGTCGTTGTGGCACACTTGAAGACACTTCCACAATCCCACACCATCTCTCTCTCTCTATCTCTCTCTCTCTCTCTGCCCGCGTATCCTGTAACCCATTAGGTCGTTGTGGCACACTTGAAGACACTTCCACAATCCCACACCATCTCTCTCTCTCTATCTCTCTCTCTCTCTCTGCCCGCGTATCCTGTAACCCATTAGGTCGTTGTGGCACACTTGAAGACACTTCCACAATCTCACACCATCTCTCTCTCTCTATCTCTCTCTCTCTCTCTGCCCGCGTATCCTGTAACCCATTAGGTCGTTGTGGCACACTTGAAGACACTTCCACAATCCCACACCATCTCTCTCTCTCTATCTCTCTCTCTCTCTCTGCCCGCGTATCCCATAACCCATCAGGTCGTTGGGGCACACTTGATGACACCCCCACAAACCCACGCCATCTTTCTCTCTCTGTCTCTCTCTCTCTCTCTCACTCTCTCTGTCCGCTCATCCCGTTACCAATCAGATCTTTGGGGCACACTTGATGATACTCCGACCATCTACGCTATCTCTATCTGTCCGCTGCCGCCAGTCGTGCCTCACTTCTCAGTGGTGTTGTCTGCCCATCTCTTCCGTAGACGTCATTGCTCTCTCTTTCCTGTTACGGAACCTTGCAGTATCGAATATGTAACTACGCTGGGCCTCGTGACGTGCCAAGCTAAGCCATTTTTTGCCTTTTGATAGCTGTGAACAGATCATCAAAATGACCAATTGCGTTTTCCACTCTCCGCCCTATTTCTACGTTTGTGACACTATCCTTATATGTATGTTTAAAAGTCTTCTAAAGCACCTCATTGCATGTATTCTGTATATCTGCAGTAATGGTCCAAGTCTCACAGACATACAATCACGTTGACCGTCAAATAAAACAAAAAACATTTAACAAATCGGTTTTGGTCTATTCTGCTCAGAAGACAGTTTCTTGTCATCATTGTATTTGACCTTGACAAGTACTTGTCTCGCTCAATTAGAAATATCTAGACTCAGCACCGCCATGACTTGCCATGGCAACAAGGGGCGAAACCCATCGATTTACAGAGCTTCATGCTATTTAACCGTCAATCTTCTTCTGTGTGCGATCTTCAATCTTCTTCTGTGTGCGATCTTCAATCTTCTCCTGTGTGCGATCTTCAATCTTCTTCTGTGTGCGATCTTCAATCTTCTTTAGTGTGCGATCTTCAATCTTCTTCAGTGTGCGATCTTCAATCTTCTTCTGTGTGCGATCTCCAATCTTCTTCTGTGTGCAATCTTCTTCTGTGTGCGATCTTCAATCTTCTTCTGTGTGCGATCTCCAATCTTCTTCTGTGTGCAATCTTCTTCTGTGTGCGATCTCCAATCTTCTTCTGTGTGCAATCTTCTTCTGTGTGCGATCTTCAATCTTCTTCTGTGTGCAATCTTCTTCTGTGTGCGATCTTCAATATTCTTCAGTGTGCAATCTTCAATTTTTTTCTGTGTGCGATCTTCAATCTTACTCAGTGTCCGATCTTCTTCTGTGTACGATATTCTTCTGTGTGCGATCTTCAATCTTCTTCTGTGTGCGATCTTCTTCTGTGTGCAATCTTCTTCTGTGTGCGACCTTCTTCTGTGTGCGACCTTCTTCTGTGTGCGATCTTAAATCTTCTTCAGTGTGCGACCTTCTTCTGTGTGCAATCTTCAATCTTCTTCTATCTGCGATCTTCAATCTTCTTCTGTGTGCGATCTTCAATCTTCTTCTGTGTGCGACCTTCAATCTTCTTCTGTGTGTGATCTTCTATCTTCTTCTGTGTCACCGGGTGTTCCAACCCGCCTCTTCTAATGACCTTCCCGATAAAGTATGACGGCCTTTTCCTGTTTCTGCCATAAGCTGCCTTTTTGCCTGTACCTCTTCAATGACCACGTTATTACTTTTATTTGCAGTCCATGGTATTCTTAGTCTTCTTTTCTAAAACCACATTTCCGTTACCTTCTAATGATCCCCATATTTTTCTGTTGATTGTCCATAATTCGCTGCTTTATGTTAGTATTGGTGCTACGTAGCATCCGAGAATTCATTTTCTTAGTTCCAGTGATAGATTTTTCTTGGACACCCCTTTCCCCACTGATTTTGCCTGGGTTATTATGTTCGTTATCCCATAAGGTGCACCTCTCATGAGATGTTACATGGGTGCCCAAGTATTGAAATGAGTTAGTGTACTTAATTCTTTCTCGTTCACCGTGATCCAGCATTTGGGTGAGTTGTGTTTCTTAGTTACTACCATTACTTCTGATACCTTTCGATTTAAACAGAAGCCTTTCTTTTTGCTTTGTATAGCTACCGTGTTGACAACTCTTTGTAAGTCTGACTCATTGTGCGCTATCAACACGGCGTCATCAACAAATCGGAAGTTGTTTATGTTCTATCCACGGACTCATATTCCTAGTATTGTTTCGACAGATCGCAAGATACATTTGATGTACAGAGTGAATATGTCAGGGGACAGCACGCAGAGATCATGTAACTGGTAAGGATCTGGTAGACCAACTTACTAGTGCAGGAATCACAATATGGACGTTTGTCTCGTACATTGCTTTTCTATGACCGTACACAGACAGATCTATATATGTTACACCTTTATGTATATACATGACGTTATATCTAGACACACAAACAAGCAGACCCACGCACACGTACGCATGCACACACACACACACACACACACAGTTGGCTGGCAAGAGTTGATGGACGTGATCCCCGTAGAAGTAGTAAACATCACGCAGAAGAAGTTAAGAAAGGCACAACCGCTTGCAGGACCGCGGTTCACCTTCATCAGCACGATCGGGATGTGAGAAACGCTACGACACCCACCCGCCACTTAAAGATATTTTCAGGACCCACAAAAGAGTAAACATACTCATTATGACATAAAACAGCAAAAACAATGTTGTTATTTTCGTTGAAAAGAGACAGACGCACATAGGCCAAAAATCACTCATATGAATCTATGAAAACTCATTTTTTGATATCGTAGCTTGTTGGAGAGTGACGTCCCTTGACAATTGCCGGACACGCCAAATGTCTCCTGACATAGATCGCCGGGGTGGCCTATTTGACACAATTATCTCCCATATTCGTAATAACACTGGAACTGGTAGACCTCACTTTCGACAGAAAAGCAACCAGGCACTGCATTATTGTGACACTTCTATACATCAAATCATGTTTGATAAATACATATATAAATAAGGAAACCACGCTAAAGAGTCGCAACTCTAGATCTGTTCTGTCAATTTTAGACGTCACTGCAGCCCTGGCAAATTCATATGAATTCAGTCTTCCTCAGCAAATGACGAAGAGCAGTCTGGATGTATAAACCCCTGCTATGTACTTCCAGTCTCTACTTCTCTTTCGACCTGCGACTAATTTCAAAATTCTACAATGTAGTTTATTCTAAACGAGGTTTATCATAATTATAATGCGAAATCTCCCCTTAGCAAACGTAGCTGATTTGTACACCACACAAGTTGTATTTATGTCATATTAAAGTGTTACATCATTTTACGTCAAACTAATACTAGGTCTGTGAGACCAATATATTGATCTTGTTTTTGATGACCCGTGCCTCGGCGTAGCTGAGGGTCCCAACTTCGTCTCCAGCGGACCCTGTCTTGGGCCACGGAAGTCCAGTGCGTGGTAAGTGCTCCTCTACAGGTATCTCAGATGTTGCAGCGTACAGCAAGGGAGTCTGACCAACACTTTGGAGGTCTTCCCCGCGGTCTCTTCTTACCTCGGGGGTACCAGATTGACGTCGCTGTGCTCCATCGACTATCGTTTCGTCGCAACATGTGACCTGTCTATGTTTTGCCTTGTCTGCATAGATTTCCGCATCCCTCACTAAGACAATCGTCCTATGTCAGAATTATGGAGACCAATTTGAATTAGTAAAATATTAGTTAGAAACAAAATTCGAGAACCATATACGAAGGTTTAGCCACAGAATAGATCTGCATATACGAGGGATGGCCGAAACGTTTTGCAATTCAAAATGAAGAAGTCAAGGCACTTGTCTGGATATTGGTGTCAACTTCAGCCCTTCTCTACGTATTCACCCTGCAAGGTGATACTCTTCTCCCATCTATTCTTCACCTTCCTGATAACATGGTTGAAGAGCTCCTCCGTCTGAAACCGGAACCACGTCTTCCGTTCAGTAATCAAATCCTGGACGCATCAAGGTGTGTTGTTGACAGTTCCGGTCATCTGCGCCGAACAGCATCACCATAGTGACGGATTACCTCCATGTAGCATTCTTTGGTAATGTGTAGACTTTGAGGTGCGTATTCGAAATGTGCAACCCCACAGGAGTAGAATAAAACGGTCAATAGGACTTTGACATTGCTGCGCACCTTGTGAATAATAACCAGACGTCTGCTCACTCCCCTCAGCACTGAAAAGCTGACCGCAGGCGACTGAGGTGTGCTCACTACACTCAACACTGAAAGGCTGACCGCTGGAGACTGACGCGTGCTCACTACACTCACCAGTGAAAGGCTGACGGCCGGCGACTAACGCATATTCGTTTAACACATCTCGTTTATATATATATATATATATATATATATATATATATATATATATATATATATATATATATATATATATATATATATATATATATATAGTTGTATATATTAAACAGATACATACATTTTTCTGCAGTTAAATTAGAATCACAGAAATCAGGACATGGTCATAGATTCATATAAATCATGTAATACTTATAGAATAGCAAACATCTGATAGTCTTAGTGTGGTTCGATCACTGGATTCTCACGACAGATGTTGTTGTTTGAATCCTAGTGCAGCTGTAATTTTGAGCCATTTATAATGTTAGAGATAACAAAGGCAGCAAGGAAGGGAACTGATCATCCCTGCCTAATAACACAATTGCTGACATAAAATGCAGTGCAGTCTATAACGACACTGCGTCTACACTGTGTGAACAAACCCGACTGCAGAACTACATTACCTTTGACTTCACTTGTTCAAAGTACTTTTTCTGATCTACTGTTTTTCTCTTTTCATCCTTAATTTACTGTGAATCACTTTATGCGTTAGCTTCCACGAATACATTCACACAACACAGTCCTTCTTCCGCAACTCCTCCCAACCCAGTTATCTCCCACGACAGTGTTTAATGCCAGTCATGTTCAGGTATGCAGGAAGAACAGACACTATCTTGGTTGACCTCCATCTTCCTATGAACAGGTTCCCCAAATAGTCCCAATCATTTGTCTGCGGAAATATGTTGGTTTGAGTTCTGATAGTAAAGAGACAGTAAGTGTCCTATGACTCTGTCGTGTGCTTGATGATCATGTGAATCTATCGCGTCAAGGATTATTCAAGAGTAAACACACCGTCAGAACAGCAGTACCAAGTTTGTCAAAGGAATTAAAACAAAATACAAATGGCGCATTGTTAACAAGAGTATCGCCTATATGTATGTATATATTATTTTGTAATGCTTCACGGATTCCAGAAAGCAGTGACTTAATGGACACCATAGCACTGTAATATAAAATGAAACAAGAAAGGTAACAGTCTAGCCAAAGAGGAAGCTAAACTGATACAAAAAGAATAGTTGATCAACTATAAAGAAGCAGAAGCAAAAATAAAAGGTAAATGCAAGATAAAGGGGAAGGAAGCTCACCCCATATACCACGCAGATGACGGATACTACGAAATGTCCACTACAGACCAGGTTATCCGAACTGACCACAACAGAATGGGACAGCACCTGTATACCAAATGCAAGATAAGTGCCACCAGCGTGTGTTACTGAAGCCTAGACAACATGGCAACAGCACATGTACTTCAGGGCTGCCCCCGCACAGGCATCTGGGGAGGAGGTGGCCCACGTCAACTTCCCTGGAGTAGAAACTGTATTGCGGTATTGATACCCTCAAAAAGACAGCATAATTTATCCGTAGCCTCAAACTAAATGAGCAATGATCACAGAATAAGATCTTGTTATGATAGTCTTCATTCATCTCATATCAGGACGAGAGAGTGGGACTGACGGTGTGCAACCCTCCCTTAACTAAATCCAAATCACGCCAAGGTGAGAGTGTCATCCCATCTCATCCCATCCCATCCCATCCCATCCCATCCAACATCATCCCATCTAATCCCATCCCATCCAATCATCTATTCAAGTCCTACTATGATGGCCTAATAGCATAGTGGCATTGGAGGAATCCCTACAGCCGTAGCTGTGAACCCGCACGTGAACGGCTTAGGCCATATGGCCGTCCTCCACTGAACCCGAAGCAGCAGTGGATCTCAGCAAACCACCTGAACGACTAAGCAACCCTCTTTAGGATTCGCACTGCTTACATCCATGGCCTGAGGAAGGGGCTAGAAAAAGTACCCTAAAAAGTGCCTGTTTCAACTATCCCCTAAAAAGTGCCTGCTTCAACTATCCCTTAAAAAGTGCCTGCTTCTACTATCCCCTAAAAAGGGCCTGCTTCAACTATCCCCTAAAAAGTGCCTGCTTCAACTATCCCCTAAAAAGTGCCTGCTTCAACTATCCCCTAAAAAGTGCCTGCTTCAACTATCCCCTAAGAAGTGCCTGCTTCAACTATCCTTGCCTGCACACTACGGTTGGTGGGAATCCCTATTGATGTGGTCGAAATAATAATGATAATAATAATGTTCGCCATGCTCGTCTCAGCTTTTAGAGCTTGAAACATTCGCACTCTCCCGGACCGGGAAAATGCAAACAGGTCAGACAGAATAAAATGGCCCGATTGCTAGAGAACTGGACCGATGCAAGATCGACATTGCTGCCTTGAGTAAAACTAGACTTTCTTCATATTACGGAAGATGGTGCTGGGTACACCTCCTGGAGCGGTCGGGCTGCTGACTAGCGCCGAAAAGCTGGTGTTGGTCTAGCTAAAAAGTCAAACCTGGTGAACCAGCCTACAAAAGGGATTAGATGACCGGATAGTGACACTACATCTCCCACTGTGTTGTAAGAAGGTGGAAACAAGTATCAATGTCCATGCGCCTACCATGACGAATCGTGATCATACCAAGACACATTTCATGAAGAGCCCGAGGCAGCAACTGCTACTGTGCCGTAGTTCAACAAGCTTATCGTCCTTGGCGATTCCAATGGTTGAGTTGGCCCAGTGCCGCTTGGGAAGGAACCACAGGAAATTATGGAATAGAGAATTGCAACAAAACGGTCAACACCTATAGAAGACATGGCCTAATGATTACCAACACATGTTTTCCAATGATGTAAAGTAAAAGAACAACATGGCTGCATTCCCCCCTCAAACATTGATTAGAAAAGACGGAAATTATGTTCGAGTCACCAAGGTCATGTGTGGTGCAGACTTCTAGACAGATTAACTTAACATTAGGATCCAAACTTCAAGATGCTCACAAAGAGTTAAAGATCCCAAGAGCCTTAACATCACGAGGATACGCAACAACAACACCACAGAGGGTCTTGCAAATAAACCAGTTAGCCAATTTGACACCATCAATTTGAACACTACAGCTGATATAGAGTCAAGCTGGATTAGATTTAGGCAAGTGTTGTACTCCACTTCCGCTGACGCACTTGAAACTCCATCACGCAATCCTCAGGATTGGTTTGATGGAAACTGCAAATATATGCAGCGTCTGCTAGAGGAAAAGCATACATGCCATCGTGTACTTAGCAATGATTCAAAATCATGTGAAAATAAAAGAAACGTTTTCAGAGTTCGGCAAACTGTGCAGCGAACGATTGCGAAATGCAAGACCCATGACTATGCAAGAGAGATATCAGATACATAAGTTTGCTGAAAGACATGACCTCAGAAACTGTTACAGAGCGCTCCGAGAAGCATGGGGTACCTCATATTTGCTGAATGCAAATGTCAGCATCCTGATAACTGAGAGAACGTAAATTCTGGAATGCTGGGCAGATCACTTCAGTAGCGTTCTCAACAGTCCCTCCTCTATTAAAGATGAGGCGATAAATCATCTGCTACAAATTTAAACGAATGAGATCTCCCTAGTCCACTGGCCTACTGTCCAGGAAACACATAGAGCAAGCGACATCCTCCCTCGCGGAAAGGCTCCGGGATCCGACTCAATTCCTGTCGAGATCTACAAAGCTGGTGGACCCAAACTGACCGAGAAGCTGACCGGACTCTACTGTAAAATGTGGAATCATCAGCGTATCAACCATGTCTTCAAAGATGCATCCATTATTAATCTTTATAAAAGAAAAGGAAATCGGTAAGTCTGTGACAGCTATAGAGGAATATCTCTGCTCTGCATTGTAGGGCATATACTTGCAAGAATCCTACTAGACACACTCTCGCATAACATAGAACAATGGCTACTTGGATAGAGTCATTATGTGTTTAAAAAACGACAAGGGGCCATTGATGTGATCTTTCCAGCTAAGAAAATTCAGGAAAAGTGTCAAGAACAAAATGTCTACCTTCTGACCGCATTTGTAAATTATACACAAGTATATGAAACTGTAAGTACTGCTGGTCTAAGGAAGATCATGGCCAGATTTGGATGTCCCAGTGCTGTTATTATAATAGTTCGACAGTCCCATGATGGCATGTTGGCTCGAGTTTGAGATCAGGGTAAATGCTGTGAACCCTTTGGTGACACCAGAGGGATGAAGCAAGAATGCATCCTAGCCCTAAACCTTTTCAGCATGAATTGTTCTGCCACGCTGACAGATGCATTCAGAGGCAGTGATGCTGGAGTAAAAGTCCAATATCGCCTATACGGGGAATTCTTCAATCTGAGGGGACTGCAGACAATGACAAAAGTACAAATTCAGACCATATGCGAACTTCTATTTGCATATGGCTGTTCTCTCAATGCCAATTTAAAGACTAAAATGCAATGTACTTTTGACTTTCTAATAGTAGTTTACTATAACTACGGGCTCACTATTTCTACCAGTAAGACCGAAGTGCTGCACCAAGCAGCCCCAAGAACTGAGCACAGTCAGCCATCTTTCATTATCAATGGTCAGAAGTTAAAGTCAGTAGAACGCTTTGTATACATTGGCAGCACACTCTCCATAGAGGTGCATATTGATGGTGGCAGCACACTCTCCAGAGAGGTACATACTGATGGTGGCAGCACACTCTCCAGAGAGGTACATATTGATGGTGGCAGCACACTCTCCAGAGAGGTACATATTGATGGTGGCAGCACACTCTCCAGAGAGGTACATATTGATGGTGGCAGCACACTCTCCAGAGAGGTACATATTGATGGTGGCAGCACACTCTCCAGAGAGGTACATATTGATGGTGGCAGCACACTCTCCAGAGAGGTACATATTGATGGTGGCAGCACACTCTCCAGAGAGGTACATATTGATGGTGGCAGCACACTCTCCAGAGAGGTACATATTGATGGTGGCAGCACACTCTCCAGAGAGGTACATATTGATGGTGGCAGCACACTCTCCAGAGAGGTACATATTGATGGTGGCAGCACACTCTCCAGAGAGGTACATATTGACGGTGGCAGCACACTCTCCAGAGAGGTACATATTGAAGATGAAGTGAACTCGAGAAATTGTCAAAGCATGTGCAGTCTTCAGAAAACTAGAATCCTCTGTTTGGGACCGGAGAGAAATCAAGCTTACAACCAAATTGATGGTTCATGCGACAGTCTTCCAACCAACTCTTCTATAAGACTGTGAAACCTGGACTGTGTACAGTAAACATACGAAGAAGCATGCCCACTTTCATCTAGGCTGCCTAAGGAAACCGCTGAATATAAAATGGCATGATCTGATCACAGATGTAGAAGTTCTTTCACCAGCTTGCATGACAAGCATCTACACAACTCTGTGCAAATCACAGCTTAGATGGACTGACCATGTTGTCCGCATGTCAGATAAGCGGTTTCTAAAGAAAATATTCTATGTCCAGGAGTCCAGCAAGTGAGCTCGTGGTGGCCAAATCAAACGTTACAAAGACACTCTGAAAGTCACAATAAAGAACTGTGGCATTGACCTCGAAAGTTTGGCGAACATTGCTGATGGTCGCTCTGGCTGGCGTACTCAAATCTCTGCTGGCACGCGCATTAGGAGAAGCCGAGAATAAAGGAAGCTGCACGGAGACGAGTTGGCTCCGTCTGATGGAACAGGCAGTGTTTCACTGCTATCAGTTTTACATACGTTTTGGGATGGATTGGTTTAATCAGCAGCGTCCGAACCCATTTCATGATTGGGAATTTGGTCCTCTCCGGAAACGATGGCAACATGTTATACATTTTCTACCAATTGTCTTCACGTCAGTTCATTCTCAAATTGAAGTTCAAATTGTAGTTATATTTATTACCCAGAGTTACGTCATGCCCATTATTGGTCGTGTAGGGAATGTTCTGTATGGATTCAAATAAGGCAAACGACAAGATCATCCATTAGCAGACAACGCTGCAGGAGATGAAATATTGTTGAAATGGTGGCACTGGAACTTATTCCTCAGTGAGATGTGGTGACCAGATTCTTTCTTTGCTGTATTTTCTTTGCTAATAGTAAGTGAGGTCCCTACTTACAGCTTGGTCGACATGATCATACATAAATAAGGGATCAAGACGCTGATCAGCGCATGAGCTGCAGTGGTCAGCAACCCATAGCTGACTGCTAGCGTCATGGCCAGCGAACCAGAGCTGCCAAGACCCTTCTAGAGCTCCACGCGGTGATCCTGGATAACAGGCTGCAGCAGGGCAGACTGGCTAAGGAGAAGTGATCGAAGAGGGAATGCTAACCCAATACTAAAAAAATGCTTGCTGAAGTCGGATGTGTTGGACCGAAAGGTGCAAATATCGCAGTCAAGCTGTAAACTACGGCACAACGCATTCCGTTCTCTGGACTACATTCTGCTACTTAAGTCATTTCAGGGTTTGGTAGCGGGAGATTGAGAACGAACGAAGAAGAAGATACATAAATAATAAACACCATACAACTAATGAACAATGCTCAACAGTTCTCACTAAGAGTTTGTTCTGGTAGAGTACTTTAACCGATAAGACGTGTTGTAACAGTTCCCTGCAGAGCATAGATACCTGGAGCAGTGAAAGTAGGGCCTGGCACCTGCATTATCTGGGACTCAAAAGTTGGCTGAATGTTGGTTGACGATCCAAAGTCACGCCAGGGTCAACACAGTGCGGGTGTCGCCACTAGGTCGGCAAGAAAGTGTTTGGTTAATATTCAGTTTAGGTGGGACGACTTGTTTAGAATAGGGGTTCGTGTCAGGGGGACCATACATAAGTGTTGGGGGTTAGGGTGACACCAAGGATTCGAACATCAGCCTATACCATTTAGATTGATAGTGATCTGTAGATATTGCAGACAATACAATTTTAGATGGGTTGAACCAAATTAGATTGATAACTAACCAGCCAACGGGGAGAGCCACTAGACATCCATTTGGGGTGAACATGGCTAAGAAAAGATTTTATAAAAGACAATGTAGAGACAAAATTTAAGAAATTCGGAGAGAGAGAGAGAGAAAGAGAGAGAGAGAGAGAGAGAGAGAGAGTTTACGGAAGGGTTATCTCATCATACACCTAGAACCTTGCATTCACGCTCAAAGGTGCGAATGATGGATATCCAGTAAGCAATATGAGAAAGATATTGTATCACATGCGAGTGTGAAGATTTGTCTGGGTACGAATTGAGCTTGTTCTAGAAGGTAGTCCGGCTATTCCCCAGGACCATTGGTCTCTGTTCGAGGAATAGTGGCCCTTATAAGTCTCTCGTTTCGTGAAATTGGTTGCAAAAAGGGGTTCTTCCAGAATCTAGAGATACAATCCCGAAGTCTCTCGTCTCCTTCGAGAGCTCAATTGTTAACCCATTTGTGTACGTTCGACAGCGTAAAGCAGTCAACCCTGACAGAGTACGGCAGATAATCACCAACGTAGAGGACCCGGAAGACGACAGGAGACAACGAGTTACATAAAACCACTGACTTGTAATACGATTGGATTAGACAAAGTTTAGGGTTTACGATATTTCAAATAAGAGACTTAGATACTTATTGGTATAATAGTTCGGAGGTGACAACAATAGCTTCTTGCTTGAATCCTCTGTGTTAGTTTACTAATGCTATTCATTTAGTTAGTAGTTTTGTTCGTTTGTTAATATTGTGTAACAATTATTCATGCAACTAAATATTATTTTGTTTTAATGGTTAACGATAGTTTTCGTGTTTTCTGTGATTGAAGTGTAACGTTTTACAGTCTATGTTGTAACTCAGTATATCCTATGTCTTGCTACAGTCTGCCTGATATACAACGATCAACAGTCCCCACTAACAGTGTGTTCTACAAGAGTACCTTTACCGTTACGACGCGTGTCTGAGAGAAGATCAAGCTAATTGGTCCTGTGTCCCATCTCATCTTTCTCGTTAAAAAATGACAAGCTGACCCTACTTTTTAGAGCGGCAGAAAGCTACAGTGCATAACATTATGACTGACTTCTGAGACCCAGTTTGATGATCAGATTATTCATATGTGTATGCCATTTTTATGTCTATAAATATCAAGCCAGAGATAATTTGTGCATATCCAGATGTAATTATCACACTGGCGTAGGTAACTAGAAAACAAATCCTTCAAAGTTCATACAGTTGAAAACACATATCAGGAGCACTTCATGTGGATAGAGAGATACGGGGATAGAACTAAACAGGATACGACAAGCAGGTAGACAATATGAAACAGACACATGCCCGCTCAAACAATGTAGCAATCGCAGATATTAGGAAGAAGTACAGACATGACTTACCCAAGTTTCCTTGCTGGCAATAGTTTCCCCTGGTGTGTACTGTACACTATGGGCACATCTAAAAAGTTCAAATAACAGTAATCATCAGCGAAACAATATATGGAATGCCACGCTAACACAAGACATTACATAAGTAATAGCAGACGAGTGAAATGATGAAACATTAGGAGACCACACATGTTTCACTTACTTGCATCTCCATTCTCTTGTTTCGTCAAGCGCTGTGGGCAGTTTGAGGTTGTTGTCCTTGATCAAGTGTCTCCAGCCGGCTATGATTGCGTCCGTGGTGTCGGATTTCTATTACTAATCTCGTGGTGTCTCGTGGTGTGTGTGGATTCTACGAGATAAGGTCACCGTATCAGGACTCTCCATGCTCCTGTTATAACTTAACTTCATTTTACTGGTTTAGAAGGCTCTACAGAGTCTGTATACAATCAGTTTATTCCACTCTACCGATACTAAAAATTATGTGAGTAGCCATGCATTGAATGCATTAACTGACTCCACCACATCATGTGGCAATGCGTTCCACGTATTTCCCATTTTCTGACTAAAATAATATTTCCTAATATCCAATCTGGAATTGTCTTTAAACAGTTAGAAGCTGTGCCCTCTTGTTATGTGAATCCTTCCTCGCAGTATTCCATAACGAGGACACGACACTTAGTTTATCTTTCCTCCTTCACCTGCAGCTGTGTTTGGTCAGCCTTTTTTAAATGTCCCCGTTTGGTGCCCAGGTGAGTGCTCATTCGTGTGACATGACCAAACCAGTTCACCCTCTCTTTTAGGGTGTCGTCATAGTCTCTGACTTTGTATTTGAAAGTAGTTTACTGCTAGATATATTGTTGAGACAAAAAAACACTCTTTCAATTCGGCAAAGACATGCGCAATTAAAGGTTGAAAATTATCTACCATCTTTCTTGGTCATTTCCTATCATTTTGATCCGTAGATTTGAACTGATAAGATATCACTTTTGTATAACCTGAAACGTGTTTCGTTTCTCTTATGCAACCTGTGGCATAGTACAATTAAGTCTTTAACACATTATCATGGATGGCAGTTTCTGCTATGATACATTGTTTTATACTGCATATCCAGATTGCATTCATCCCGGTAGAAGCAGCACTAGCCCTGTTACAGCGGGATTCTATATTTTTGCGTGGTCTACCATGGTACGTTATTACACTGTCCAGATACGTCATGTGCTACACTATCTAATCTTTGATCTTCTAAAAGCACATGCTATTGGGGAGAACCATTGTTCATAAATTAGATTTTCCTGTATGTAGTTCTTTTCGACTGTTCTCTAATACATGTTCATGTTTCTGTGACAGAAGTCCTATGTTGTCTGCCTAAAACGGATCTACTAGCAGGGTGTAAGCTGCCTCACCCCCCTTCTCTGTCTCCTGGCGTATGCTCAAGGGTTGTTTTTTTCTACCAACCTTTCGATTGTAAGGATAGATAAAACGGATGATAATATACATTCCTGTCTTACTACAGGTTTTACTGTGAATTTTGTATGGGTGTTCTTCAAATGACAGGATAAATCTCTATAGTATAAATATCTATAGTTGAACTATCCAAAGTAGAACTATCTTAGTAGAAATATCTATAGTAGAAATATCTATAGTAGAAATATATATAGTAGAAATCTCTATAGTAGAAGTATCTATAGTAGAAATCTCTATAGTAGAAATCTCTATAGTAGAAATCTCTGTAGTAGAAATCTATCATGCTGGCAACGTTGTTTTGTATTTAATGTCTGAGTATCTTCCAGAGACTGTATACACGTGTATGTGAATGGTGTCACATATTTTCATTGTCTGTAAAGTTGATATATTTATGTCTTTCCCATTCACTACATTGTTCACAGATGTTAGGATCGGTAAATAAATTGTATTCTTTTTAATTTTTCGCAATCATGTTTTCTCTAAACGTAAACCTTTCTTTATTGTTTGTTGTAGTCTAATTCCTGCTTGCTCTACATAGTAATCATATCTCTATTGTCTCTACACGTAAACATGTCTCTAATGTTTCCTCTAGTTTAAATCCTGCTGTCTCTACACGTAAACATGACTCTATTGTTTTTTGTAGTCCAACTCCTGCTGTCTCTAAACATAAACATGTCTCTAATGTTTCATCTAGTCCAACTCCTGCTGTCCCTAAACATAAACATGTCTCTAATGTTTCCTCTAGTCTCTCATGATGTTTCTAAACATAAACATGTCTCTACTGTTTCCTCTAGTTTCTCCTGCTGTCTCTAAACATGAACATGTCTCTAATGTTTGCTCTAGTCTCCCCTGCTGTATTTAAACATAAACATGTCTCTAATGTTTGCTCTAGTCTCCCCTGCTGTATTTAAACATAAACATGTCGCTAATGTTTATCTAGTCTCTTCTGCTGTCTCCAAACATAAACATATATTTAATGTTTCTTCTAGTCTCATTACAATAGTTTTCAGAATGGTTTGCTTTGGGACAGATAGTAATGTATTTTATCTCCAGCTCCTGAATTTTGCTGAATCCTTGTTTAGAAAAAAGTTTTCTGTCTTATTGTCCTCTGAATCCAGTATGCAGGCAGTTTTTTTTCTATTTCTCATTCAGTAGTTCTAATACATTAGTAACCGAGGTTGGAACTACGTAAATCCGTTATACTGGTAACGCATCTGTTCTTGGTGTTTTGTTGTTTCTTAGAAAGCTTATCTTAAACAATCTCTTGTTTGTTTGGCTGTTTATGTTTACTCCAAATTCTTGACTGGCTTTTTGGATATCTGAGAGGATGTTCTAAGTGAGTCAATATAGAACAATTGACAAAATCAGGTCCGCCTTAGACCTTGTTCATGGTCTGTGGTTAGTAGTTGGGCTTGGTTCTACCTGATATGCATATTCTTTATTCTTGCAGTGTCTCTTATTTCTATATAATTGTTAGGTGAACGTGTAGTGTTTGTAATTCATGTGTAATTTCAAAGTCTTTTCTACTGTTCTTAACGTGTACTTGATCGCGTGGCCAAATGGTTTCGAGGCCTGCCTGCCGACAAGGAGGGCAGCAGTTCGAATCCCGGTACGCCATTTGTTGATTTTCTGTTGAGGATCAAATAAACAAACAAATCCAGCACACGACGTGACGACTGCAGTGCTGACGCGGCCTGAAGTACTCAGCATTGAAAAAAAACCATCGTTTACCCCAGCAATGGGAAAAAGTGGTACTGAGTTTATTTTAAAATGTTTTTGTTTATTAACATGTTTTCTAGGAGTTTATTTTAGACTCTTCTGTTGACTTTCTTCAGCAATTTGTTTAAATCTGTATGTTTTCTTCTTAAGGTATATTTTTGTCGTTCATTTTTGATATCCTTTATTAGGGGTTTACCTTCTTTCTTCAAATCTCAATACTGTCCATAGTTTGACAGTCCTCTATTCATCTGTCACGTGGTCATCGACGTGAAATTCAGCCATATCTTCTTTAGATGTAAGCACACAACTGCTTGTTTGGAAATTAATGGAAATGCTAATCAAGGCAAGTGGCTGACAACAACAAAAAATCCTGAACAATTTTCATATCATCTCGAACATATCTTGCCACTGTAGCATGGTAGCTCATGACATGAAAAATGACGACAACACACATCTTGCCACTGTAGCATGGTAGCTCATGACAGGAAAAGTGACGACAGCACACATCTTGCCACTGTAGCATGGTAGCTCATGACAGGAAAAGTGACGACAGCACACATATTGCCACTGTAGCATGGTAGCTCATGACAGGAAAGTTGACGACAGCACACATCTTGCCACTGTAGCATGGTAGCTCATGACAGGAAAGTTGATGACAGCACACATCTTGCCATTGTAGCATGGTAGTTCATGACAGGAAAGTTGACGACAATACAAATCCTCCCCCATTAGTTCTAATTAATGAGAAAGTAAGAGTGCCCTGCCTCAGACATTTGCAAACATCTCTCTACCCTTACGCTCTAGTTCACATCGCTTGCAATGGCCAAATGATTTTTTTAAATATGTTTATTTATTTCAAAAATGCAGTGGCAGTTGATCATATTGCATCGTCACACGATAACAGAACCATCGTACGTTCTGTACTGAGATGATTTTGGTGCAAAGAGTAGTTGTCACCATGTTTCTAATGTCATCATTTCTCACTTTCAATGTTTATAATGTCATAATTTCTCACTTTCCATGTTTCTTATGTCATCATTTCTCACTTTCCATGTTTCTAATGTCATCATTTCTCACTTTCCATATTTCTAATGTCATCATTTCTCATTTTCCATATTTCTAATGTCATCGTGTCTCACTTTCCATGTTTCTAATGTCATCATTTCTCACTTCCCATGTTTATAATGTCATCATTTCTCACTTCCCATGTTTCTAATGTCATCGTATCTCACTTTCCATGTTTCTTATGTCATCATTTCTCACTTTCCATGTTTCTAATGTCATCATTTCTCACTTTCCATGTTTCTAATGTCATCATTTCTCACTTTCCATGTTTCTAATGTCATCATTTCTCACTTTCCATGTTTCTAATGTCCTATTGACACCAGTCCCTTCTCTTATACATGGTATGCTTATCACCTACAGGAGGCAAAGTCGATTGTTCAGTCCGAGATGCAGAGGGACGTGACTCCACAATCTTCGTTCTCCTGTATGCTCACAACTGTGTCACTAACACCTCTTCACAACAATATATGAAATCCAGTATCACAGAGTGTTCGATGGTATGCAGTAGCTTTGGTCTCACAATCAACACTAGAAAAATTGAGGTGCAGAGGTACACTTCTAGCGTGCTCCCGGGCAGCCATACATTGAATTACACGTTATCATATAGATCCAAAGTCTCCAGGCTGTGGATAGCTTCACCCACCTGGGCAGTACTTTCACGAGATAGGCGTTTATATCGACTTTGAGGTGAACTGAATTATTGCAAAGGTGAGCTCTGTGTTTGGGAGGTTTCAAACATACGTCTAGAGTTGACATGACATCAGTGTCGCCAAAATAGTTAAAGTGTAATGTTAACCACTCTTTTGCAAGCCTACAAAACATGCACTAAAGCAGCTAAATCATTTCCCCTTGAGATGTCTGCGTAGAGTGCTCTGGGTCGAGGAAGAACAAAGGTAGGTAACTCTAAAATTCTTAGTAAGACTAAAATGTTGATCTGCCATACACTTATGCAAAAAAGCTCAAATACGATGTAAGGGTCATGTTGTTCGCATGACCAATGAATGCATCCCCATCTGGGGTAGTTGTCTCGCCGCAGTGACTCAATTTCAACCAGTGTTCGTAAAGCGATCTCAGTCCCGCCAGGCGGAACGATAGCGCGGGCTTGCGGAAAACGCTCGCCTGCCTTTCCCCGTAGAGCGAATTGGGTGCGGTTTGTTGTAGCGTCTCCTCCACCGAGGTGCGCTCGTCTGGTCCGTATCAGGAAACGTGGTCCGTCCGTGGTGATTTATCTAAGGCTTATAGCAGAGCTCGACAGTACGTCTCGCTGGTGGTCCGACTCTCGCAAAGAGCTTGTGACCGGCAAATGGAAAGCAGGAATCGTGCCTCGAGGCCGTGCGTTCTCCTACGGAGAAGGGCAGGCCGGCAGGCCAAATTGTCTCTAGTCCCAGTGAAATTCATCGCCGAGGTCGTTGGGATCCGTTCTGCACAGAGCGCTGCCATCCCTCCTCGAGCGAGCCCGGTCGGTCGGTCGTCTGGTGCGTGTGGGAGGCCCCTGTAAGGCGGACCTAGGTCGACTGAGTGAAAGACGGGTGGAACAACCGTCCGTCCGTCCCGTCAGTCGGTCCCTGCGGCCGTCCCAGTGAGGATTTTTACACACCCTTCCTCCGCCGACCGGTGTGTGCTGTACGTACGTCTCCGACAGATATCTGGTTGATCCTGCCAGTAGTCATATGCTTGTCTCAAAGATTAAGCCATGCATGTCTAAGTTCACACTGTCTCACGGTGAAACCGCGAATGGCTCATTAAATCAGTCGAGGTTCCTTAGATGACACGATCCTACTTGGATAACTATGGCAATTCTAGAGCTAATACATGCTTACCAAGCTCCGACCCTCGCGAAAAGAGCGCTTTTATTAGTTCAAAACCAATCGTCGTTTCCCCTCGCGGGGTTGCGGCGTCCCCACTGGAGACTCTGGATAACTTTGTGCTGATCGCATGGCCTCATGTGCCGGCGACGCATCTTTCAAATGTATGCCCTATCAAATGTCGATGGTACGTGACATGCCTACCATGTTTGTAACGGGTAACGGGGAATCAGGGTTCGATTCCGGAGAGGGAGCATGAGAAACGGCTACCACATCCCAGGAAGGCAGCAGGCGCGCAACTTACCCACTCCCGGCACGGGGAGGTAGTGACGAAAAATAACAATACGGGACTCTTTCGAGGCCCCGTAATTGGAATGAGTACACTTTAAACCCTTTAACGAGGATCTATTGGAGGGCAAGTCTGGTGCCAGCAGCCGCGGTAATTCCAGCTCCTATAGCGTATATTAAAGTTGTTGCAGTTAAAAAGCTCGTAGTTGGATCTCAGGCGCAGGCGGGCGGTCCGGCTCGCGCCAGTTCACTGCCCGTTGTCTCCTGCCCTACCGTCTGCCGGCTCTCTCCCACGGGTGCTCTTCGCTGAGCGTCCTGGGTGGCCGGCGCGTTTACTTTGAAAAAATTAGAGTGTTCAAAGCAGGCCTCGGCTGCCTGAATAATGGTGCATGGAATAATGGAATAGGACCTCGGTTCTATTTTGTTGGTTTTCGGAACTGGAGGTAATGATTAACAGGGACAAACGGGGGCATTCGTATTGCGGCGTTAGAGGTGAAATTCTTGGATCGCCGCAAGACGAGCTACTGCGAAAGCATTTGTCAAGAATGTTTTCATTAATCAAGAACGAAAGTCAGAGGCGCGAAGACGATCAGATACCGTCGTAGTTCTGACCATAAACGATGCCGACTAGCGATCCGCAGGAGTTGCTTCGATGACTCTGCGGGCAGCTTCCGGGAAACCAAAGTGTTTGGGTTCCGGGGGAAGTATGGTTGCAAAGCTGAAACTTAAAGGAATTGACGGAAGGGCACCACCAGGAGTGGAGCCTGCGGCGTAATTTGACTCAACACGACCAACACTGAAATGATTGACATGCCGAGACCACTTTTCTGGGGTCTAATATGGAACTGGTGCTGGATCTAGACCCTCATAAATCTGGGGTATGCCCCCTGTGGCTCGGTATGTCTGCATCCAGTGTTCTGACAAGGGAATTGACGGAAGAGCACTATCAGGAGTGGAGCCTGAGGCCTAAATTAAATTAACACGCCAATACTGTAGAATGATGGTCAAAAAGAGAGCACCTTCGTGGGGTCTAATAGTGAACATGTGCTGGAATTAGACCCTCGAAAATCTGGGGCTACAATCTAAGTAACTCGATTGTCTCGCTAAAGGAATTGACGGAAGGGCACCACCAGGAGTGGAACCTGCGGCTTAATTTGACTGGACACGCAAATACTGTAGAACGACTGACAAATCGAGAGCACTGCCGTTGGGTCTAATAATGAACGTACGCTGGTATTAGACTCACAGAAGACAAGTCAGCTCTCTAACACTCTAATGAAAGAACGCTACGGAAATCGTGTTTAACTCCGCAGAAACCGCAGATTTCAAATACCTGGTCATTGACAAACAAAAGCCCTCCATAAATTCGTCTGGCCAAATAGTGAACGGGTGCTGGAAATAGACCATCTGAAGACAGGTCAGTTTTACCCTACAAATGACAGGGCGTTGCTACGGAAAACCAGCTCAAATCGAGAGGAGCCGCAGAGACTTTGGTTCACGTACCAGGCTGACAAGCCAATGGCGCGAGGCTACCATGTGGGGGATTACGGCCGAACCCTTGTAAGCCGCAATCCCGCCCAAAATCTCAGCACCACTGCAATGGGAGGCTCCTACATGGTCGGGACCTGGGGCTTGCGCCCCAGCCCTATCTGGTAGAGCCGCAGTAAGAGGCCCTTGCCGTCCGCCGATCAAAGCGGGCGGACAACTGCTTGATACTCACCTTATACGGCGATGGGGTGCGAAACCACCAGCACAAGACTAAGTACCTGGTCGAGGTGTCGAAAATAGTTGAGCAGCCACCTCACTGTGAACTGTCGAGACTCAACCAATGACCATGAGAGCTGTCCGCACACCAGGCGAACAACATCTCTGTGACATTACTAAGCTTGTCCTCTGGCTAAATGCACTACGATATCTACCTCTGTACGTTATCAGCCATATAACTATCATGCTGGACGCAGAAGAGATGCAGACCAGCGGACATTGCACACCTGCCCCACTGTGTCAACACCCCAGGTGGCGGGGAATGCCAGGCGTACCATCTCTGCATAGAAGCCAAGAAAATAAAGGGAGAAAGAGATACCCCACTCACATGCAAATGCTACGTTTCTGGCAGGACGTGACGATCCTGGAATACAGACACACTGGACTGCCTCTCTTCCGGGTAAACCAGTCCATCTCATATATCATCTCACATATCATCATTGCACCCTATAGACACGAGTAGTGAAGACTCGATAGTCTGGTAAGACAACTTCCATAAGAGAGACAACTCTGATCATAAACAACTGCTGCCTTGCAGATAGGCTGGGGACAGCCAAAGGCTAAGGAGGGCATCCCTACAGAAACGCCTGTTGAAATCGGATGCACGGGGCCGCAAGCCTAACAAAACAGTGCAACGTAAATCGCAGCATGATGACAGTACAACCGATTAGAAAAACGCATGGCGCTCATCCTGCGGAGTCCCGCCAGGCAGCGATAGTGCCGGGCCTCACGCCTCGAAGGGGCCCACCCTTGACTACTGGTGGTCACCCACCCATGTGTCGTGGAGTCAAGGCACATGGCTATGGGGCAACTTCTATTGACCAAAACCTTAAGACCCTCAAAATACTACAGTGGAATGCGGAGGGAGTCATTAACAAAAAACTTTCCCTAACACATCACCTGCATGAAGGTAAGATTGACGTGGCACGTATCCAGGAAACGCACCTCCACAATAATCATAAATTCTCAATCAGATGATACCAGACCTTCCGTCTAGATAGAGAAGGCCACAAAGGAGGGGTCCTGATACTGACCGGAAACTGCATACCCAGTAGCGCGGTATCTGTCAATCACACCGGACAAGCAGAAATTGTAGGAGTTGACATAATGGCTCAAGAGACGAAGCTCCGCATTTTCAATCTGTACGGACCACCAAATAGAGACCTATCGCTCTCGAGTATGGAGGTCAGAGACTCCAACTGCATAGTAGTTGGAGATTTCAACAGCCACTCGGAGAGATGGGGATACTCTGACACAGACAGCAGAGGTGACGAAGTGGAAGATTGGGAGATAGATGCAAATCTCTCCCTAATCAATAGGCCGGAGGATAGCCCTAGCTTCTATTCAAGAACATGGCATACCACCTCGACTCCAGATTTGGCCTTCTCCACACAGGACATACACCATAAAATAGACCGCCAGGTGCTAAACCAACTGGCAGGTAGCGACCACAGGCCGATCAGGCTAACCATTGACATGGAAGTAGGCCCACAGGAAACAAAACCGCTCCCACGTTGGAATTACAAACGAGCTGACTGGGACAGATTTGCAATCCTGACAGATGGGCTGTGTGAAACCATCAACACACGAAACACCAAAATGAAGCCCATGGTGGAGAGCCTAAGCAAGGCAATAATGCAAGCCGCCACTGAAACCATCCCAAGAGGAGCTAGGAAAAACTATAAGCCCTACTGGAATGATGAGTTGCAGAAAGTGGAAGATGCAGTAACAATTGCTAGGAACATGGCAGAGCGAGAAAAATCCATGGAGGCAAACATCGCCCTCAAAGCCGCCACAGCGAAGCACAAACACACTCTCAAGCAAACAGCAAGAGAAAGCTGGAAAAATAAAACGGAAAGTCTAAACCTGGACAAAGACGGGAACAAGCTATGGAAGCTAGTCAGAGCCATGAACGACGAAACCCCGTCAAATAAACAAATTACTATCAAGCAGGGCGAGAACTTGATCACAGGTAAGAAAGCCGCAAACGCCTTTGTCGATCACAACGCCAGAGCAAACCACATCGAGGTCCCTGCAGATAAGCATACAGACATTAGCGAAGAGCTAAAGGGGCACGAAAACATGAATACGGCACCTGAAGAGCACATGATGGCCAAATTAACAATGCGCGAAATGGAAGAGGCTATGAGAACACTAAAGAAAAGGAAATCTCCCGGAAAAGACGGGATAACAAACGAAATGCTGATGGGGCTGGGCCAAACAGCGAAAAGGAAACTGCTATCGGTCCTGAACCAAAGCTGGAAAAGGGGAATTGTACCACAGGCATGGAAAGACGCAATACTGGTACCAGTACCAAAAACAGGAAAGGACAAAACAGATCCAAATGGATACAGGCCCATAAGCCTACTGAGCTGTGTCGGCAAGCTGATGGAACGGATGATAAACACCAGACTGATGTGGCATCTAGAAGAAAAACGAATACTAATTCCACAGCAAGCCGGCTTTAGACAGCACAGATCCACTGAGGACCAGGTCATCCTCATAGCCCAGGAGATAGAAGACGCCTACCAGGCACAGAAACACACAGTAGCTGTTTGGGTGGATCTGGAAAAGGCATTTGACAAAGTCTGGAAAGATGGACTTAGAGTCAAGCTAAGAAGAAGTGATGTTTGTGGGAAGATGTACAAGTGGATCAGCCACTACCTCAAACAAAGAACGGCCAGAGTCTAAGTACAAGGGCAGATCAGCAAAAAGGTGACACTCGAGCAGGGAGTACCCCAAGGAGGAGTACTGTCACCCACACTCTTCCTGGTATATATAAACGATATTACAGAGAATATACCAAGAAGAGTCCATAGCTCAATGTTTGCAGACGATCTGGCTATGTGGACCTCTGAAAAGAATCTCACCATAGCAAGAAATCGGATGCAGACGGCCCTAACATCGCTGGAAGAGTGGGCGAACTCATGGCTGGTCAAAATAAACGAGGAGAAAACCACATGCACAATATTCTCGCTTTCATTAAAACCCCAAAAAACCAAATTAAGTCTAAATGGCAAATTCCTGCAGCCAAACGACAACCCAACCTATCTGGGAGTCACATTTGATCGGCGCATGACATGGAAAAGTCAGATTGAGAGAAACCGAATGAAAGCCAGAGAAAGAATGGCAATCATGAGTAAACTTGCTGGCACAAGCTGGGGAGCAGACGAAGTCATACTAAAGAAACTGTATACTGGAAGAGTGAGACCAGTTCTCGAGTATGGCATTGCGGCATGGACAACATCAGCGAAGGCGAACTTCGATAAAGTTAACAAACTTCAAAACCAAGCCATGAGAATTATAACAGGTGGCATGAAGTCAACGCCAATTGTAGAACTTGAAAAGATTACAAAACTGCAATCCATGACCGATAGAAGAGACTGCAGAGCCCAGCTGCAGTCAGAGAAACTCCGAAGACTGACCGACAATCCAATGCACCAGAGACTAAACAATTTGGGAAATGGGAAACTAAAGCGGAGAAACTTTGCAGAAATAGCCAAAGCAAAGATGCACGAAGATCCCATAAACGCACTAACAACACCAAAACTCATCACTACTGTACGAAAACCTACCTGGAGGCAGGATATATTTCCAGAGGTGGTAGAAAATATACCAGGTATTGCAAACAAAAACTGCCAGACTGAAAAAGAAAGGAGAGATACTACCCTAAGCTTCATAACGAAAAGCTACCCAAGCATGGACTGGACCCATGCATACACCGACGGTTCTGTAACAAAAACAACACAGAACGGAGAGGCAGGAGCATTCCTGAACCTACCAAATGGCAGAAAAATAACACTGTCATTCGCTACTGGTAAGTACACAAGCAATTTCAGAGCGGAGGCAGAGGCACTGAGGGTGGCAGTGGAAGAAATGGTGACACACAGTGAAAATGAAAGCCATATAGTCCTGCTCACAGATGCTCTCGCCGTAGTCACAGCGCTAAAAAGCCAGAAAAACACTGAGCTTAATGACTTAAGAGCAGCACTCTGCAAACTGTGCCAGCAGTCCGCACCAAAAAGGGTAGTGGTACAGTGGGTCCCATCACACTGCAACATCCAAGGCAACGAGGAGGCAGACAGACTGGCAAAAGAAGGTGCAAGACTACCACAAATAGATACCAGTATGACGTACGAAGAGTCAAAACGGCTTATCAAAGCCAGATACATGACCAAATGGGAAACCGAACATACTGGTTACACCAAAAACGATGCCTATTACCAGTTGAATCGAAGAGAGCAGGTCGTTGTCTTTAGACTTCGCACTGGCTACAATAGACTGAGGTACCACCTATTCAACAAATTGAAGATAGGGTGTACCGACGAATGCCCGTGCGGTACTGGTAAAATAACCGCTGAACATCTGCTGCAGAACTGCCCGACATACGAGGATCAGAGAGAGCAGATGTGGCCATCACCAGTGGAACTGCAAGACAAGCTCTATGGCAGTGGCGACAGCGTCAGGATGACCGCTGCTTTTTTCGAAAAAATAATGGTTACTGTCTGACTGCGTACGCAGAAGAAGAAGAAGAAGAAGAATACATCCCCAAGCAGCTGTTATACGGTGCGCTCAGAACAGACAGGCGTTCATTTGAAGGACATTATAAAGACTACAGACTCCTTGAAAGTGTCTTTAAACAGCATCAACATTGATGTCACCTCCTGTGAGTTGCTTGCATAGAAACATTCCGCCTGGCGAGCTGGCATCACCAAATGTTCTCAGATCGCAGAGTGAAACTCCACCGTGGAGGCTCAGAGTAGGCGTGCCACCTGAAAGAGCAGAAGGCACGACTACTCTACAGCCGACTTCTCACATGTGTGCCCAATGGGCCGCAACGTCTGTAGTGCCAGGATTGGTCCATACAACCATATTAGAACATATCTCACGGCACAAGTTTGATGATGTCGCCATCTTCGCTTCGGGAGGGTATCTATTATTATTACTTCCATTATTGCCTTGGATAAAGACCGCATTTATCGTTGTTAGCACGTGCGTTTTATACATAAACTGTATATCCATTGATGCTTTCTTGGTTTGTTGAAGCCGTGGTTTTTGGCAATAGGCGACAGATGGGAAGTCACAAAAGATGCTTTCTGATATTTAGTTTCCGCTTTTCTTTCAAACTGTTTTCTATCTTCTGTGAAAATACTTCCCAAGCATTTGATAAATTAGACTCTCTTAAGTTTGAAATTGTTTACATGTATGCTAAGTTGATCTAGTGTTTTGTCAAAAGTCATAGCTTCTGTCCCTAATGTGCTAGTTTTCATGTTGTTTCTTACACAGACTATCAATCCTTTGTTTAATGTTTGCAGGCCGTTTTCTGTCTCACATATTAGGGTAAGAATAGTCTGTAAAGAGTAGTTCATGCTTCAGTCTAGGTTTCGCGCTTCTTATGTTGAATTTCACTTCTGTTCTTGGCTGGCTTCAGTTGTGAATTTGTCTATGTAAATGTCGAACAACCATCGTGAAAGAACAGATCCCTGTCGTTTTCTTGCGGTCAGTTTAAAGCGTGTGATTTTAGTTGTTGTACTTGTCACGAGAGAATACTCTAATTGTATCAGATAGTTGACATTGTCCTGTAGTCTTCTCATATTCTCAAACGTGTAATTCTTCCTATCAACGCTATCAACAGTTTTTATTTTACAGATCGTTTAGGTAATGAAGCATCTGTAAATGTTTTTGGTTTAAGGAATCAAACATAAACTTTCTCAATTGGAGGTTCAGCAATCGGTCTTATTCTTTGATCAAGTAATTTCGCATACTATTTTATGTATGTCTTAGTAGAGCTCTGCAGCTAAATGTGTGACAGCCTCTTTTACTGTTTTATTTCTTTCTTGCAGGTTAATATTGCTGTAGTTTTCTGTCATTCTCTTCCCCTCTTCGCACTTATCGTCGAACAAGCTTGAATTGCTTCAGTTATTAAGGTGTCCCAACATGGATACTTCTTTTTATGACTTTTCGTTTTAGCTCTTTCCATTTCGTCAATTCAAGTAAATGAGATCTCAGGTGATTGTTGTTTTCAATATTCACCCAAGATAATCGGTCATTACTTTCAGCTGATCCTTCTCATTGACCTTACTGATAATGTCTCCAAGATTCTCCATTCTGTCTTCCATATTGTGGATCTCAATGCAAGTAGTTAAGACCTAAATTACTGTTTATTTTTTCTACTTTCGACTATGTGTACTATTCCTTGATTTATGTATTTAGTTTCAACAAAACACTTTCCTTTGTCTGCAGGTACAAGAAAATATTCACCCTGATTGTTTTTTTTCCTTGTGTCTATTCTGCTATTTGCCATTACATAGTTTTCCCGGGTTCTGTTGATGTTCTGTGTTTTTGTTATATTTTCTTATCTTAAAATGTGTATGTTATTTGTTGTATATATAATTCTTTAACCTCCAGGTCGTGCACTCTCAGGTAATGTTACTGTATTAGTTGCTTGCCTGTTCTGCACTGCTTTCAACGTTTCCAATCCGTATTTCGATGATATCAGTAAGTGTAAACACCTTTGTTTATCTAGCAGTAGCTGTCATGTCAGTGTCAATGTCTCTTTAGTCATCTACTGTTGTAGGGGAACCATTATGTCGCTCTGCTTTCACCTCCTACAACGCAGTCTGACAAAAGCAGGTAACACACGACGCGATGTCCAATAGCATGACATATTAGCGAAACAAAACTTGAGAAATGTGTGATAACACGCCAACTGACAAATGTAAACATTCATTCATTGCTGAACAACATGTCAGCATTGTTCACGTTATATTCAGTATGTCATAGGTTAAGATATTGCAATAAAAGTCCCTACCTATTAAAACTAACTACATCGATTTCTTTAAAAGTTGTTTATGCGCAGAAAAACAAGCACAGAAGACTGCTACAATCAGCCGGTATTATCACACAGGGTAATCGAGACAAGGAGCAAGCATCTCTAATAGCAAAAGATACGACGTTTCACTGAATCTTTGAAAAGATGGATTCAGTGTGAATGAAATGACGCGTGTGTGGTTAATAAAATTGTACATGGTAAGGATACGGTTTTTTGTGTAAACTGTGTGAGAGAACAAATTGATCGGTGGAACCACATGTACAATTATACGATAAATACTGTAGCTATCAGAATTGTAAGTGTGTGCTCACACGAGGAAGCGGAAGAGTTCAAGACAATGCGAATTCGTGTATAGATCTGTGTAGCAGTAGATAGTATGGGGGACTAGACATGGGATGAATATGTTTGAAAAGAAACACATAAGTAGAATATCGCTTGACATGGGTTCGTGATTCTCCCATCTATCTGTGATCTTTTCTTTGTATTGCGCCTTATAGTTTCTAACATACAAACACTCAGTACCAAGACTCAGTACTATTACTCATTACTATCACTCAGTACTATCACTCAGTGCCATCACTAAGTACTTACATTAAAAACTGATAATCAGTACTACTACTCAGTACTAACGGACAGACCTCCCCTAGCAAAAAGCACAGTCACTATGCTAACCCTTCGTTATTTGGCTCTACTTGGACATGTGACAGTTTTGGAAAAGGTGTCCCTGCTCACCAGCTCTTAAAGCAAATCATGGACATCAAGGATGGGATGGGAGACGAAACTCTCCATCACGGCCACGCCTTCGCGGACATTCATGCACCTGGTTAGGTCAAATGTGAAAGTAATCATCCTCATTGCGTGCAGCTTGTGACTAACCCACTTGTCCTTCCCCTCAACGGCTGGCGCAACAGCCCCTTGTCGCCGAAGTTGTTCAACTACTTATGTATCTACCTACATACATATCTAAATGCCCATCTATCTACCTACATACATATCTAAATGCCCATCTATCTACCTACAGACATATCTAAATGCCCATCTATCTACCTACATACATATCTAAATGCCCATCTATCTACCTACATACATATCTAAATGCCCATCTATGTACCTACATACATATCTAAATGCCCATCTATCTACCTACATACATATCTAAATGCCCATCTATCTACCTACATATATATCTAAATGCCCAACTATCTACCTACATACATATCTAAATGCCCATCTATCTACCTACATACATATCTAAATGCCCATCTATCTACCTACATACATATCTAAATGCCCATCTATCTACCTACAGACATATCTAAATGCCCATCTATCTACCTACATACATATCTAAATGCCCATCTATCTACCTACATACATATATAAATGCCCATCTATCTACCTACATACATATCTAAATGCCCATCTATCTACCTACATACATATCTAAATGCCCATCTATCTACCTACATACATATCTAAATGCCCATCTATCTACCTACATACATATCTAAATGCCCATCTATCTACCTACATACATATCTAAATGCCCATCTATCTACCTACATACATATCTAAATGCCCATCTATCTACCTACATACATATCTAAATGCCCATCTATCTACCTACATATATATATAAATGCCCATCTATCTACCTACATACATATCTAAATGCCCATCTATCTACCTACATACATATCTAAATGCCCATCTATCTACCTACATACATATCTAAATGTCCATCTATCTACCATTCTACCAACTAACCTGCCTTAAGTATAAAATACGTCGGAGTGTTATCGGGACTAAAAGGAGAGGAAATCATAGCTACACTGAAACCTGCCAAGCATGTTGTAAAAGGGGAGAGATGCATGAGGCTAGAATCTCAATACTGTAAGAATGTTCTCTCTTTCGCCTTCTATCGCCCAGGGGTCCATCTTTTGTAACTTTGTCAAACCATTTTATACCACAAATCTTTCTCAGCTATCTGTTCACAAAACCATGCAGTCTCCTGTCATTGCCTTTATTCATCCTCCAGGTTTCCTCTTACTACAACAGTGCTGGCTTCACATTGTAATTGAAAATCCATTTTTTTGTCTTCCTTCTGATTTCCTCGGAGTTACATATGGGTTTCAACATTCCGAATGCAACTCTTCCTTTTTGTATCCTTGTTTTTAAATCCTTCCTTGTTGATGATACTTCCTAGGCATGTAAATACCTCTACCTCTTCCAGTGACGTTCCTCTCAGCCTGATTGGTTCTGTGTTTGCTGCATTGACCCTAATTACTTTTTGTTTTTTCCTCATTGATCTTCAAACCGACTTGTTTATAGGATTATAATCCAGTCTATCCAGTTTCCTTTGCATTTGGCTTTGGCTGTGGGACAGAAGGGCTATATCATCCGCAAAATCCAGGTCCTCCAGCTGTTTAATCAAGGTCCACTGGATTCCATTTCTTTCGTTTGTTGTTACTTTCATAATCCAGTCCACTGCCACGATGAACAGGAAAGGCGACAGTAGGCAACCCTGTCGTACCCCTGATTTAATTGTTGAATGGCTCTGGGAGTTGTCCTTCGTGTATGTTAATTCACACAAATGTCAACAGATAAATGTAGGTCAACATATGACCACGTTGGCCGTGATGAGCGTTTTACAGCTTCACTACCTTCAGTGATAACATGTTATTCTAATATCTCTCAAGAACCAGAGCAAATGTTTTGACTCAGACTTTCAATAAGAAAAGAAATACAATGATGTACGATTTTATTTTAAAAAAGAACTAAAAGTAAACAAAAGTTGGTTTCAAACGCCTGCAGAGAAACAACAGAAACATGATCATCAGTCAGAAGCCACACAACAAATAATCACGTGTTTTCTCATGTTTTCTAGTTAAGTTTCTCACAGACTGACCCACTCATTGTTGTTGCATTTGTTACGTGCTTCGATTATTCGGGTTTCAAAGTTCTTAACACACCCGTGAAAGCTTGCATTAAAATAATACGGAAAATATGCCAACTAAACTGCAGATATATGAAACGACAACCGTTTCCTCAAAGATGTCTGCTCAGCAAATTCAAGAAGGAAGTTTACAAATAAAATATATAATCTTACGGCACTGTTAAATGTGAGACAAAAAAATACAGAGCACAGACTACAGTAACGTTGAGCGTGGGGCAAGGAGACACAGAGGATAGACTACAGAAACACTGAACGTGAGAGAATGTAACACAGAGCATAGACTACGGTAACACTGAACGTGAGAGAATGTAACACAGAGGATAGACTACAGTAACACTGAACGTGAGAGAATGTAACACAGAGGATAGACTACAGTAACACTGAACGTGAGAGAATGTAACACAGAGCATAGACTACGGTAACACTGAACGTGAGAAACATAACACAGAGTATAGACTGCAGTAATACTGAACGTGAGACAACGTAATACACACACATAAAATCTTACAGTACTGCTGAACGTGGGACAAGGAAAGACAGACATAGACTCTTACATTACTGCTGAACGTGTGACAAGGAAAGACATAGCGTCTTACAGTACTGCTGAACGTGGGACAATGAGACAAGGAAAAACAAATATAGAGTCTTACAGTACCACTCAAGGTGGGACAAAAAATGACAAACATAGAGTCTTACAGTACTGCTGAAGGTGGAACAAGGAAATACAAACATAGAGTCTTACAGTACAGCTGATCGAGCGACAAGGAACAACAAAGATAGGGTCTTATAGTACCGCTGAAAGTGGAACAAGGAACGACAAACATAGAGTCTTACAGTACAGCTGATCGAGCGACAAGGAACAACAAAGATAGGGTCTTATAGTACCGCTGAAAGTGGAACAAGGAACGACAAACATAGAGTCTTACAGTACAGCTGATCGAGCGACAAGGAACAACAAAGATAGGGTCTTATAGTACCGCTGAAAGTGGAACAAGGAACGACAAACATAGAGTCTTACAATATTGATGAAAGTAGAACACGGAAAGACAAACATAAAGTCTTACAGTACCGCTGAGCGTGGAACAAGGAAAGACAAATATAGAGTCTTACAGTACTGCTGAAGGTGGAACAAGAAATGACAAACATAGAGTCTTACAGTACGGGTGAGCGTAGGACAAGGAAAGACAAACATAGAGTCTTACAGTACGGGTGAGCGTAGGACAAGGAAAGACAAACATAGAGTCTTACAGTACGGGTGAGCGTAGGACAAGGAAAGACAAACATAGAGTCTTAGAGTAGGGTTGAACGAGCAACAAGGAAATAACATCTACAACCATATGATACGAGCCTTATACAAGCTCACAGTTTTCGATTAATTTATTCCTAGTCCCATTCAAGCCTCACATCTATCCTGCCAGTACTGACGTTTCCGCCCCCTTTCACTGTTGTTATTACTGATACTTGATTATTAAAGATGCTGCACTTTATGACTATCTTGAGTGATAATCTTCCGTCATCATCGTCCATCGATCATTTCTGCCTTACCTCTACCAGTCTTCTGGAAAGAAACTTGGAGAACGCGAGAACCGTTATTTCAATCAATCAGTCCCACCGACAGATCGATATTCAGCAACCTTCAGAAGAAGAGCTCTGTTGATACCACAGTTAATTATACATGGATCCTTCAATACAGGCCAGATTTCCGTAGTCACGCAATGTTCAAATGGGGAATCGAATTCCTGTCATTTTCGTAGAATTCAGTTTGTCAAGTCAACTTATCTCTGCAGTACATTTTGTTCTTACATTGGTTAAATCATACGTTTCTCACTTCTCGCATCGGTATTTACCTATCTAATGCTTATGTAAGAATATATATTGTAATTTTCATTGTTTCCATGTTAAATTGTATCCGCCCAATGCACTATACGTTTGTTTTGCAAAATCGAATATACGTTTGTTAAGCACCATCGACTATACGTTTGTTACATACATTTAGCTATACCTATGTTGAGTATAATTGAATCTATATTTGTTTAGCAGAATCGACTAAACATTTTTTCAGCTCACAAAATGCTTTGTTGCTTTGGCTTTCATCTAACGTTGGAAGTATTCATATAAATATATTTTCCATTCACGGTGTTGACAGATTATACAGCAGCAATTGAATGTTAATGTCCCTACCGTGTCCGATAACCAGCTTAACATAAGTGATGTCAAGAATATTCCTGTTATAATGAAGAAGTTAAAGAAGTTAAAAGAAACTATCTCGACATTGCATCACTTGAAGAAACTCCGCTAGCAGGATCGGGGTTAATGAGTGGGGAAGACTACATACTCTACTGGCAAGGACAAGACCGCAAAGAAAAGAAAGAGAATGGCGTAGGTTTGCGTTGAAAATGTCTTTAATACACACGGTTGAACAAGTCGATCATGGTTCAGAGATGTTGCTTACACTCCGTCTACATACCACAGTAGATCTCATCACCCTTGCCAGCGCAAATGCACTTTTCTTGAGCTGCACACCTGAAGCGGAAGTTGAAATCTGTTAGGATTTGTCAGTTGTTTTTAGAAGTATACATATCCAAGAACAACTTGTTCTTTCGAGTGACATCTGCGCTTCAGTATGATCATGATTATGGCAATTTTTTAGTCGCCAAGATGAATGAGCATCGTCAACAACTTAGAGTGATGTGCCTATCATGAACTGTGTGGGACCAACTCCTATTTCCAGACAAAATTCCCAATTTATGGTATCACGGATGCACCTGGGATCAAAGCACTGGTATCATCTGGTTCTAATTACTTTCAGAAGATCTCTTCTCAGCATGTGGTCCTCGTGTGCATCTACAATATTGGAGACTGCAATACAGACAATGAATTGATTTGCTGTAAAATCAGATTGCAGCCAACAAAGATCAACCACTAGAAGTAAAAGGAAATCACGAATCGAGGTCAGTAAAATGTCGGACCGAGCGCTGACGAAGAGATCTAAGAATGTTTTTGAGGAAACTCAATATTCCGGGATGGGAGCGCAACTTTTATATAGACCTGTTGACTTGTTTTTCATCACGACACCCAGAGCACTGCGCTTACTAACTTGCAAACTCGAGGTCGAAGTAAGCGACGAGGAGGGGCGATTGAATTTCTGGTGTATCTCCATGACTTTATTACGATCAAAATTGGCATCAATGATGGAGTGGCCATACAGTTTGGGCCATGATTTATTTTCAGCAAAGGTTGGATTCGGTAGAAAAGTAGGGGAACACAGACTTTTCCGGGAACAGACAGTAATGTGTGGTCCTGTAGATTTTACATTCAGAAAACAGACAGTAATGTGATGGTCGTGTACTTGTTACATTCAGAGAACAGACAGTAATGTGATGGTCATGTACTTGTTACATTCAGAGAACAGACAGTAATGTGATGGTCATGTACTTGTTACATTCAGAGAACAGACAGTAATGTGATGGTCATGTACTTGTTACATTCAGAGAACAGACAGTAATGTGATGTACGTGTAGTTGTTACATTCAGGGAACAGACAGTAATGTGATGGGCGTATAGCTTTTACATTCAGAGAACAGACAGTAATGTGATGGTCATGAAGTTCTTACATTCAGAGACCAGACAGTAATGTGATGCTCCTGTAGCTTTTACATTCAGAGAACAGACAATAATGTGATGGGCGTGTAGTTGTTACATTCAGAAAACAGACAGAAATGTGATGGTCATGTCAGTGAACAGACAGAAATGTGATGTCCATGTAGCTTTTAAATTCTGAGAAAAGACAGTAATATGATGGTCATGTACATGTTACATTCAGAGATCAGACAGTAATGTGATAGTCCTGTACCTGTTACATTCAGAACGATGTCTTTTTTCTTTGCGTAAAAACTGTTATTTCTTTTGACGATGCTACAGTTGTCACAATCAGATGGAACTTCAAAGTTTGAAAGATGCTTTCAGGTGCGCAGAAGACTTCTCCCATGTGTGCAGATGACGTCTACCAGTTGTGCAGATGACCTCTACCAGGTGTGCAGATGGCTACTCCCAGGTGTGGAGATGGCTACTCTAAGGTGTGCAAATGACCTCTACTAGGTGTGCAGATGGCTACTCCCAGGTATGGAGATGACTTCTCCCAGGTGTGGAGATGGCTACTCCCAGATGTGCAGATGGCCTCTACCAGGTGTACAGATGACTACTCCCAGGTGTGCAGATTGCTTTTACCAGGTGTGCGGATGGCTACTTCCAGGCGTGCATTTAACTTCTCCCAGGTGTGAAAATGACCCCTACCAGGTGTACAGATGACGTCTCCCAGGTGTGCAGATGATGTTGGTCTCACAATAAGTCTCAACAAAACAAATGTGCTGTGACAGAGAGTAGATACTACATCAGCTCTCTACATGTGCTGTGACAAGAAGTAGATGCTATATCAACTCTCTACATGTGCTGTGACAGGAAGTAGATGCTACATCAGCTCTTAAGGCTGTCGGTGCCAAACAATAGCAAACGCATAAAAGCTTTCCTATGCGGCGCCTGTGCTCCATCACTGGAATTTTATAGAAGTACAGACGAACCAAAGGATGTACATTTTCTTTAGACAGCGAAGGTTATGATGGCATGGTCATGTACGGTGGATGGACGACAGGCGCATCCACAAAGATATTCTCTATGGACAGTTGGTGACTAGCAAAGAACAGTGGGCCAACCACAGCTGAGGTTCGAAGATGTTTGTAGCCGGGATATGGTGGCACTGACTATGTATCTCATATAACGGGAAATCGAAGCTGCATACATATCCAAGTGGAGACGCACCCTGAAGAGTCACATCAAATCGGGAATAAATGAAGCTCTTACATCAAGGAGAACAACGACAAAATCGCAATGAGAAAGTAAACCCAAAACTCGCTAGAGCCTTACCCCTCGAAGGTCGCAGCCTCTTATATATCCTTGCCTTCCAAAAGAACCCCATCTAAAGCCACTCACCTTTCTTAGCGCTGTTTGTACTAGAGAGCCAGCTTTGGAATTGTTGTATTGTTTTTTTTTCTGGCAGCAAGCTTTCGCTGACCCTCTGCGATGGCTGCACGCTCTGTGATCTGAGCATCTTCAATGATACTAGTGCGCCAGGTGGCACCGTCTTGTGAAAACATCTCCCAGAGACACTTTCAATGTTTCTGTATGGTTTCTTCTCCCCCTCTCATCCTTGGTGAGCGTCTGTCTAGTGTAAGCTTACAGTATAACAGCTGCTTAAGGATGCGCTCACCTGGCCTGCGAATAACATCATCATTGTCATCTTCTGAAATAGCGTAGAGCTGCCAGGTCACGTTCGGATGTATCACATCAACAATATGAAACAGTCCTTCTTTTCAAGTGGTATTTTCAATTTTGCGAAGAGATAAAAATTCGTTACGAACTATATCTGGCAACACGTTGATTGGTGAATTTGTGGAATGTGGTGTCTAGCAAGAAACCGCTGCACACGATGCGTTGCATGGGCAGGTGTGTGGTAATGATGGAGTTGCCATTGGCTACTCTTATGCAATGCAGAATTTATGCGACAAAGCGTGCCCCTCAAATGTCTTGAAATGGCTGCAGATCTGTTGCGCAGTTTTGGTTCTAGGAGAGTTCTGGATCGTCCATTATAAAAACTGCCCTTACATTTCGGGGCATTCATATAAACTCGCAATCCATCACCAGTTATGATTATTTTAAAATGTTCCAACAATTCCATATATACAGTGAACTCTAATTTCAAGATACGGAAAACGACACATCACATACTGTACGCATACATTCAGATAGGTCAGAACTCAATACGCTAACGTGAACCTACACTGACAACCAAATTGATGCCACTGTCTCTCTAGTTGGCCCTTTTTGTGAGCAGTAAATTGTGGCAGACAAGTTTGTTACCAAGCCTTGTCCGCTGTGACATTTGGTAATGTCCATGACATTTAGATTTCGGACAGGTTAAATCTTTCGGCGAATGACACATGTGTCCTATTGTCGGTGACAAATTGAGTTGGTTACGGACCGTGCCAATCAGGATATGTGATTATGTTAAATGGGCGAGTGACTGTGAGAACATGTTCCAATTGGTGAGTGAGTGTCTGAGAATATGTTTGTATGAGTGAATGAGTGAGTTTCTGAGCTTATGTTTAAATGAGTGAATGAGTAAGCGTCGGAGATTAGGATTGTATGAATGAATGAATGAGTGTCTGAGATTAAATTTGTATGAGTGAATGAGAGAGTTTCTGAGCTTATGTTTGCATGAGTGAATGAGTGGGCGTCGGAGATTAGGTTTGTGTGAGCGACTAAGTGAGTGTCTGAGATTAGGTTTGTATGAGGGACTGAGTGTCTGAGATTAGGTTTGTATGAGGGACTGAGTGTCTGATATTAGGTTTCTATGAGCGACTAAGTGAGTGTCTGAGATTAGGTTCGTATGAAGGACTGAGTGTCTGAGATTAAATTTGTATGAGCGACTAAGTAAGTGTGTGAGATTATGTTTGTATGAGCGACTAAGTGAGTGTCTGAAATTAGGTTTGTATGAGGGACTGAGTGTCTGAGATTAGGTTTGTAAAAGCGACTAAGTGAGTGTCTGAGATTAGGTTTGTATGAGGGACTGAGTGTCTGAGATTAGGTTTGTAAAAGCGACTAAGTGAGTGTCTGAGATTAGGTTTGTATGAACGACTGAGTGTCTGAGAATAGGTTTGTATGAGAGACTGAGTGAGTGTCTGAGATTATGTTTATAATAGGGACTGAGTGAGTGTCTGAGATTATGTTTAAAATATAGACTGAGTGAGTTTCTGAGATTATGTTTATAAAAGGGACTGAGTGGGTGTCTAAGATTAGGTTAGAATGAGGGACTAAGTGAGTGTCTGAGACTGGGTTAGAATGAGGGAATAAGTGAGTGTCTGATATTATGTTAGAATGAGGGAATAAGTGAGTGCCTGAGATTAGGTTTGTATGAACGACTGAGTGTCTGAGAATAGGTTTGTATGAGAGACTGAGTGAGTGTCTGAGATTATGTTTATAATAGGGACTGAGTGAGTGTCTGAGATTATGTTTAAAATATAGACTGAGTGAGTTTCTGAGATTATGTTTATAAAAGGGACTGAGTGGGTGTCTAAGATTAGGTTAGAATGAGGGACTAAGTGAGTGTCTGAGACTGGGTTAGAATGAGGGAATAAGTGAGTGTCTGATATTATGTTAGAATGAGGGAATAAGTGAGTGCCTGAGATTAGGTTTGTATGAACGACTGAGTGTCTGAGAATAGGTTTGTATGAGAGACTGAGTGAGTGTCTGAGATTATGTTTATAATAGGGACTGAGTGAGTGTCTGAGATTATGTTTAAAATATAGACTGAGTGAGTTTCTGAGATTATGTTTATAAAAGGGACTGAGTGGGTGTCTAAGATTAGGTTAGAATGAGGGACTAAGTGAGTGTCTGAGACTGGGTTAGAATGAGGGAATAAGTGAGTGTCTGATATTATGTTAGAATGAGGGAATAAGTGAGTGCCTGAGATTAGGTTTGTATGAGGAACTAAGTGGATATCTGATATTAGATATGTATGATGGACTAAGTGAATGTCTGAGATTAGGTTTGTATGAGCGACTAAGTGAGTGTTTGCGATTAGGTTTGTATGAGGGACTGAGTGTCTGAGTTTAGATTTGTATGAGCGACTGAGTGAGTGTCGGAGATTAGGTTTGTATGAGGGACTGAGTGTCTGAGATTAGGTTTGTATGAACGACTAAGTGAATGTCTCAGATTAGGTTTATATGAGCAACTAAGTGAGTGTCTGAGATTAGGTTTGTATGAGGGACTGAGTGTCTGGTTTTAGGTTTGTATGACGGACTGAGTGTCTGAGATTAGGTTTGTATGAGCGACTAAGTGAGTGTCTGAGATTAGGTTTGTATGAGCGACTACGTAAGTGTCTGAGATAAGGTATCTATTAGGGACTAAGTGAGTGTCTGAGATTAGATTTCAATGAGGGACTGAGTGTCTGAGATTAGGTTTGTATGAGGGACTGAGTGTCTGAGATTAGGTTTGTATGAGCGACTAAGTGAGTGTCTGAGATTAGGTTTGTCTGAGGGACTGAGTGTCTGAGATTAGGTTTGTATGAGCGAGTAAGTGAGTGTCTGAGATTATGTTTGTATGAGGGACTAAGCTAGCGTCTGAGATTAGGTTTGTGTGAGCCACTAAGTGAGTGACATAAATTAGATTTGTATGAGAGACTGAGTGTCTGAGATTAGGTTTGTATGAGGGACTGAGTAGGTGTCTGAGATTATGTTTAAAATATAGACTGAGTGAGTTTCTGAGATTATTATTTATAAAAGGGACTGAGTTGGTCTAAGATTAGGTTAGAATGAGGGACTAAGTTAGTTTTTGAGTTTAGGTTTGTATGAGGAACTAAGTGGATGTCTGATATTAGATATGTATGATGGACTAAGTGAATGTCTGAGATTAGGTTTGTGTGAGCGACTAAGTGAGTGTCTGAGATTAGGTTTGTATGAGGGACTGAGTGTCTGAGATTAGTTTCGTATGAGCGACTAAGTAAGTGTCCTAGATTATGTTTGTATGAGCGACTAAGTGAGTATCTGAGATTAGGTTTGTATTAGGGACTGAGTGTCTGAGATTAGTTTCGTATGAGCGACAAAGTAAGTGTCCTAGATTATGTTTGTATGAGCGACTAAGTGAGTGTCTGAGATTAGGTTTGTATTAGGGACTGAGTGGCTGAGATTAGGTTTGTATTAGCAACTAAGTGAGTGTCTGAGATTAGGTTTGTATAAGGGACTGAGTGTCTGAGATTAGGTTTGTATGACGTACTGAGGGACTGGGTGTCTGAGATTAGGTTTGTATGAGGGACTAAATGAGTGTTTGAGAATAGGTTTGTATGAGGGACTGAGTGTCTGAAATTACTTTTGTATGAGGGACTGAGTGTCTGAGATTAGGTTTCTATGAGCGACTAAGTGAGTGTCTGAGATTATGTTTGTATGAGCGACTAAGTGAGCTTCTGAGATTAGGTTTGTATGAGGGACTAAGTGAGTGTCTGAGATTATATTTGTATGATGGACTGAGTGTCTGAGATTAGGTTTGTATGAGTGACTAAGTGAGTGTCTGAGATTATGTTTGTATGAGCGACTAAGTGAATGTCCGAGATTAGGTTTGGATGAGCGACTAAGTGAGTGTCTGAGATTGGGTTTGTGTGAGGGACTGAGTGAGTGTCTGAGATTAGGTTTTTATGAGCGACTAAGTGAGTGTTTGCGATTAGGTTTGTATGAGGGACTGAGTGTCTGAGATTAGATTTGTATGAGGGACTGAGTGTCTGAGATTAGGTTTGAATGAACGACTAAGTGAATGTCTGAGATTAGGTTTGTATGAGCGACTAAGTAAGTGTCTGATATTAGGTTTGTATGATAAACTGAGTATTTCAGATTAGGTTTGTACGAGCGACTAAGTGAGTGTCTGAGATTAGGTTTCTATGAGCGTCTAAGTGAGTGTCTGAGATTAGGTTTATATGAGCGACTGAGTGTCTGAGATCAGGTTTGTATGAGCAACTAAGTGAGTGTCTGAGATTAGGTTTGTATGAGGGACTGAGTGTTTGAGAATAGGTTTGTATGAGCGACTAAGTGATTGTCTGAGATTAGGTTTGTATGAGGGATTGAATGTCTGAGATTAGGTTTGTATGAGGGACTTAGTGTTTGAGAATAAGTTTGTAAGAGCGACTAAGTGATTGTCTGAGATTAGGTTTGTGTGAGCGACTAAGTGAGTGTCTGAGATTAGGTTTGTATGAGGGACTGAGTGTCTGAGATTAGGTTTGTATGAGGGACTGAGTGTCTGAGATTAGGTTTCTATGAGCGACTAAGTGAGTGTCTGAGATTAGGTTTGTATGAGGGACTGAGTGTCTGAGATTAGGTTTGTATGAGGGACTGAGTGTCTGATATTAGGTTTGTATTAGCGACTAAGTGAGTGTCTGAGATTAGGTTTGTATGAGGGACTAAGCGAGCGTCTGAGATTAGGTTTGTGTGAGCGACTAAGTGAGTGTCTGAGATTAGGTTTGTATGAGGGACTGAGTGTCTGAGATTAGGTTTGTATGAGGGACTGAGTGTCTGAGATTAGGTATGTGTGAAGGACTAAGTGAGTGTCATAAATTAGATTTGTATGAGAGACTGAGTGTCTGAGATTAGGTTTGTATGAGGGACTGAGTAGGTGTCTGAGATTATGTTTATAACAGGGACTGAGTGAGTGTCTGAGATTATGTTTAAAATATAGACTGAGTGAGTTTCTGAGATTATTATTTATAAAAGGGACTGAGTGGGTGTCTAAGATTAGGTTAGAATGAGGGACTAAGTTAGTTTTTGAGATTAGGTTTGTATGAGGAACTAAGTGGATGTCTGATATTAGATATGTATGATGGACTAAGTCAATGTCTGAGATTAGGTTTGTGTGAGCGACTAAGTGAGTGTCTGAGATTAGGTTTGTATGAGGGACTGAGTGTCTGAGATTAGTTTCGTACAAGCGACTAAGTAAGTGTTCTAGATTATGTTTGTATGAGCGACTAAGTGAGTGTCTGAGATTAGGTTTGTATTAGGGACTGAGTGGCTGAGATTAGGTTTGTATTAGCAACTAAGTGAGTGTCTGAGATTAGGTTTGTATAAGGGACTGAGTGTCTGAGATTAGGTTTGTATGACGGACTGAGGGACTGGGTGTCTGAGATTAGGTTTGTATGAGGGACTAAATGAGTGTTTGAGAATAGGTTTGTATGAGGGACTGAGTGTCTGAAATTACTTTTGTATGAGGGACTGAGTGTCTGAGATTAGGTTTCTATGAGCGACTAAGTGAGTGTCTGAGATTATGTTTGTATGAGCGACTAAGTGAGCTTCTGAGATTAGGTTTGTATGAGGGACTAAGTGAGTGTCTGAGATTATATTTGTATGATGGACTGAGTGTCTGAGATTAGGTTTGTATGAGCGACTAAGTGAGTGTCTGAGATTATGTTTGTATGAGCGACTAAGTGAATGTCCGAGATTAGGTTTGGATGAGCGACTAAGTGAGTGTCTGAGATTGGGTTTGTGTGAGGGACTGAGTGAGTGTCTGAGATTAGGTTTGTATGAGGGACTGAGTGTCTGAGATTAGGTTTGTATGAGGGACTGAGTGTCTGAGATTAGGTTTGTATGAGCGACTAAGTGAGTGTCTGAGATTAGGTTTATATGAGCGACTAAGTGATTGTCTGAGATTAGGTTTCTATGAGCGACTAAGTGAGTATCTGAGATTAGGTTTTTATTAGTGAATGAGAGACTTTCTGAGATTATGTTTCTATGAGTGAATGAGGTAGTGTCTGAGATTAGGTTTGTATGAAGGACTGAGTGTCTGAGATTATGTTTGTATTAGCGACTAAGTGAGTGTCTAAGATTAGGTTTGTATGAGGAACTGAGTGTTTGAGATTATGTCTGTATGAGGGACTAAGTGAGTGTATGAGATTAGGTTTGTGTGAGGGACTGAGTGTCTGAGATTAGGTTTGTGTGAGGGCCTGTGTGTGTGTCTGAGATTAGGTTTGTGTTAGCGACTAAGTGAGTGTCTGAGATTAGGTTTCTATGAGGGACTGAGTGTCTGAGAATAGGTTTGTGTGTGGGACTAAGTGAGTGTCTGAGATTAGGTTTCTATGAGCGACTAAGTGAGTATCTGCGATTAGGTTTGTATGAGGGACTGAGTGTTTGAGATTAGTTTTGTATGAGAGACCGAATGTCTGAGATTTGGTTTGTATGAGCGAGTAAGTGAGTGTATGAGATTAGGTTTGTATGAGGGACTAAGCGAGTGTCTGAGATTATGTTTGTGTGAGCGACTAAGTGAGTGTCTGAGATTAGGTTTGGATGAGCGACTAAGTGAGTGTCTGAGATTGGGTTTGTGATAAGGACGTAGTGTCTGAGATTAGGTTTATGTGAGGGACTAAGTGAGTGTCTGAGATTAGGTTTTTATGAGCGACTAAGTGAGTGTTTGCGATTAGGTTTGTATGAGGGACTGAGTGTCTGAGATTAGATTTGTATGAGGGACTGAGTGAGTGTCTGAGATTAGGTTTGTATGAGGGACTGAGTGTCTGAGATTATGTTTGTATGAGCGACTAAGTGAGTGTCTGAGATTAGGTTTGGATGAGCGACTAAGTGAGTGTCTGAGATTGGGTTTGTGTGAGGGACTGAGTGTCTGAGATTTGATTTATATGAGGGACTAAATGAGTGTCTGAGATTAGGTTCTTATGAGCGACTAAGTGAGTGTTTGCGATTAGGTTTGTATGAGGGACTGAGTGTCTGAGATTAGATTTGTATGAGGGACTGAGTGAGTGTCTGAGATTAGGTTTCAATGAACGACTAAGTGAATGTCTCAGATTAGGTTTGTATGAGCGACTAAGTGAGTGTCTGAAATTAAGTTTGTATGAGGGACTGAGTGTCTGATTTTAGGTTTGTATGAGGGACTGAGTGTCTGAGATTAGGTTTGTATGAGCGACTAAGTGGGTGTCTGAGATTTGGTTTGTATGAGAAACTGAGTGTTTGAGATTAGTTTTGGACGAGCGACTAAGTTAGTGTCTGCGATTATGTTTGTATGAGCGACTAAGTGAGTATCTGAGATTAGGTATGTAGTAGGGACTAAGTGAGTGTCTGAGATTAGATTTGAATGAGGGACCGAGTGTCTGAGATTAGGTTTGTACGAGCGACTAAATGAGTTTCTGAGATTAGGTTTCTATGAGCGACTAAGTGAGTGTCTGAGATTAGGTTTGTGTGAGCGACTAAGTGAGTGTCTGAGATTAGGTTTGTATGAGGGACTGAGTGTTTGAGAATAAGTTTGTAAGAGCGACTAAGTGATTGTCTGAGATTAGGTTTGTGTGAGCGACTAAGTGAGTGTCTGAGATTAGGTTTGTATGAGGGACTGAGTGTCTGAGATTAGGTTTGTATGAGGGACTGAGTGTCTGAGATTAGGTTTCTATGAGCGACTAAGTGAGTGTCTGAGATTAGGTTTGTATGAGGGACTGAGTGTCTGAGATTAGGTTTGTATGAGGGACTGAGTGTCTGATATTAGGTTTGTATTAGCGACTAAGTGAGTGTCTGAGATTAGGTTTGTATGAGGGACTAAGCGAGCGTCTGAGATTAGGTTTGTGCGAGCGACTAAGTGAGTGTCTGAGATTAGGTTTGTATGAGGGACTGAGTGTCTGAGATTAGGTTTGTATGAGGGACTGAGTGTCTGAGATTAGGTGTGTGTGAAGGACTAAATGAGTGTCATAAATTAGATTTGTATGAGAGACTGAGTGTCTGAGATTAGGTTTGTATGAGGGACTGAGTAGGTGTCTGAGATTATGTTTATAACAGGGACTGAGTGAGTGTCTGAGATTATGTTTAAAATATAGACTGAGTGAGTTTCTGAGATTATTATTTATAAAAGGGACTGAGTGGGTGTCTAAGATTAGGTTAGAATGAGGGACTAAGTTAGTTTTTGAGATTAGGTTTGTATGAGGAACTAAGTGGATGTCTGATATTAGATATGTATGATGGACTAAGTCAATGTCTGAGATTAGTTTCGTATGAGCGACTAAGTAAGTGTCCTAGATTATGTTTGTATGAGCGACTAAGTGAGTGTCTGAGATTAGGTTTGTATTAGGGACTGAGTGTCTGAGATTAGTTTCGTATGAGCGACAAAGTAAGTGTCCTAGATTATGTTTGTATGAGCGACTAAGTGAGTGTCTGAGATTAGGTTTGTATAAGGGACTGAGTGTCTGAGATTAGGTTTGTATGACGGACTGAGGGACTGGGTGTCTGAGATTAGGTTTGTATGAGGGACTAAATGAGTGTTTGAGAATAGGTTTGTATGAGGGACTGAGTGTCTGAAATTACTTTTGTATGAGGGACTGAGTGTCTGAGATTAGGTTTCTATGAGCGACTAAGTGAGTGTCTGAGATTATGTTTGTATGAGCGACTAAGTGAGCTTCTGAGATTAGGTTTGTATGAGGGACTAAGTGAGTGTCTGAGATTATATTTGTATGATGGACTGAGTGTCTGAGATTAGGTTTGTATGAGCGACTAAGTGAGTGTCTGAGATTATGTTTGTATGAGCGACTAAGTGAATGTCCGAGATTAGGTTTGGATGAGCGACTAAGTGAGTGTCTGAGATTGGGTTTGTGTGAGGGACTGAGTGAGTGTCTGAGATTAGGTTTGTATGAGGGACTGAGTGTCTGAGATTAGGTTTGTATGAGGGACTGAGTGTCTGAGATTAGGTTTGTATGAGCGACTAAGTGAGTGTCTGAGATTAGGTTTGTATGAGCGACTAAGTGATTGTCTGAGATTAGGTTTCTATGAGCGACTAAGTGAGTATCTGAGATTAGGTTTTTATTAGTGAATGAGAGACTTTCTGAGATTATGTTTCTATGAGTGAATGAGGTAGTGTATGAGATTAGGTTTGTATGAAGGACTGAGTGTCTGAGATTATGTTTGTATTAGCGACTAAGTGAGTGTCTAAGATTAGGTTTGTATGAGGAACTGAGTGTTTGAGATTATGTCTGTATGAGGGACTAAGTGAGTGTATGAGATTAGGTTTGTGTGAGGGACTGAGTGTCTGAGATTAGGTTTGTGTGAGGGCCTGTGTGTGTGTCTGAGATTAGGTTTGTGTTAGCGACTAAGTGAGTGTCTGAGATTAGGTTTCTATGAGGGACTGAGTGTCTGAGAATAGGTTTGTGTGTGGGAATAAGTGAGTGTCTGAGATTAGGTTTCTATGAGCGACTAAGTGAGTATCTGCGATTAGGTTTGTATGAGGGACTGAGTGTTTGAGATTAGTTTTGTATGAGAGACCGAATGTCTGAGATTTGGTTTGTATGAGCGACTAAGTGAGTGTATGAGATTAGGTTTGTATGAGGGACTAAGCGAGTGTCTGAGATTATGTTTGTGTGAGCGACTAAGTGAGTGTCTGAGATTAGGTTTGGATGAGCGACTAAGTGAGTGTCTGAGATTGGGTTTGTGATAAGGACGTAGTGTCTGAGATTAGGTTTATGTGAGGGACTAAGTGAGTGTCTGAGATTAGGTTTTTATGAGCGACTAAGTGAGTGTTTGCGATTAGGTTTGTATGAGGGACTGAGTGTCTGAGATTAGATTTGTATGAGGGACTGAGTGAGTGTCTGAGATTAGGTTTGTATGAGGGACTGAGTGTCTGAGATTATGTTTGTATGAGCGACTAAGTGAGTGTCTGAGATTAGGTTTGGATGAGCGACTAAGTGAGTGTCTGAGATTGGGTTTGTGTGAGGGACTGAGTGTCTGAGATTTGATTTATATGAGGGACTAAATGAGTGTCTGAGATTAGGTTCTTATGAGCGACTAAGTGAGTGTTTGCGATTAGGTTTGTATGAGGGACTGAGTGTCTGAGATTAGATTTGTATGAGGGACTGAGTGAGTGTCTAAGATTAGGTTTCAATGAACGACTAAGTGAATGTCTCAGATTAGGTTTGTATGAGCGACTAAGTGAGTGTCTGAAATTAAGTTTGTATGAGGGACTGAGTGTCTGATTTTAGGTTTGTATGAGGGACTGAGTGTCTGAGATTAGGTTTGTATGAGCGACTAAGTGGGTGTCTGAGATTTGGTTTGTATGAGAAACTGAGTGTTTGAGATTAGTTTTGGACGAGCGACTAAGTTAGTGTCTGCGATTATGTTTGTATGAGCGACTAAGTGAGTATCTGAGATTAGGTATGTAGTAGGGACTAAGTGAGTGTCTGAGATTAGATTTGAATGAGGGACCGAGTGTCTGAGATTAGGTTTGTACGAGCGACTAAATGAGTTTCTGAGATTAGGTTTCTATGAGCGACTAAGTGAGTGTCTGAGATTAGGTTTGTATGATAGACTGAGTGTCTGAGATTAGGTTTGTATGAGCGACTAAGTTAGTGTCATAGATTAGGTTTGTATGAGGGACTGAGTGTTTGAGAATAGGTTTGTATGAGCGACTAAGTGAGTGTCTGAGATTAGGTTTTTCTGAGGGACTGAGTGTCTGAGATTAGGTTTGTATGAGCGAGTAAGTTAGTGTCATAGATTAGGTTTGTATGAGGGACTGAGTGTTTGAGAATAGGTTTGTATGAGCGACTAAGTGAGTGTCTGAGATTAGGTTTGTATGAGCGACTAAAAAAGTGTCTGAGATTATGTTTGTATGAGCGACTAAGTAAGTGTCTGTGATTAGGTATGTATTAGGGACTAAGTTAGTCTTTGAGATTAGATTTGTATGAGGGACTGAGTGCCTGAGATTAGGTTTGTATGAGCGACTAAGTGAGTGTGTGAGATTAGGTTTCTATATGTGACTAAGTGAGTGTCTGAGATTAGGTTTGTACGAGGGACTGAGTGTCTGAGATTAGGTTTGTATGAGCGAAAAAGTGAGTGTCTGAGATTAGGTTTATATAAGGGACTGAGTGTCTGAGATTAGGTTTGTATGAGCGACTAAGTGAGTGTCTGAGATTAGGTTTCTATGAGGGACTTATTGTTTGAGAATAGGTTTGTATGAGCGACTAAGTGATTGTCTGAGATTAGGTTTGTATGAGCGACTAAGTGAGTGCCTGAGATTAGGTTTGTATGAGCGACTAAGTGGTTGTCTGAGATTAGGTTTGTATGAGCGACTAAGTGAGTGTCTGAGATTAGGTTTGTATGAGTGAATGAGAGACTTTCTGAGATTAGGTTTCTATGAGTGAATGAGTGAGTGTCTGAGATTAGGTTTGTATAAAGGACTGAGTGTCTGAGATTAGGTTTCTATGAGCGACTAAGTGAGTGTCTGCGATTAGGTTTGTATGAGGGACTGAGTGTTTGAGATTAATTTTGTATGAGAGACCGAATGTCTGAGATTAGGTTTATATGAGCGACTAAGTGAGTGTCTGAGATTAGGTTTGTATGAGAGACTGAGTGTCTGAGATTAGGTTTGTATGAGCGACTAAGTAAGTGTCTGACATTAGGTTTGTATGAGCGACTAAGTGAGGGTCTGAGATTAGGTTTGTATGAGCGACTAAGTGAGTGCCTGAGATTAGGTTTGTATGAGGGACTGAGTGTCTGATATTAGGTTTGTAAGAGGGACTGAGTGTCTGAGATTAGGTTTGTATGAGGAACTGAGTGCTTTAGATTAGGTTAGTACGAGCGACTAAGTGAGTGTCTAAGATTATGTTTGTATGAGCGACTAAGTAAGTGTCTGTGATTAGGTATGTATTAAGGACTAAGTTAGTGTTTGAGATTAGATTTGTATGAGGGACTTAGTGTGTGAGATTAGGTTTGTATGAGCGACTAAGTGAGTGTCTGAGATTAGGTTTCTATAAGTGACTAAGTGAGTTTCTGAGATTAGGTTTGTATGAGGGACTGAGAATCTGAGATTAGATTTGAATGAGTGACTAAGTGAGTGTCTGAGATTAGGTTTGTATGAGGGACTGAGTGTCTGAGATTAGGTTTGTATGAGCGACTAAGTGAGTGTCTGAGATTAGGTTTGTATGAGCGACTAAGTGATTGTCTGAGATTAGGTTTCTATGAGCGACTAAGTGAGTATCTGAGATTAGGTTTTTATTAGTGAATGAGAGACTTTCTGAGATTATGTTTCTATGAGTGAATGAGGTAGTGTCTGAGATTAGGTTTGTATGAAGGACTGAGTGTCTGAGATTATGTTTGTATTAGCGACTAAGTGAGTGTCTAAGATTAGGTTTGTATGAGGAACTGAGTAGTTGAGATTATGTTTGTATGAGGGACTAAGTGAGTGTATGAGATTAGGTTTGTGTGAGGGACTGAGTGTCTGAGATTAGGTTTGTGTGAGGGCCTGTGTGTGTGTCTGAGATTAGGTTTGTGTTAGCGACTAAGTGAGTGTCTGAGATTAGGTTTCTATGAGGGACTGAGTGTCTGAGAATAGGTTTGTGTGTGGGACTAAGTGAGTGTCTGAGATTAGGTTTCTATGAGCGACTAAGTGAGTATCTGCGATTAGGTTTGTATGAGGGACTGAGTGTTTGAGATTAGTTTTGTATGAGAGACCGAATGTCTGAGATTTGGTTTGTATGAGCGACTAAGTGAGTGTATGAGATTAGGTTTGTATGAGGGACTAAGCGAGTGTCTGAGATTATGTTTGTGTGAGCGACTAAGTGAGTGTCTGAGATTAGGTTTGGATGAGCGACTAAGTGAGTGTCTGAGATTGGATTTGTGATAAGGACGTAGTGTCTGAGATTAGGTTTATGTGAGGGACTAAGTGAGTGTCTGAGATTAGGTTTTTATGAGCGACTAAGTGAGTGTTTGCGATTAGGTTTGTATGAGGGACTGAGTGTCTGAGATTAGATTTGTATGAGGGACTGAGTGAGTGTCTGAGATTAGGTTTGTATGAGGGACTGAGTGTCTGAGATTATGTTTGTATGAGCGACTAAGTGAGTGTCTGAGATTAGGTTTGGATGAGCGACTAAGTGAGTGTCTGAGATTGGGTTTGTGTGAGGGACTGAGTGTCTGAGATTTGATTATTATGAGGGACTAAATGAGTGTCTGAGATTAGGTTTTTATGAGCGACTAAGTGAGTGTTTGCGATTAGGTTTGTATGAGGGACTGAGTGTCTGAGATTAGATTTGTATGAGGGACTGAGTGAGTGTCTGAGATTAGGTTTCAATGAACGACTAAGTGAATGTCTCAGATTAGGTTTGTATGAGCGACTAAGTGAGTGTCTGAAATTAAGTTTGTATGAGGGACTGAGTGTCTGATTTTAGGTTTGTATGAGGGACTGAGTGTCTGAGATTAGGTTTGTATGAGCGACTAAGTGGGTGTCTGAGATTTGGTTTGTATGAGAAACTGAGTGTTTGAGATTAGGTTTGTACGAGCGACTAAGTTAGTGTCTGCGATTATGTTTGTATGAGCGACTAAGTGAGTATCTGAGATTAGGTATGTAGTAGGGACTAAGTGAGTGTCTGAGATTAGATTTGAATGAGAGACTGAGTGTCTGAGATTAGGTTTGTACGAGCGACTAAAAGAGTTTCTGAGATTAGGTTTCTATGAGCGACTAAGTGAGTGTCTGAGATTAGGTTTTTCTGAGGGACTGAGTGTCTGAGATTAGGTTTGTATGAGCGAGTAAGTTAGTGTCTGAGATTAGGTTTGTATGAGGGACTGAGTGTTTGAGAATAGGTTTGTATGAGCGACTAAGTGAGTGTCTGAGATTAGGTTTGTATGAGCGACTAAAAAAGTGTCTGAGATTATGTTTGTATGAGCGACTAAGTAAGTGTCTGTGATTAGGTATGTATTAGGGACTAAGTTAGTCTTTGAGATTAGATTTGTATGAGGGACTGAGTGCCTGAGATTAGGTTTGTATGAGCGACTAAGTGAGTGTCTGAGATTAGGTTTCTATATGTGACTAAGTGAGTGTCTGAGATTAGGTTTGTACGAGGGACTGAGTGTCTGAGATTAGGTTTGTATGAGCGAAAAAGTGAGTGTCTGAGATTAGGTTTGTATGATGGACTGAGTGTCTGAGATTAGGTTTGTATGAGCGACTAAGTGAGTGTCTGAGATTAGGTTTCTATGAGGGACTTATTGTCTGAGAATAGGTTTGTATGAGCGACTAAGTGATTGTCTGAGATTAGGTTTGTATGAGCGACTAAGTGAGTGCCTGAGATTAGGTTTATATGAGCGACTAAGTGGTTGTCTGAGATTAGGTTTGTATGAGCGACTAAGTGAGTGTCTGAGATTAGGTTTGTATGAGTGAATGAGAGACTTTCTGAGATTAGGTTTCTATGAGTGAATGAGTGAGTGTCTGAGATTAGGTTTGTATAAAGGACTGAATGTCTGAGTGAGTGTCTGAGATTAGGTTTGTATTAGCGACTAAGTGAGTGTCTGAGATTAGGGTTGTATGAGGGACTGAGTGTCTGAGATTAGGTGTGTATGAGGGACTGAGTGAGTGTCTGAGATTATGTTTATAATAGGGACTGAGTGAGTGTCTGAGATTATGTTTAAAATATAGACTGAGTGAGTTTCTGAGATTATGTTTATAAAAGGGACTGAGTGGGTGTCTAAGATTAGGTTAGAATGAAGGACTAAGTTAGTTTTTGAGATTAGGTTAGAATAAGGGACTAAGTGATTGTCTGAGATTGGGTTAGAATGAGGGAATAAGTGAGTGTCTGATATTATGTTACAATGAGGAACTAAGTGGATGTCTGATATTAGATATGTATGATGGACTAAGTGAATGTCTCAGATTAGATTTGTATGAGCGACTAAGCGAGCGTCTGAGATTAGGTTTGTGTGAGCGACTAAGTGAGTGTATAAGATTAGGTTTGTGTGAGGGACTGAGTGTCTGAGATTAGGTTTGTGTGAGGGCCTGTGTGTGTGTCTGAGATTAGGTTTGTGTTAGCGACTAAGTGAGTGTCTGAGATTAGGTTTCTATGAGGGACTGAGTGTCTGAGAATAGGTTTGTGTGTGGGACTAAGTGAGTGTCTGAGATTAGGTTTCTATGAGCGACTAAGTGAGTATCTGCGATTAGGTTTGTATGAGGGACTGAGTGTTTGAGATTAGTTTTGTATGAGAGACCGAATGTCTGAGATTTGGTTTGTATGAGCGACTAAGTGAGTGTATGAGATTAGGTTTGTATGAGGGACTAAGCGAGTGTCTGAGATTATGTTTGTGTGAGCGACTAAGTGAGTGTCTGAGATTAGGTTTGGATGAGCGACTAAGTGAGTGTCTGAGATTGGGTTTGTGATAAGGACGTAGTGTCTGAGATTAGGTTTATGTGAAGGACTACGTGAGTGTCTGAGATTAGGTTTTTATGAGCGACTAATTTAGTGTTTGCAATTAGGTTTGTATGAGGGACTGAGTGTCTGAGATTAGATTTGTATGAGGGACTGAGTGAGTGTCTGAGATTAAGTTTGTATGAGGGACTGAGTGTCTGAGATTATGTTTGTATGAGCGACTAAGTGAGTGTTTGAGATTAGGTTTGGATGAGCGACTAAGTGAGTGTCTGAGATTGGGTTTGTGTGAGGGACTGAGTGTCTGAGATTTGATTTATATGAGGGACTAAATGAGTGTCTGAGATTAGGTTTTTATGAGCGACTAAGTGAGTGTTTGCGATTAGGTTTGTATGAGGGACTGAGTGTCTGAGATTAGATTTGTATGAGGGACTGAGTGAGTGTCTGAGATTAGGTTTCAATGAACGACTAAGTGAATGTCTCAGATTAGGTTTGTATGAGCGACTAAGTGAGTGTCTGAAATTAAGTTTGTATGAGGGACTGAGTGTCTGATTTTAGGTTTGTATGAGGGACTGAGTGTCTGAGATTAGGTTTGTATGAGCGACTAAGTGGGTGTCTGAGATTTGGTTTGTATGAGAAACTGAGTGTTTGAGATTAGGTTTGTACGAGCGACTAAGTTAGTGTCTGCGATTATGTTTGTATGAGCGACTAAGTGAGTATCTGAGATTAGGTATGTAGTAGGGACTAAGTGAGTGTCTGAGATTAGATTTGAATGAGGGACTGAGTGTCTGAGATTAGGTTTGTACGAGCGACTAAATGAGTTTCTGAGATTAGGTTTCTATGAGCGACTAAGTGAGTGTCTGAGATTAGGTTTGTATGATAGACTGAGTGTCTGAGATTAGGTTTGTATGAGCGACTAAGTGAGTGTCTGAGATTAGGTTTTTCTGAGGGACTGAGTGTCTGAGATTAGGTTTGTATGAGCGAGTAAGTTAGTGTCTGAGATTAGGTTTGTATGAGGGACTGAGTGTTTGAGAATAGGTTTGTATGAGCGACTAAGTGAGTGTCTGAGATTAGGTTTGTATGAGCGACTAAAAAAGTGTCTGAGATTATGTTTGTATGAGCGACTAAGTAAGTGTCTGTGATTAGGTATGTATTAGGGACTAAGTTAGTCTTTGAGATTAGATTTGTATGAGGGACTGAGTGCCTGAGATTAGGTTTGTATGAGCGACTAAGTGAGTGTCTGAGATTAGGTTTCTATATGTGACTAAGTGAGTGTCTGAGATTAGGTTTGTACGAGGGACTGAGTGTCTGAGATTAGGTTTGTATGAGCGAAAAAGTGAGTGTCTGAGATTAGGTTTGTATGAGGGACTGAGTGTCTGAGATTAGGTTTGTATGAGCGACTAAGTGAGTGTCTGAGATTAGGTTTCTATGAGGGACTTATTGTTTGAGAATAGGTTTGTATTAGCGACTAAGTGATTGTCTGAGATTAGGTTTGTATGAGCGACTAAGTGAGTGCCTGAGATTAGGTTTGTATGAGCGACTAAGTGGTTGTCTGAGATTAGGTTTGTATGAGCGACTAAGTGAGTGTCTGAGATTAGGTTTGTATGAGTGAATGAGAGACTTTCTGAGATTAGGTTTCTATGAGTGAATGAGTGAGTGTCTGAGATTAGGTTTGTATAAAGGACTGAGTGTCTGAGTGAGTGTCTGAGATTAGGTTTGTATTAGCGACTAAGTGAGTGTCTGAGATTAGGGTTGTATGAGGGACTGAGTGTCTGAGATTAGGTGTGTATGAGGGACTGAGTGAGTGTCTGAGATTATGTTTATAATAGGGACTGAGTGAGTGTCTGAGATTATGTTTAAAATATAGACTGAGTGAGTTTCTGAGATTATGTTTATAAAAGGGACTGAGTGGGTGTCTAAGATTAGGTTAGAATGAAGGACTAAGTTAGTTTTTGAGATTAGGTTAGAATAAGGGACTAAGTGATTGTCTGAGATTGGGTTAGAATGAGGGAATAAGTGAGTGTCTGATATTATGTTAGAATGAGGAACTAAGTGGATGTCTGATATTAGATATGTATGATGGACTAAGTGAATGTCTGAGATTAGGTTTGTATGAGGGACTAAGCGAGCGTCTGAGATTAGGTTTGTGTGAGCGACTAAGTGAGTGTCTGAGAGTAGGTTTGTATGAGGAACTGAGTGTTTGAGATTATGTTTGTATGAGGGACTAAGTGAGTGTCTGAGATTAGGTTTCTATGAGCGACTAAGTGAGTATCTACGATTAGGTTTGTATGAGGGACTGAGTGTTTGAGATTAGTTTTGTATGAGGGCCTGTGTGTGTGTCTGAGATTAGGTTTGTGTTAGCGACTAAGTGAGTGTCTGAGATTAGGTTTCTATGAGGGACTGAGTGTCTGAGAATAGGTTTGTGTGTGGGACTAAGTGAGTGTCTGAGATTAGGTTTCTATGAGCGACTAAGTGAGTATCTACGATTAGGTTTGTATGAGGGACTGAGTGTTTGAGATTAGTTTTGTATGAGAGACCGAATGTCTGAGATTTGGTTTGTATGAGCGACTAAGTGAGTGTATGAGATTAGGTTTGTATGAGGGACTAAGCGAGTGTCTGAGATTATGTTTGTGTGAGCGACTAAGTGAGTGTCTGAGATTAGGTTTGGATGAGCGACTAAGTGAGTGTCTGAGAATGGGTTTGTGATAAGGACGTAGTGTCTGAGATTAGGTTTATGTGAGGGACTAAGTGAGTGTCTGAGATTAGGTTTTTATGAGCGACTAAGTGAGTGTTTGCGAATAGGTTTGTATGAGGGACTGAGTGTCTGCGATTAGATTTGTATGAGGGACTGAGTGAGTGTCTGAGATTAGGTTTGTATGAGGGACTGAGTGTCTGAGATTATGTTTGTATGAGCGACTAAGTGAGTGTCTTAGATTAGGTTTGGATGAGCGACTAAGTGAGTGTCTGAGATTGGGTTTGTGTGAGGGACTGAGTACCTGAGATTTGATTTATATGAGGGACTAAATGAGTGTCTGAGATTAGGTTTTTATGAGCGACTAAGTGAGTGTTTGCGATTAGGTTTGTATTAGGGACTGAGTGTCTGAGATTAGATTTGTATGAGGGACTGAGTGAGTGTCTGAGATTAGGTTTCAATGAACGACTAATTGAATGTCTCAGATTAGGTTTGTATGAGCGACTAAGTGAGTGTCTGAAATTAAGTTTGTATGAGGGACTGAGTGTCTGATTTTAGGTTTGTATGAGGGACTGAGTGTCTGAGATTAGGTTTGTATGAGCGACTAAGTGGGTGTCTGAGATTTGGTTTGTATGAGAAACTGAGTGTTTGAGATTAGGTTTGTACGAGCGACTAAGTTAGTGTCTGCGATTATGTTTGTATGAGCGACTAAGTGAGTATCTGAGATTAGGTATGTAGTAGGGACTAAGTGAGTGTCTGAGATTAGATTTGAATGAGGGACTGAGTGTCTGAGATTAGGTTTGTACGAGCGACTAAATGAGTTTCTGAGATTAGGTTTCTATGAGCGACTAAGTGAGAATCTGAGATTAGGTTTTTCTGAGGGACTGAGTGTCTGAGATTAGGTTTGTATGAGCGAGTAAGTTAGTGTCTGAGATTAGGTTTGTATGAGGGACTGAGTGTTTGAGAATAGGTTTGTATGAGCGACTAAGTGAGTGTCTGAGATTAGGTTTGTATGAGCGACTAAAAAAGTGTCTGAGATTAAGTTTATATGAGCGACTAAGTAAGTGTCTGTGATTAGGTATGTATTAGGGACTAAGTTAGTCTTTGAGATTAGATTTGTATGAGGGACTGAGTGCCTGAGATTAGGTTTGTATGAGCGACTAAGTGAGTGTCTGAGATTAGGTTTCTATATGTGACTAAGTGAGTGTCTGAGATTAGGTTTGTACGAGGGACTGAGTGTCTGAGATTAGGTTTGTATGAGGGACTGAGTGTCTGAGATTAGGTTTGTATGAGCGACTAAGTAAGTGTCTGAGATTAGGTTTCTATGAGGGACTTATTGTTTGAGAATAGGTTTGTATTAGCGACTAAGTGATTGTCTGAGATTAGGTTTGTATGAGCGACTAAGTGAGTGCCTGAGATTAGGTTTGTATGAGCGACTAAGTGGTTGTCTGAGATTAGGTTTGTATGAGCGACTAAGTGAGTGTCTGAGATTAGGTTTGTAAGAGTGAATGAGAGACTTTCTGAGATTAGGTTTCTATGAGTGAATGAGTGAGTGTCTGAGATTAGGTTTGTATAAAGGACTGAGCGTCTGAGATTAGGTTTGTATGAGCGACTAAGTAAGTGTCTGACATTAGGTTTGTATGAGCGACTAAGTGAGGGTCTGAGATTAGGTTTGTATGAGGGACTGAGTGTCTGAGATTAGGTTTGTATTAGCGACTAAGTGAGTGTCTGAGATTAGGGTTGTATGAGGGACTGAGTGTCTGAGATTAGGTGTGTATGAGGGACTGAGTGAGTGTCTGAGATTATGTTTATAATAGGGACTGAGTGAGTGTCTGAGATTATGTTTAAAATATAGACTGATTGAGTTTCTGAGATTATGTTTATAAAAGGGACTGAGTGGGTGTCTAAGATTAGGTTAGAATGAAGGACTAAGTTAGTTTTTGAGATTAGGTTAGAATGAGAGACTAAGTGATTGTCTGAGATTGGGTTAGAATGAGGGAATAAGTGAGTGTCTGATATTAATTTAGAATGAGGAACTAAGTGGATGTCTGATATTAGATATGTATGATGGACTAAGTGAATGTCTGAGATTAGGTTTGTATGAGGGACTAAGCGAGCGTCTGAGATTAGTTTTGTGTGAGCGACTAAGTGAGTGTCTGAGATTAGGTTTGTATGAGGAACTGAGTGTTTGAGATTATGTTTGTATGAGGGACTAAGTGAGTGTATAAGATTAGGTTTGTGTGAGGGACTGAGTGTCTGAGATTAGGTTTGTGTGAGGGCCTGTGTGTGTGTCTGAGATTAGGTTTGTGTTAGCGACTAAGTGAGTGTCTGAGATTAGGTTTCTATGAGGGACTGAGTGTCTGAGATTAGGTTTCTATGAGCGACTAAGTGAGTATCTGCGATTAGGTTTGTATGAGGGACTGAGTGTTTGAGATTAGTTTTGTATGAGAGACCGAATGTCTGAGATTTGGTTTGTATGAGCGACTAAGTGAGTGTATGAGATTAGGTTTGTATGAGGGACTAAGCGAGTGTCTGAGATTATGTTTGTGTGAGCGACTAAGTGAGTGTCTGAGATTAGGTTTGGATGAGCGACTAAGTGAGTGTCTGAGATTGGGTTTGTGATAAGGACGTAGTGTCTGAGATTAGGTTTATGTGAGGGACTAAGTGAGTGTCTGAGATTAGGTTTTTATGAGCGACTAAGTGAGTGTTTGCGATTAGGTTTGTATGAGGGACTGAGTGTCTGAGATTAGATTTGTATGAGGGACTGACTGAGTGTCTGAGATTAGGTTTGTATGAGGGACTGAGTGTCTGAGATTATGTTTGTATGAGCGACTAAGTGAGTGTCTGAGATTAGGTTTGGATGAGCGACTAAGTGAGTGTCTGAGATTGGGTTTGTGTGAGGGACTGAGTGTCTGAGATTTGATTTATATGAGGGACTAAATGAGTGTCTGAGATTAGGTTTTTATGAGCGACTAAGTGAGTGTTTGCGATTAGATTTGTATGAGGGACTGAGTGAGTGTCTGAGATTAGGTTTCAATGAACGACTAAGTGAATGTCTCAGATTAGGTTTGTATGAGCGACTAAGTGAGTGTCTGAAATTAAGTTTGTATGAGGGACTGAGTGTCTGATTTTAGGTTTGTATGAGGGACTGAGTGTCTGAGATTAGGTTTGTATGAGCGACTAAGTGGGTGTCTGAGATTTGGTTTGTATGAGAAACTGAGTGTTTGAGATTAGGTTTGTACGAACGACTAAGTTAGTGTCTGCGATTATGTTTGTATGAGCGACTAAGTGAGTATCTGAGATTAGGTATGTAGTAGGGACTAAGTGAGTGTCTGAGATTAGATTTGAATGAAGGACTGAGTGTCTGAGATTAGGTTTGTACGAGCGACTAAATGTGTTTCTGAGATTAGGTTTCTATGAGCGACTAAGTGAGTGTCTGAGATTAGGTTGGTATGATAGACTGAGTGTCTGAGATTAGGTTTGTATGAGCGACTAAGTGAGTGTCTGAGATTAGGTTTTTCTGAGGGACTGAGTGTCTGAGATTAGGTTTGTATGAGCGAGTAAGTTAGTGTCTGAGATTAGGTTTGTATGAGGGACTGAGTGTTTGAGAATAGGTTTGTATGAGCGACTAAGTGAGTGTCTGAGATTAGGTTTGTATGAGCGACTAAAAAAGTGTCTGAGATTATGTTTGTATGAGCGACTAAGTAAGTGTCTGTGATTAGGTATGTATTAGGGACTAAGTTAGTCTTTGAGATTAGATTTGTATGAGGGACTGAGTGCCTGAGATTAGGTTTGTATGAGCGACTAAGTGAGTGTCTGAGATTAGGTTTCTATATGTGACTAAGTGAGTGTCTGAGATTAGGTTTGTACGAGGGACTGAGTGTCTGAGATTAAGTTTGTATGAGCGAAAAAGTGAGTGTCTGAGATTAGGTTTGTATGAGGGACTGAGTGTCTGAGATTAGGTTTGTATGAGCGACTAAGTGAGTGTCTGAGATTAGGTTTCTATGAGGGACTTATTGTTTGAGAATAGGTTTGTATTAGCGACTAAGTGATTGTCTGAGATTAGGTTTGTATGAGCGACTAAGTGAGTGCCTGAGATTAGGTTTGTATGAGCGACTAAGTGGTTGTCTGAGATTAGGTTTGTATGAGCGACTAAGTGAGTGTCTGAGATTAGGTTTGTATGAGTGAATGAGAGACTTTCTGAGATTAGGTTTCTATGAGTGAATGAGTGAGTGTCTGAGATTAGGTTTGTATAAAGGACTGAGTGTCTGAGATTAGGTTTCTATGAGCGACTAAGTGAGTGTCTGCGATTAGGTTTGTATGAGGGACTGAGTGTTTGAGATTAATTTTGTATGAGAGACCGAATGTCTGAGATTAGGGTTATATGAGCGACTAAGTGAGTGTCTGAGATTAGGTTTGTATGAGAGACTGAGTGTCTGAGATTAGGTTTGTATGAGCGACTAAGTAAGTGTCTGACATTAGGTTTGTATGAGCGACTAAGTGAGGGTCTGAGATTAGGTTTGTATGAGGGTCCTAGTGTCTGAGATTAGGTTTGTATTAGCGACTAAGTGAGTGTCTGAGATTAGGGTTGTATGAGGGACTGAGTGTCTGAGATTAGGTGTGTATGAGGGACTGAGTGAGTGTCTGAGATTATGTTTATAATAGGGACTGAGTGAGTGTCTGAGATTATGTTTAAAATATAGACTGAGTGAGTTTCTGAGATTATGTTTATAAAAGGGACTGAGTGGGTGTCTAAGATCAGGTTAGAATGAAGGACTAAGTTATTTTTTTGAGATTAGGTTAGAATGAGGGACTAAGTGATTGTCTGAGATTGGGTTAGAATGAGGGAATAAGTGAGTGTCTGATATTATGTTAGAATGAGGTAATAAGTGAGTGCCTGAGATTAGGTTTGTATGAGGAACTAAGTGGATGTCTGATATTAGATATGTATGATGGACTAAGTGAATGTCTGAGATTAGGTTTGTATGAGGGACTAAGCGAGCGTCTGAGATTAGGTTTGTGTGAGCGACTAAGTGAGTGTCTGAGAGTAGGTTTGTATGAGGGACTGAGTGTCTGAGATTAGGTTTGTATGAGCGACTAAGGAAGTGTCCTAGATTAGGTTTCTATGAGCGACTAAGTGAGTGTCTGAGATTAGGTTTGTATAAGGGACTGAGTGTCTGAGATTAGGTTTGTATAAGGGATTAATTGAGTGTCTGAGAATAGGTTTGTATGAGGGACTCAGTGACTGGGTGTCTGAGATTAGATTTGTATGAGGGATTAATTGAGTGTCTGAGAATAGGTTTGTATGAGGGACTGAGTGTCTGAAATTAGGTTTCTTTGAGCGACTAAGTGAGTGTCTGAGATTAGGTTTGTATGAGGGACTGAGTCTCTGAAATTATGTTTGAGTGAGCGACTAAGTGAGTGTCTAGATTATGTTTGTATGAGCGACTACGTGAGCTTGTGAGATTAGGTTTGTATGAGGGACTAAGTGAGTGTCTGAGATTAGATTTGTATGATGGACTGAGTGTCTGAGATTAGGTTTGATTGAGCGACTAAGTGAGTGTCTGAGATTATGTTTGTATGAGCGACTAAGTGAGTGTCTGAGATTAGGTTTGGATGAGCTACTAAGTGAGTGTCTGAGATTGGGTTTGTGTGAGGGACTGAGTGTCTGAGATTAGGTTTATGTGAGGGACTAAGTGAGTGTCTAAGATTAGGTTTTTATGAGCGACTAAGTGAGTGTTTGCGATTAGGTTTGTATGAGGGACTGAGTGTCTGAGATTATGTTTGTATTAGCGACTAAGTGAGTGTCTGAGATTAGGTTTGGATGAGCGACTAAGTGAGTGTCTGAGATTGGGTTTGTGTGTGGGACTGAGTGTCTGAGATTAGGTTTATGTGAGGGACTAAATGAGTGTCTGAGATTAGGTTTTTATGAGCGACTAAGTGAGTGTTTGCGATTAGGTTTGTATGAGGGACTGAGTGTCTGAGATTAGATTTGTATGAGGGACTGAGTGAGTGTTTGAGATTAGGTTTGTATGAGGGACTGAGTGTCTGAGATTAGGTTTGTATGAACGCCTAAGTGAATGTCTCAGATTAGGTTTGTATGAGCGACTTAGTGAGTGTCTGAGATTAGGTTTGTATGAGGGACTGAGTGTCTGATTTTAGGTTTGTATGAGGGACTGAGTGTCTGAGATTAGGTTTGTATGAGCGACTAAGTGAGTGTCTGAGATTAGGTTTGTATGAGAAACTGAGTGTTTGAGATTAGGTTTGTACGAGCGACTAAGTGAGTGTCTGAGATTATGTTTGTATGAGCGACTAAGTAAGTGTCTTAGATTAGGTATGTATTAGGGACTAAGTGAGTGTCTGAGATTAGATTTGAATGAGGGACTGAGTGTCTGAGATTAGGTTTGTACGAGCGACTAAATGAGTTTCTGAGATTCGGTTTCTATGAGCGACTAAGTGAGTGTCTGAGATTAGGTTTGTATGAGGGACTGAGTGTCTGAGATTAGGTTTGTATGAGCGACTAAGTGAGTGTCTGAGATTAGGTTTGTATGAGGGACTGAGTGTTTGAGATTAGGTTTGTATTAGCGACTAAGTGATTGTCTGAGATTAGGTTTGTATGAGCGACTAAGTGAGTGTCTGAGATTATGTTTGTATGAAGGACTAAGCGAGCGTCTGAGATTAGGTTTGTGTGAGCGACTAAGTGAGTGTCTGAGATTAGGTTTGTATGAGAGACTGAGTGTCTGAGATTAGGTTTGTATGAGCGACTAAGTAAGTGTCTGACATTAGGTTTGTATGAGCGACTAAGTTAGGGTCTGAGATTAGGTTTGTATGAGGGTCTGAGTGTCTGAGATTAGGTTTGTATTAGCGACTAAGTGAGTGTCTGAGATTAGGGTTGTATGAGGGACTGAGTGTCTGAGATTAGGTGTGTATGAGGGACTGAGTGAGTGTCTGAGATTATGTTTATAATAGGGACTGAGTGAGTTTCTGAGATTATGTTTATAAAAGGGACTGAGTGGGTGTCTAAGATCAGGTTAGAATGAAGGACTAAGTTATTTTTTTGAGATTAGGTTAGAATGAGGGACTAAGTGATTGTCTGAGATTGGGTTAGAATGAGGGAATAAGTGAGTGTCTGATATTATGTTAGAATGAGGTAATAAGTGAGTGCCTGAGATTAGGTTTGTATGAGGAACTAAGTGGATGTCTGATATTAGATATGTATGATGGACTAAGTGAATGTCTGATGTATGAGGGACTAAGCGAGCGTCTGAGATTAGGTTTGTGTGAGCGACTAAGTGAGTGTCTGAGAGTAGGTTTGTATGAGGGACTGAGTGTCTGAGATTAGGTTTGTATGAGCGACTAAGGAAGTGTCCTAGATTAGGTTTCTATGAGCGACTAAGTGAGTGTCTGAGATTAGGTTTGTATAAGGGACTGAGTGTCTGAGATTAGGTTTGTATGATGGACTCAGTGACTGGGTGTCTGAGATTAGATTTGTATGAGGGATTAATTGAGTGTCTGAGAATAGGTTTGTATGAGGGACTGAGTGTCTGAAATTAGGTTTGTATGAGGGACTGAGTGTCTGAGATTAGGTTTCTATGAGCGACTAAGTGAGTGTCTGAGATTAGGTTTGTATGAGGGACTGAGTCTCTGAAATTATGTTTGAGTGAGCGACTAAGTGAGTGTCTGAGATTATGTTTGTATGAGCGACTAAGTGAGCTTGTGAGATTAGGTTTGTATGAGGGACTAAGTGAGTGTCTGAGATTAGATTTGTATGATGGACTGAGTGTCTGAGATTAGGTTTGATTGAGCGACTAAGTGAGTGTCTGAGATTATGTTTGTATGAGCGACTAAGTGAGTGTCTGAGATTAGGTTTGGATGAGCTACTAAGTGAGTGTCTGAGATTGGGTTTGTGTGAGGGACTGAGTGTCTGAGATTAGGTTTATGTGAGGGACTAAGTGAGTGTCTAAGATTAGGTTTTTATAAGCGACTAAGTGAGTGTTTGCGATTAGGTTTGTATGAGGGACTGAGTGTCTGAGATTATGTTTGTATTAGCGACTAAGTGAGTGTCTGAGATTAGGTTTGGATGAGCGACTAAGTGAGTGTCTGAGATTGGGTTTGTGTGAGGGACTGAGTGTCTGAGACTAGGTTTATGTGAGGGACTAAATGAGTGTCTGAGATTAGGTTTTTATGAGCGACTAAGTGAGTGTTTGCGATTAGGTTTGTATGAGGGACTGAGTGTCTGAGATTAGATTTGTATGAGGGACTGAGTGAGTGTTTGAGATTAGGTTTGTATGAGGGACTGAGTGTCTGAGATTAGGTTTGTATGAACGACTAAGTGAATGTCTCAGATTAGGTTTGTATGAGCGACTTAGTGAGTGTCTGAGATTAGGTTTGTATGAGGGACTGAGTGTCTGATTTTAGGTTTGTATGAGGGACTGAGTGTCTGAGATTAGGTTTGTATGAGCGACTAAGTGAGTGTCTGAGATTAGGTTTGTATGAGAAACTGAGTGTTTGAGATTAGGTTTGTACGAGCGACTAAGTGAGTGTCTGAGATTATGTTTGTATGAGCGACTAAGTAAGTGTCTTAGATTAGGTATGTATTAGGGACTAAGTGAGTGTCTGAGATTAGATTTGAATGAGGGACTGAGTGTCTGAGATTAGGTTTGTACGAGCGACTAAATGAGTTTCTGAGATTCGGTTTCTATGAGCGACTAAGTGAGTGTCTGAGATTAGGTTTGTATGAGGGACTGAGTGTCTGAGATTAGGTTTGTATGAGCGACTAAGTGAGTGTCTGGGATTAGGTTTGTATGAGGGACTGAGTGTTTGAGATTAGGTTTGTATTAGCGACTTAGTGATTGTCTGAGATTAGGTTTGTATGAGCGACTAAGTGAGTGTCTGAGATTATGTTTGTATGAAGGACTAAGCGAGCGTCTGAGATTAGGTTTGTGTGAGCGACTAAGTGAGTGTCTGAGATTAGGTTTGTATGAGGGACTGAGTGTCTGAGATTAGGTTTGTATGAGCGACTAAGTAAGTGTCTGAGATTAGGGTTGCATTAGCGACTAAGTGAGTGTCTGAGATTAGGTTTGTATGAGGGACTGAGTTTCTGAGATTAGGTTTGTATTAGCGACTAAGTGAGTGTCTGAGATTAGGTTTGTATTAGGAATTGAGTGTCTGAGATTAGGTTTGTATGAGGGACTAAGTGAGTCTCTGAGATTAGGTTTGTATGAGGGACTGAGTGTCTGAGATTATGTTTGTATGAGCGACTAAGTGAGTGTCTGAGATTAGGTTTGGATGAGCGACTAAGTGAGTGTCTGAGATTGGGTTTGTGTGAGGGACTGAGTGTCTGAGATTTGATTTATATGAGGGACTAAATGAGTGTCTGAGATTAGGTTTTTATGAGCGACTAAGTGAGTGTTTGCGATTAGGTTTGTATGAGGGACTGAGTGTCTGAGATTAGATTTGTATGAGGGACTGAGTGAGTGTCTGAGATTAGGTTTCAATGAACGACTAAGTGAATGTCTCAGATTAGGTTTGTATGAGCGACTAAGTGAGTGTCTGAAATTAAGTTTGTATGAGGGACTGAGTGTCTGATTTTAGGTTTGTATGAGGGACTGAGTGTCTGAGATTAGGTTTGTATGAGCGACTAAGTGGGTGTCTGAGATTTGGTTTGTATGAGAAACTGAGTGTTTGAGATTAGGTTCGTACGAGCGACTAAGTTAGTGTCTGCGATTATGTTTGTATGAGCGACTAAGTGAGTATCTGAGATTAGGTATGTAGTAGGGACTAAATGAGTGTCTGAGATTAGATTTGAATGAGGGACTGAGTGTCTGAGATTAGGTTTGTACGAGCGACTAAATGAGTTTCTGAGATTAGGTTTCTATGAGCGACTAAGTGAGTGTCTGAGATTAGGTTTGTATGATAGACTGAGTGTCTGAGATTAGGTTTGTATGAGCGACTAAGTGAGTGTCTGAGATTAGGTTTTTCTGAGGGACTGAGTGTCTGAGATTAGGTTTGTATGAGCGAGTAAGTTAGTGTCTGAGATTAGGTTTGTATGAGGGACTGAGTGTTTGAGAATAGGTTTGTATGAGCGACTAAGTGAGTGTCTGAGATTAGGTTTGTATGAGCGACTAAAAAAGTGTCTGAGATTATGTTTGTATGAGCGACTAAGTAAGTGTCTGTGATTAGGTATGTATTAGGGACTAAGTTAGTATTTGAGATTAGATTTGTATGAGGGACTGAGTGCCTGAGATTAGGTTTGTATGAGCGACTAAGTGAGTGTCTGAGATTAGGTTTCTATATGTGACTAAGTGAGTGTCTGAGATTAGGTTTGTACGAGGGACTGAGTGTCTGAGATTAGGTTTGTATGAGCGAAAAAGTGAGTGTCTGAGATTAGGTTTGTATGAGGGACTGAGTGTCTGAGATTAGGTTTGTATGAGCGACTAAGTGAGTGTCTGAGATTAGGTTTCTATGAGGGACTTATTGTTTGAGAATAGGTTTGTATTAGCGACTAAGTGATTGTCTGAGATTAGGTTTGTATGATGGACTGAGTGTCTGAGATTAGGTTTGTATGAGCGACTAAGTGGTTGTCTGAGATTAGGTTTGTATGAGCGACTAAGTGAGTGTCTGAGATTAGGTTTGTATGAGTGAATGAGAGACTTTCTGAGATTAGGTTTCTATGAGTGAATGAGTGAGTGTCTGAGATTAGGTTTGTATAAAGGACTGTTTGTCTGAGATTATGTTTCTATGAGCAACTAAGTGAGTGTCTGCGATTAGGTTTGTATGAGGGACTGAGTGTTTGAGATTAATTTTGTATGAGAGACCGAATGTCTGAGATTAGGTTTATATGAGCGACTAAGTGAGTGTCTGAGATTAGGTTTGTATGAGAGACTGAGTGTCTGAGATTAGGTTTGTATGAGCGACTAAGTAAGTGTCTGACATTAGGTTTGTATGAGCGACTAAGTGAGGGTCTGAGATTAGGTTTGTATGAGGGACTGAGTGTCTGAGATTAGGTTTGTAGTAGCGACTAAGTGAGTGTCTGAGATTAGGGTTGTATGAGGGACTGAGTGTCTGAGATTAGGTGTGTATGAGGGACTGAGTGAGTGTCTGAGATTATGTTTATAAAAGGGACTGAGTGGGTGTCTAAGATTAGGTTAGAATGAAGGACTAAGTTAGTTTTTGAGATTAGGTTAGAATGAGGGACTAAGTGATTGTCTGAGATTGGGTTAGAATGAGGGAATAAGTGAGTGTCTGATATTATGTTAGAATGAGGTAATAAGTGAGTGCCTGAGATTAGGTTTGTATGAGGAACTAAGTGGATGTCTGATATTAGATATGTATGATGGACTAAGTGAATGTCTGAGATTAGGTTTGTATGAGGGACTAAGCGAGCGTCTGAGATTAGGTTTGTGTGAGCGACTAAGTGAGTGTCTGAGAGTAGGTTTGTATAAGGGACTGAGTGTCTGAGATTAGGTTTGTATGAGCGACTAAGTGAGTGTCTGAGCTTAGGTTTGTATAAGGGACTGAGTGGCTGAGAATAGGTTTGTATGATGGACTCAGTGACTGGGTGTCTGAGATTAGATTTGTATGAGGGATTAATTGAGTGTCTGAGAATAGGTTTGTATGAGGGACTGAGTGTCTGAAATTAGGTTTGTATGAGGGACTGAGTGTCTGAGATTAGGTTTGTATGATGGACTCAGTGACTGGGTGTCTGAGATTAGATTTGTATGAGGGATTAATTGAGTGTCTGAGAATAGGTTTGTATGAGGGACTGAGTGTCTGAAATTAGGTTTGTATGAGGGACTGAGTGTCTGAGATTAGGTTTCTATGAGCGACTAAGTGAGTGTCTGAGATTAGGTTTGTATGAGGGACTGAGTCTCTGAAATTATGTTTGTATGAGCGACTAAGCGAGTGTCTGAGATTATGTTTGTATGAGCGACTAAGTGAGCTTGTGAGATTAGATTTGTATGAGGGACTAAGTGAGTGTCTGAGATTAGATTTGTATGATGGACTGAGTGTCTGAGATTAGGTTTGATTGAGCGACTAAGTGAGTGTCTAAGATTATGTTTGTATGAGCGACTAAGTGAGTGTCTGAGATTAGGTTTGTGTGAGGGACTGAGTGTCTGAGATTAGGTTTGTGTGAGGGACTGAGTGTCTGAGATTAGGTTTGTATGAGGGACTGAGTGTCTGAGATTATGTTTGTATTAGCGACTAAGTGAGTGTCTGAGATTATGTTTGTATTAGCGACTAAGTGAGTGTCTGAGATTAGGTTTGTGTGAGGGACTGAGTGTCTGAGATTAGGTTTTTATGAGCGACTAAGTGAGTGTCTGAGATTAGGTTTGTATGAGGGACTGAGTGTCTGAGATTATGTTTGTATTAGCGACTAAGTGAGTGTCTGAGATTATGTTTGTATTAGCGACTAAGTGAGTGTCTGAGATTAGGTTTGGATGAGCGACTAAGTGAGTGTCTGAGATTGGGTTTGTGTGAGGGACTGAGTGTCTGAGATTAGATTTGTATGAGGGACTGAGTGAGTGTCTGAGATTAGGTTTGTATGAGGGACTGAGTGTCTGAGATTAGGTTTGTATGAACGACTAAGTGAATGTCTCAGATTAGGTTTGTATGAGCGACTAAGTGAGTGTCTGAGATTAGGTTTGTATGAGGGACTGAGTGTCTGAGATTAGGTTTGTATGAGCGACTAAGTGAGTGTCTGAGATTATGTTTGTATGAGCGACTAAGTAAGTGTCTGAGATTAGGTATGTATTAGGGACTAAGTGAGTGTCTGAGATTAGATTTGAATGAGGGACTGAGTGTCTGAGATTAGGTTTGTACGAGCGACTAAATGAGTTTCTGAGATTCGGTTTCTATGAGCGACTAAGTGAGTGTCTGAGATTAGGTTTGTATGAGGGACTGAGTGTCTGAGATTAGGTTTGTATGAGCGACTAAGTGAGTGTCTGAGATTAGGTTTGTATGAGGGACTGAGTGTTTGAGAATAGGTTTGTATTAGCGACTAAATGATTGTCTGAGATTAGGTTTGTATGAGCGACTAAGTGAGTGTCTGAGATTATGTTTGTATGAAGGACTAAGCGAGCGTCTGAGATTAGGTTTGTGTGAGCGACTAAGTGAGTGTCTGAGATTAGGTTTGTATGAGGGACTGAGTGTCTGAGATTAGGTTTGTATGAGCGACTAAGTAAGTGTCTGAGATTAGGGTTGCATTAGCGACTAAGTGAGTGTCTGAGATTAGGTTTGTATGAGGGACTGAGTTTCTGAGATTAGGTTTGTATTAGCGACTAAGTGAGTGTCTGAGATTAGGTTTGTATTAGGAACTGAGTGTCTGAGATTAGGTTTGTATGAAGGACTAATTGAGTCTCTGAGATTAGGTTTGTATGAGGGACTGAGTGTCTGAGATTAGGTTTTTATGTGCGACTAAGTGAGTGTCTGAGATTAGGTTTGTATGAGGGACTGAGTGTCTGAGATTAGGTTTGTATGAGCGACTAAGTGAGTGTCTGAGATTAGGTTTTTATGAGGGTTTGAGTGTTTTAGATTAGGTTTGTATGAGTGACTATGTGATTGTCTGAGAGTAGGTTTGTATGAGCGACTAAGTGAGTGTCTGAGATTAGGTTTGTATGAGCGACTAAGTGAGTGTCTGAGATTCGGTTTGTATGAGTGACCGAATGTCTGAGATTAGGTTTGTAAGAGCTACTAAGTGAGTGTCTGAGATTAGGTTTGTATGAGGGACTAAGCGATCGTTTGAGATTAGGTTTGTGTGAGCGACTAAGTGAGTGTCTGAGATTAGGTTTGTATGAGCGACTAAGTGAGTGTCATAGATTAGGTTTGTATGAGGGACTGAGTGTCTGGGATTAGGTTTGTATTAGCGACTAAGTGAGTGTCTGAGATTAGGTTTGTATGAGGGACTGAGTGTCTGAGATTAGTTTTGTATGAGGGACTAAGTGAGTGTCTGAGATTAGATTTGTATGAGGGACTGAGTGTCTGAGATGAGATTTGTATGAGGGACTGAGTGTCTGAGATTAGGTTTGTATGAGCGACTAAGTGAGTGTCTGAAATTAGGTTTGTGTGAAGGACTGAGTGTCTGAGATTAGGTTTGTATGAGAGACTGAGTGAGTGTCTGATATTATGTTTGTATGAGGGACTGAGTGAGTGTCTGAGATTATGTTAATAATATGGACTGATTGAGTTTCTGAGATTATGTTCATAAAAGCGACTGAGTGGGTGTCTAAGATTAGGTTAGAATGACGGACTAAGTGAGTGTCTGAGATTATGTTAGAATGAGGGAATAAGTGAGTGTCTGAGATTATGTTAGAATGAGGGAATAAGTGAGTGCCTGAGATTAGGTTTGTATGAGGAACTAAGTGGATGTCTGAGATTAGATCTGTATGAGGGACTAAGTTAATTTCGGAGATTAGGTTTGTATGAGGGACTTAGTGGATGTCTGAGATTAGGTCTGTATGAGGGACTTAGTAGATGTCTGAGATTAGGTTTTATGGGGGACTTAGTGGATGTCTTATATTAGGTTGTATCAGGGACTGAGTGGGTGAGAATATGTTTCAATGATTGAGTAAGTCAGTATATATTCCAGTAAGTAAGCAACTGAAAATATGTTTTAATAAGTAAGTAGCTGAGGATATGTTACAATGGGAGAGTAACAGAGAATATGTTACAATGGGAGAGTATCAGAACATATGTTACATTTGGAGAGTAGCAGAGACTATGTTACAATACGTAAGTAGCAGAAAATATGTTACAATGGGAGTAACAGAAAATATGTTGCAATGGGTGAGTAGCAGAAACTATGTTACAATGGGAGAGTAACAGAAAATGTGTTACAATGAGTATGTATCTGTCAAATTGTGTGTAGTAAAGTTTGATGAATGAGTGAGTATCTGTCAAATGGTGTGTAGTAAAGTTTGATGAATGAGTAAAAAGCAAAGGCAAAGGCCGCCGTCCATCGTAGACGATGGTGCATAATTAATTTTGCTATTTTTAGTAAGGATTAACTGCGGTACTTTTTATCCTCACTCTCTCGTCACGTGCCGCCCGACCCCAGTGGCAAGTCAAGGACAAGACGACTTGGAGGCGACTACGAGATGCAGGGGACTCCACATCAGACACCCGTGAAAAAGACGGCGGAGTCCGGAGTCGAATCCACACCACCCGATCACGAGACCGATGGCTTAACCCATTCGCCACGGAATCGCAATTGCTGAATGAGTAAGTTTCGGTCAAATTGTGTGTAGTGTATTTTCCTGAATGAGCGATTAGCTTAGAAGATGTTTGATAATGTGATCCATCGAGGGATTTTGAGATTAGTGAGTGAATAGGTGATTGAGTTAATGAATCAGTGTTTATGGGAGCTAAAGAAAGAGTTAGTGAATTCGTGAGTGAGTTAATATGAGATTGAGGGAGTAAATGTGGGAGTTAGTGAATGAGTTAGTAAGTGGGTTAGTTAGTAATTGAATTAGATAGTAAGTGAGTGAGTTAGTAAGTGAGTGAGTTAGTAAGTGAGTGAGTTAGTAAATGAGTGAGTTAGTAAATGAGTGAGTTAGTAAGTGAGTGAGTTATTAAATGAATGAGTTAGTAAGTAAGTGAGTTAGTAAGTGAGTGAGTTAGTAAGTGAGTGAGCTAGTAAGTAAGCGAGTTAGTAAATGAGTGAGTTAGTAAGTGAGTGAGTTAGTAAGTGAGTGAGTTAGTAAGTGCGTGAGTTAGTAAGTGAGTGAGTTAGTAAATGAATGAGTTAGTAAATAAGTGAGTTAGTAAATGAGTGAGTTAGTACGTGAGTGAGTTAGTAAGTGAGTGAGTTAGTATGTGAGTGAGTTAGTAAGTGAGTGAGTAAGTAAGTGAGTCAGCAAGGTTAAGATATTGGGTTTCTTTGAGTGATTATGGAAATTAAGGAGGAAGTGAACTATTGGTATGGAAATAGATGCGTTCCATAGATCGGCTACTAACAGACAGACACACATATACATATACACAAACACATACACACATGCACACACACACAAACGCACACACATAAACATACACAGGCACACGCAAAGATAGACACAATACACATAGATACATACATATACACAGACACACACACAGCGACACACACACATATGCACACAGCCAGACACACATACACAGGCAGAACTATACACAATGAGTCTGTGCCTATAGACATAAACACAAATACACACACCCACACACTTAAAGAGATCAGCTGCTAATCGTGCCTAGATAACCAAACCATTCTAGAATATGTCGCATCTGTCACACGATAGAAACCAGAAACATGACCAGAAAAAAAATTATTTTGAGATATGGGTGTAATTTTTAAGCCCTTACATGACTCTTCATAGATCATAAGGTGTCTGCTGCCTCTAGAGGACCCTTCATATACCATCATTTGTCTGCTGCCTCGACAGGACCCTTCATAGACCATCATGTGGTTTTTGCTTGTCAAAGAACATCCGGTGTTTCGTGGTCTCAGGATGAGAACTACTGTTCAAAGCCATGCAGTGATAACCACAGTGCAGGTACACAGATAACCTAATATGCACATGATTATGTGTGGCTGGCAAATATTCATGTCCTTCTTTAAACATCGTTATCCAGTTCTTCACTGTTGTCTTCGACACACTTCTGTCACCATACACTGCCTTCATTCTGCGATGATTGTCAACTGGCCGACATCCTTCAGCTCTTAGAAACGCAATCACCGCTCGCTGATCAACTCTGGACAGACTCCGTATCACAGAGGTCATGTTTTCAACGGTCTGCTGAAGAAACTATGAGTCGGAGGATAATGCATTTTTGCAAACTTGACAGTTGGTATGTTCTGTTTACATTAAAAGTGACGTATTCATGCGCATCGTACATATGTTCACTTGTTGCAGTTTGTTCCGATTTCATTGGGGGGTAGTCAAGAGGTTAAGGCACTCTCCTCTCACAGTGATGAACGGAAACTGTGGCGATGGAATCCCGCAAGTTGCAAGCGACCCCTGGTCTCACGGGAGGTAAGACCAAAGTGCCTTCATCTCGTATTACCTCCAGTCGTCTTGACCAATAGTCTTGCCATTGATCCAAGATAACTCAGGACAAGAGTGAGATTTGGTGACCAGCGCAGCCTCTTCCTCACTATAACCCAAATACAGCATACATCGCATTATTAAGACAAAACCATCTGATGGTGTGGCCATCATCGCTTGCGATCGCAAATAAATTATTAGTTTGTTTTTTGTTTTTTTATACTGAGCAACTTGATTACATCATTAGGTATAATACAGTCTAAGAAGATTGATGCACTCGAATATTCATATTATAGAGCAATCAACCTAATGACAAACACAGTTAAGGTACTGCTTACAATTTTACAGATGAGAATTAGGCGTATACAAAACAATCAAGTTCATGATGAACAGTTTGGGTTTAGATGGACAGCGGAACAAAATAAACAATACCCTGTTTAGGACTTAAACAGGAAAATATATAGAAATGCAAAAAAAATATTTATGTGTATTTTATAGACTGCAAAAGAGCTTTTGACAGAGTGCTGCGTGGGGAAACTAATGTCTAGGAAATAGGAATAGATGAAAGGACCACAGCACTACTTAGTAACCTACACTAGGAATATGCGAACAACCCGCTCGTGTAAGTTATGGCGGTCTTATCTCGTCTTGTGTAGATATGGCAGTGGAATGCGACAAGGATGTGCACTGTCTTCTTGTTCATTTACACGGCGTACATTTTTCGACTGATAGGGGAAATGAATTATCAATACATATTCTCAGAAACGCGTGTGACACCATTCTGTCAGCTGAAAGTGAAAAGTAACTACAGGAATTTGCGATTCAAGTAAAGACCACTCGTCATTATTAAATAGCGCAGAAATGTGGCAGTGAACAACCAGTTGGAGAAGAGAATTGATACCTTTGAAATGTGAATGTTTGGTATAATGGGGGTGCATCTATTGGATAGAAATTAAATCAAATAGGGAAATCTTGGTACAATTTTAGGTGCAAGGAGAATTAAAGAACAAAATCAGTGTGCGAAATGTTGATAGTTTGGTCACATCAAAAGACAAAACGCCTTGCTGAAAACAACGTTGAAAGGTAGGTGCAAAGCAAACGCCCAATAGGTAAACAACGCTTACAATTGGAAGATAGCATCAAATTTGGACAGTCAATTTTATGTTAGATTGTACCATCAAAGGTAATAGACAAAAATCGTTGGAGATCCATTTCATCCACCTTCACACCATCCTGCTGTGGAGATGGCACCTGAACTGGCTTGATCAACCGACCTTCCCTCAGGAGATGGCACCGAGACTGGCTTGATCAGCCGACCTTCACTGTGGAGATGGCACCTGGACTGGCTCGATCAGCCGACCTTCGGTGTAGAGATGGCACCTGAACTAGCTCGATCAGCCGACCTTCGGTGTAGAGATGGCACTTGAACTGGCTCGATTAGCCGACCTTCGGTGTAGAGATGGCACCTGAACTGGTTCGATCAGCAGACCTTCCCTCGTAAGATGGCACAAAGACTGGCTTGATCAGCCAACCTTTGTTGTGGAGATGGGAACTGAACTGGCTCGATCGGCTGACCTTCTCTTGGGAGATTACATCTGGAATGACTCGATCAGCCGATCTTCGTTATGGAGATGACACCTAGAATGGCTGGATCAGCCGACCTTCCCTTGGGAGATGACATATGAACTGACCAGATCAGCCTACCTTTCCTGTGAAGATGACACTTCGATTGGCTCGATAAACCGATCTTCCTGTCTTCCTGGGGAAGATGACACCTGGACTAACCAGATCAGTGGATCTTAGCTGTGAAGATAGTCTTTAAAACTGTTATAGTTATTTGTGTGTATTTACCTTATTTTAGCGAGGAAAGTTCTTTTCCACCAAATACACTCCTATCGGTTATATCCTGACGCGTCTAGGCTATTGATTCGTGGTAGTTGAGTTACAGCAGATATCCAGGGCAGAATACGTTCAATGGAGATGCGGTGCTATAGAAAACTCCTAAATGTTACATATAAGGATCGTGTCACGAACGTAGACATCCGTCAGAGAGTTGAAGACGCTATTGGTCCTTTTGAAGATCTGTTCCCAACTATCAAAAGATGAAAGATGGCCTACTGCGGGCACGTCGCGAGGTCCAACGGAATTCCCAACTCGATACTCTTTGGATCCGTACCGGAACAGAGAGGGCGAGGACGTCTAAGGAAGAGATGGGTGGACAACATCACTGAGTGGTCGGGCCTTCGTCCCGGTGAGATACGTCAGGCGGCGACAGACAGAGAGAGCTGGCGTGGGATTTTCATGTCTTCATATGTGCCCCAACGACCTGATGGGTAACGGGATGAACTGAGCTGAACTGAAGTTGAGATGGGGTTAGCCATATCAAGGGCTGGATTATCTTGTATTATCTCGTCCGATTTTTCCTTAATATAACTAAAACACAGATTAAATATTTGATTTTGTAACGGAACAAAACAAAAGAAAGGAGACAGGGACTAACACACTTTGAGTGACACACACACACATAGAGAACACACACATACACACACACACATAGAAAACACACACAAACATAGAGAACACACACACATAGAGAACACACACACACATAGAGAACACACACACACACACGTAGAGAACACATACACACATAGAGAACACACAAACAGAGAGAACAAATGCAAATAGAGAACACCACACACACATAGAGAACAGCACACACATAGAGAACATACACACACACACACATAAAGAACACGCACACACATATAATGCACACACACACATAGGGAACACACACACACATAGAAAACACACACATAGAGAAAACACACACACACACACATAGAGAGAACACACACCCACATAGAGAACACACACACACATAGAGAACACACACATAGAGAACACACACACACCCATATAGAGAACGCACACACACACATAGAGAACACACACATACATAGAGAACACACACATATAGAACACACACATATAGAACACACACACACATATAGAACACACACATAGAGAACACACACATAGAGAACACACACACATCGAGAACACACACACATAGAAAACACACACATAGAAAACACACACACAGAGAGAACACATACACACATACACATATAGAACACAAACACATAGAGAACACACACACATAGAGAACACCACACACACATAGAAAACACACACACACATAGAGAACACACACACACACATAGAGAACACACACACACATAGAGAACACACACACACATGGAGAATACCACATACATAGAGAACACACACACACATAGAGAACACACACACATAAAGAGCACACACACACATAGAGAGAGCACACATACACATAGATAACACCCATACACATAATCACACATATGTACCCAGACACACACACGTATACATCTTGTTTGGACTGATAAGTATAACGTCTTCGTCGTATCTTTTTGTCTTGAGTATATGGTCATCACTGCGGTTTACCTTCTTTAGGAAGCCTGCGCCAGAGCACTTTGTGTGAGTTCTTTTGCAGTGGTTGTTTCTGTGGCGATGTGTGTTGCCCCGATTATATTGATAGCCTTATGCACAACTATCCGAAGAAGCCGTTTACAACATGCAGCTCGACTGTCTGCCCTCCACAGTGACGGAAGGGCCCCAGAATCAACTCATGAATGTAAGTTTACCAGCTACAAGGAATATGTGCTGAGGAATATCATTACCAGCCACAGCACTAAACATACAGCTTAGAGATACGTGTGGGGGATACACCCGCGTCATCATCAATTAGCTAAACATACCAACGCGTGGATGTCAGCGTCTGTTTACAAGCAAATGTATGTATGTGCGTACTTTCGTGTATGTGGGTGTGTATGTAGATGTGAGTTTGTGGGTGGGTGTGTGTGTGGCTGTTAGAGAGGAATTACGGGGAAATGTTGGGGTTTTTCCATCAGCGGTGTTACTCGCGTGATCCAGGGTCCAAGGTGGCATCGATGTGCTAACAGGGAGGAAGCAAGGCTAGAGATTATTATGGAGAGATTAAATTGGCAGAGATCATGTGGTGTGTGTGGGTGTGTGTATGCGGGTTTGGATGCGTGTGTGTGGGGCTATGTGTGTATGTTAGTGTGGTGTGTTGTATGTGTGTGTGTAGGCAAGCAAGAGGGAACTCCAGGTTTCTAAATAATTGAACTATTGACAACGCGCAGTCGAGCGTTACTGGGGCTCGAAAGTAGAGTCAAGAAAAGATCACTGTGAATTATCAGGCATGACGTAAGAGGGTTTGGCATGCAGTTTGCTACCCCATGATACCGAAACCTTAGATTACAAAATTCGATAAACAAACATCAACATCTGTTGACGGTTTGCATTCGTTGAAGACTTATGCTGTACAGGGAACTGATAATTTGTTGATTGCATAGGTACCAAGAAAGTATATTGTCAACACTCTGAAAAAACATGCACGTCAAGCAAAGGACACACATTTGCAAGTAATAGGCAAATAGGAATCACGGCATGGGCCTTTAGGTGGTTAATACGACGCACTACGGACACACGAGTGTTTACCTGGCTGATTCAACTAACTCGCGTCTCTCGTACAGCAAGGCACGTTCATCCCCATGAGGTCACTGATTCGAAATGGCATGGTTTATTACTACTGCTTTTCTGTTGTCTGGTGTGCATGTTTTCTGTTGTCTGGTGTGCATGTTTTCTGTTGTTTGGTGTGCATGTTATCTGTTGTCTGGTGTGTACGTTTTCTTTTGTCTGGTGTGCATGTTTTCTGTTGTCTGGTGTGCATGTTTTAATGTTGTTTGGTGTGCATATTTTCTGTTGTTTGGTGTGCATGTTTTCTGTTGTTTGGTGCATGTTTTTCAGAGTGTTCACAGTATGCTAGTCTTTGCGCGTGTTGTAAATGCTTTTTTGGTATGGGAACGTCGCTTGTGGGAACGTGGGTATGTGGGTGTTTGGGTGTTTACAAACGAGAGTGTTCTTGAAATTGTTAGGCAGGAGTTAGATCAATATAAAAACGTATTGACTATAGTAAAAACACAAAATTTGACATGGTATGGATATATATCACGATCAGTGGGGCTTACCAAGACCGTCCTGCAAGGCACTGTGCCTGGGAAGCTTTGGAAAGGGAGACCAAAAAAGAGATGGGAGGACAATACAAAAGAGTGGACCGGAAGGTCTGTAGTTGAAACTAATACCCTGGCTAAAAATCGAGACGTATGGCGGGAACTGGTTCGACAAACTGCAATAACGGTGCCTCAACGACCGTCTAGGTTACGGGACTGATGATGATGATGCTCAAGTAGGGGGTGTGAGTCTGTGTAGGAGGAACAAGAGCGCATAGCTTTAAATTGTTTAAAGACAGGTCCAGATTAGATGTAAGAAATAGTTGTTTAGACTGGTGAATGCTAGGAATGCATTGAATACACTGGTTGTATACTGACTTTGTAGAGACTTCTAAACCAGCATAATGAAGTTGATTCAGTTAAGTATGTTACCGAGAGCCTGTGTGTGTATGTGTGTATGTTAGTTATGTGAGTGTGAATGTGTGTGTGTTAATTATTTGAGTGGCATTCCGTAAATGTGTCTGAATTATGTCAGTGAGAGTCTATATATGTGTCCACGGTATGTGAGTGAGAGTCTATATGTGGGTCTGCTACGTGAGAGAAAGTATATGTTCGTGTATGTGTGTGTGTCAGTATGTGTGTGTCAGTATGTATGTGTCAGTATGTGTGTTAGAGCGCCTGTTCAGCTGAAGACACTTATTGCAATATTGTAACGTCTGATTAACTCATTCAAGATGTCATGAAGAAAAGGCACGCTAACTAAGCGTAACTTGGAATAATGTACGAAAGTCATTTAAATGATATCGTCTGATGTAGATTGATATACAATGCAATAAAGGAATGATATAATGATATCGTCTGATGTAGATTTATATATAATGCTATAAAGAATTGATATAATGATATCGTCTGATGTAGATTGATATATAATGATATAAAGGATTGATAGAATGATATCGTCTGATGTAGATTTATATATAATGCTATAAAGAATTGATATAATGATATCGTCTGATGTAGATTGATATATAATGCTATAAAGGATTGATAGAATGATATAGGATGATATCGTCTGATGTAGATTGATATACAATGCAATAAAGGAATGATATAATGATATCGTCTGATGTAGATTTATATATAATGCTATAAAGAATTGATATAATGATATCGTCTGATGTAGATTGATATATAATGATATAAAGGATTGATAGAATGATATAGGATGATATCGTCTGATGTAGATTGATATACAATGATATAACGGATTGAAAGAATGATATATGCTGATATCGTCTGATGTAGATTGATATATAATGCTATAAAAAAAATAGCATGTAGCATGTGCCTTTTAGAACGTCGCTCTCATCACAGCCAGCCGGTATAAATCTCGGTCTGAAGTTATTCTTCTCGTCTGCTACATGTCAATGTTTAGAGTTTCGTTTATAACTTGTATCCTCTTTCGCCTTGGGTGACCCCTGTGTCGCCTTCCAGGTAACATGCCAGCCAGGCCCTAAAATTCGAAATATAACATTGTTTATGAGCCAGTTTTCTTCAACATTCAGGTCTTCTAGATGACTTTATTTGTCACTTTCTTTATTCAAGAAATTTTTTGAATTCTTCTGTAACATTTTATTTCAAACGCTCCAATTTTCTTTATTGTTGTTTGTGTTATAGCCCATGTCTCACGCCTGTACATTGCTACAGAGAATATGCATTTTGTTCATGCTCTTCAGTTTTAGTTGCTTGTTAGTATTATGCCATAAATTTAGCATGTTGTTTAGCTGCTGCATCGCCATCGCCAATGGTCTTCTAATTTCTTTTAAGCAGTCTCCGTTGTTGGATAACAAATTGATACAGAACGATATAGAGTGATGTAATGTAGATTGATATGATGATGTAAATGTATATTCATACATAATTATTTAGAGTGATGGGGTGCAGAGTGATATGATGATATAGAGTGATGTCAAGTAGTCTTATACAATGATATTATAGAGTGATGGAGATCTTTAGAAAATGACATAGAGTTATGTATATTGATACAAATTGACCCATATCAATGTAGATTGATATTAGTAAGATATAGTTATGTAAATTAATAATATTTAATGATATAGATTGATAACGTAATGGTATGGAGTGTTGGAGAGGAGAGATTGGATAAGCGGTTGCGACTATGCGCTTTCGACAAACGAGACATGGGTTAAAACTCCCATAAGACAAAGTTTATTTTATATCTGGAGTGAAATAAAAATGTAATCTGCACACTGAGTGGGACTGCAAGGTCAAGCGACCTTTTCTTCCTAAATTCTATAAATTTTATCTCCGAACTCTAGCAATTCGTGATCGTGCCTGTGTGTGTGTGTGTGTGTGTGTGTGTGTGTTTGTGTCTGTAAATGTCGGATTATGTGTGCACGTATTTGTTTATGTGTATGTATGTATGTGTGTGTGATTTGAGTACAAATGTCTATGTGGTGCGTGCTGTTGTGTATATATATGAGTATATGCAGAAGTATGTGCTTTAACGAGTGTGTGTATATCTGCATATATGCTCGTGTGTATATATACAGTTGTGCGCGTGTTTGTGTGCATGTGTGCACGTGCTTGTGTGTATGCATGAGTATGTGTGTGGGTGTGTTGTTGCAGCCTGAGAATAGGGTACCAATCGTTTCATAACAGTATCAGGCGATTCCGAATAGAGCGAGTAAAATGAATGCTATCTGGTAAACAGTAATGTTCGCGAGAGATGCAAATAGAATGTAAGAATGCATGTTTGTAAAGACGTGTTGTTTCAGTAGTATGTTAGTGCATGTCTCTTATTGTGTTAGTGTGTTTGTTATTTTACGGGAAGCTAGGAATCTATATATATAATTGTATAGGCCTGAGTGTGTGTTAGTGTATGTATATGTGTGTGTGTGTGTGTGTGCGTGTGTGCGTGCGTGCGAGCGTGCGTGCGTGCGAGCGCGAGAGAGAGAGAGAGAGGGAGAGGGAGAGAGAGAGAGAGAGAGAGAGAGAGAGAGAGAGAGGAGAACTGAAATTGCAAAGTAAGGTGTGCTTGTGGAATCAAGAGTAACTGAATATTCATAGGTAGACCGTAATAATAGACCAATAAAGGGACATGTTATAATGATCGTCTTACGCTTGCTTTTGGTTGGAATGTGCAGGGATACATAATTAGCTATGTCACTATCTTGTCTGCTCAGCTGTAAATTGATACCTGGCTTACTGTGAGTGACGGCAATATAGTGAAAAAGGGAACTGTTCATACTGGAATGATTAAACACACTAAGACTAAGTACAATATACGTGCCTACACTTCATCCCAGACGGCAGTGTGTTTTTTTTAACTATCTCTGTCAAAGTGTAAGGTGTTTGTGTGGTGTTTATGTGGTGGTTATGTAAATGTGAAGGTAACTGTCATGTGAATAGCATTGCCTGTTGCACAAGAGGAAGGAAAGCTTAGAGGAAGACAATGACCATGATAGAAATATCTTCATTTTCATTACAGAAAGAAAATAAAGATATATCTGCATTCCTCCTTTAACGAGAGAGAGAACATGTATGTGGTTGTGGGACTATGTGAGATATGTATGTGTATGAGTGTGCAGTATTGGTGTTAGTGAGATCCAAAGAACATGTATGGGAAAGGTATGTGTATGTATGAATGTATGTGTATATGTTTGTGTATGTGGGGTTGGCGATAGTGAGAGCGAGCAAGCACATATGTGAGTGTGGGAATATGTGAGCTATGTATGTGTGTGTATGTGTGGTTGTATGTGGGGTTGATGCTAGTGTTGTTGGAGCGAGAAAAAACAAGTGTATGTGTAAACATCATTGTCTGTTTGAGCAAGAAGAAGGAATGCTCAAGACAGTGCGAGCGTTATAATAGACATTAATGTAGGGGGTATGAAGTGAAAGATGTGCTGATAACACGAGGATGCTACGTGAGACCTGGCAGGGTAAGCCTGCCTTCCAGCGGACGTGTGCTTCAGGTGAAGTATTCTAAGTCGTGCCTTGATACCAGGCTGGTTAAGAGTAAAAACCAGAACAGGTGACTATTGTGGACGGGAGGCGATGTAGTCGTGAAAGCTGACTCCCCGCATAAAACACAAGGGTAGATCAGGCACACGCCAACTAGAGGCCTACATGTGCCTTACACTCCACACCCCAAACTGAAGTATTTGTAGCTGATGATTAGGGCAGCATGTTTTTTAGTTATCGAGTAAAATCTAACGAGAAACCCCAGTTGCAGTGTCTCACGTTTGATCATATGACAAACCAATAGCTCTAGAAACAAACAAACAAAACTGCTGGCTAGATACAAATAACGACACATTGAATTGAGTAGATCATTTAGGCACAAAGCAACGTCCAAATATAATTTATAAAAAAACACAAAGAAAACAAAGCTGCCAATATATCTAATCACCCACTTTCGTTGACGTAGCCAGTACACATAAAAAACGAAATTGAACACATGCAAGATGACTTCTATACAATTATAATTTAAACCACAACAAAAACTAACAAACAGCAGCCATGAAAATCTTGAATTATCGTGTAGAATCTACAACTGTCTTTAAATATTAGAATCATGAAAAATTCTTCAAGAAAATAAACTACTTGAAATCACAAAACAGAAATATGTGGGCTGTTTTAAGTAAATGTTAAAAACATATTAGACAATTCTATGAATTAATTTAACTTAACGTTGCTTTCGTGTAGGCTGGTCGACACTTTTCACATGATAAACAGTTCTAGGAATGAATATCGCTTAACATTACTTTTACGTAAGGTAGTTGACACATTCAAAATTATTAACTTGTATATTTGTTTTGCCCTTCGAAACATTGGAAACAAATATATGAATAGACACTCATTACTTCCACAAACTGAGTCTCAGTAATCCTTTCTCATGAAGACAGATTTGGAAAAGACAACTTAGAAGGGTTGTACATGTTCCTGGTAAATAACTGTCCTGATGCAGACTTCCTGCTTGAAAGTCAAATATAGTTGTGATCTCATGCTCTAATCGCATTCAGGTGGGGGATCTCATGATAGAAGAAGAGCGACAGAAATTAAGGCTGGAATTTCTCAGTCAGTCCATGCAACGTGTGTCATAGGTACGGAGTTTACTAAAATATTAGACTACTCGAACATAAGACTACTCGAACATAAGACTACTCGAACATAAAACTACTCGAACATAAAACGAATAGAATATAAGACTACTCAAATATAAGACTACTCGAACATAAAACGACTAGAATACAAGACTACTCGAACATAAAACGACTCGAACATAAAACGACTCGAACATAAGATTACTCGAACATAAAGCGACTCGAATATAGGACTGCTTCGAACATAAAACGACTCGAATATAAGACTGCTCGAACATAAAACGACTAGAATACAAAACTACTCGAACATAAAACGACTCGAACATAAAACGACTCGAACATAAGACGACTCGAACATAAGACTACTCGAATATAAAACTAATGGAATATAAAACTACTCGAACATAAAACGACTAGAATATAAGACTACTCAAATATAAGACTACTCGAACATAAAACGACTCGAACATAAAACGACTCGAACATAAGATTACTCGAACATAAAGCGACTCGAATATAAGACTGCTCGAACATAAGACGACTAGAATACAAGACTACTCGAACATAAAACGACTCGAACATAAAACGACTCGAACATAAAACGACTCGAACATAAAGCGACTCGAATATAAGACTGCTCGAACATAAAACGACTCGAACATAAGACTACTCGAACATAAAACGACTAGAATACAAAACTACTCGAACATAAAACGACTCGAACATAAAACGACTCGAACATAAAGCGACTCGAATATAAGACTGCTCGAACATAAAACGACTCGAACATAAGACTACTCGAACATAAAACGACTAGAACATAAGAGTACTCAAATATAAGACGACTCGAATATCAGACATATCGAAAATGAAACGACGCTAATATGAAACGACGCAAATATAAAGACTACTGGAAGAGAAAGAGGACTAGAATATAAAGAGGTTCAGAATATAAGACCACCCCGACTTGGAGAACTTCAAATAAAGAAAAAAACATGTTTACTAATGTTGTGAGAGTCAATAATTAGTCACAAGAGAATGATAATAATTAATTACGAACTACAAGTTTTGTTTCGCGGTTCTATACTATTATGTTGAATTTATAAGTATCAATATTTATAGGAAGCTTTACCATCGGTCTTGCCATGTTGTTATGTCGAATTGTAATGTTTAAGTATGTTATCTTCTCTTCTTTGTTTTTACGAATGGATCGAGGCTATCAATTGCGACTTAGATGGTTAAACGATAATGGTCGACATGTAGAAGTTATAAATCAACTAATGACAATGTAGCATTTCAGCATTGTTACAATAGATCACAAGGAAGTATCGGTTCTCTTCTTGGTCTTCAACAGCATGAAAAAAAACATTTTATATTTCATTTTTAACTATACGATTTTTGTTTCGGTATTTGGTCGTTGCTTTACCATCTTGTTAATTAACAACTTGGATTTTTTAGTAGTGTTATTGAGCTAAGAAAGCGGCCGACATGGGAGGAAGTCTGCAGCACAATACATCGTAATATTTCAAAACAACACACATATACGTTGCCATGAACATATCTGCTAAAACCATACACAACATTGCGGGTTTGTGTTACAATTTAAACATGCATTTTCTCTATAAATTTATCCTATATACCAGCACTACACAAAATACAAATGCAGACCTTCCATCGACATTGTAGTTCATGCGCGAAAATAAAACGACCCCCGATTTTTTTAAGACGAAAATTTACAAAAAACCTCGTTTATGTTTGGGTAAGTACAGAATGTAGTGACAATTAGTGACACATGCACTTAAATGGGCGGACAGTTTCCGGAAATGAGAGACGAACAAGAAACATATTTAGTGGGAGATTACGAGTCATAAACAATGATATGTTTTCATAGAAACAACACGAAAAAATCAAGTCAGCAAACACAATTTAAGGTAGGAAGCAGATATGATAGGTATCGGTAGAGTTGAACAATGACACTTAATCTGTAGTTTAGGAGAAGTAGTGCATACGAAATGTAGATGCAGTCAGGTTAAGACTCCCTGATGTACAGGTAAATTGTATCTGCTGGGATTCCTGACGTCAATAGGCCTAATGCGTGAGTACCTTGTATGTTGTTCAAGGGAGGGGGCTAAGGACAGTTGTAGGAGAAGCCTACAATATCATTGTATGACACAAATTGCTGCAGACGGCGCAACCAATCTACACCTAAACTGTTCTGACACAGCCTCTTGTCGGCAGACCAGCTGTCGAGCTAACACAAATAGCCAGAGAGACAAAACAGAACGACTCAGAGATTTCTGAACTCGGGAAGCAAGTAGAAACCTACACGGGTGTGTCATGGGGAATTGAATACGTTTTAAAAACAATGCACACAAAAATAGACAGACACATCAAAGCATGTCTCATCCCGTCAGTTCCGTAACAAAGCTGGTCGTAGGGCATACCATCGCAGTGCATTTGGAAATATACCCTAGCCTAGACATTGCAAGTGTTGCGGTGACAATGAATCTAACGCCCGCCCACTTGCCAATTTCATATGTCCAGTGTATCGTAGATGCCCTCTTCTTCTCTTGCCAAGGACTGTGCCTCAGGGTATCACATTTGGCAAACCACGAGAACGTAGTCCATGTCTATACCAGCACAGATTTCGTGATTTGTCAATTGAAAGTAGGTCTACTGATCGAACTTGTTAGTCAGGGTCAGGCAAAATATACTGATCAGACATGTTAGTCAGGGTCAGGCAAAATAAACTGGCCAAGACCTCCACCTCGACTTTCACGTCGTTCTCGCTGGAAAGGGGATATCATTATTGGCAGTCTGGCGAACGACGTTGTGGATCGACGTGATCCCCGTAGTAGTGAGTATCACGCATATGAAACAAAGCATAGGACAACCACATGTGAGGAAAGCTACTGCGTACCGCAACTAAAAGTTTCTTTTAGGGCGCACAAAAGAATAAACCTACTCATTGTGGGCATTAACAACAACAAAGTAGGTCCGGATAGGGTCCGAAAGACCATCAGACAGTATTTCGCGCACTGACTGTCATGGCGTATATTTTAATGATGTATCCCAAGGAGATTTGTGAAACCCCTCTTCTTCATCGCCTGGATGTTTCGCTCAAATGCAGAAAAGCATATACAATTAAAAACGGATGATGGAATATTGATAGTTTGTCCATCACAAGTGATGAAGACCACTCTCTTTGTTCAGCCGTGTGGACAGTCGTATCTCTTGCTGTGTCCGCTGAAATGGGTGACTTGCGCGGAGATTTGGATTAAAGTGAGGAAGAAACTGCGCCTTTTTTCAACCTCACTCACAGAGCCTAAACTACCTTTTGCCAGTGGCAAGACATTCATTGAGACGACTGGAGATAGCATAGGATGCAGATTTTGCCTCGGGTTACCACCGAAGCCCTTCCGTAAACATGTAACCCGCAGGGTAGAAAGGTGGGAAGGCATCTAACGCAGTTTGTCGTGCCTTTTCGATAACCACAAGATGGAATATAATGTAGGATAAATATGCTGATAAATTAAAAGTACAAGCAGAAAGTCCACACACATTAAGGTCGTTGGTAACAGACAGACAGACACAAGAACAATTTGTATGTAGAACGTAAAAGCGTACAGACAAAACAAATTAGGACTGACATGGAGAGACTGAATGATAGGACATTAACTAGGACTGACATGGAGAGACTGAATGATAGGACATTAACTAGAAAGAGGATTAGAGAAGAACTGAGACTGGTGGGAGGCGAAAAAGTGAAAGGAAGCTAAATAGAAGGGGCATGCGAGGCGAGCTAAGATGTGGAGACACTGGGTTACTAGAGAATAGAGTATAGTCGCCAAGAGCTAGTTAAACTGGAAACTATAGAATAGAGTACATTAGCCAATAGCTAGTTACACTGGAAACTAGAGAATATAGTACATTCGCCAAGAGCTAGTTACACTGAATTACTAGAGACTAGAGTACATTCGCCAAGAGCTAGTTAAACTGGAAACTAGAGAATATAGTACATTAGCCAATAGCTAGTTACACTGGAAACTAGAGAATATAGTACATTCGCCAAGAGCTAGTTACACTGGAAACTAGAGAATATAGTACATTCGCCAAGAGCTAGTTACACTGAATTACTAGAGACTAGAGTACATTCGCCAAGAGCTAGTTAAACTGGAAACTAGAGAATAGAGTACATTAGCCAATAGATAGTTACACTGGAAACTAGAGAATATAGTACATTCGCCAAGAGCTAGTTACACTGGAAACTAGAGAATATAGTACATTCGCCAAGAGCTAGTTACACTGAATTACTAGAGACTAGAGTACATTCGCCAAGAGCTAGTTACACTGGAAACTAGAGACTACAGTACATTCGCCAAGAGCTAGTTACACTGGAAACTAGAGACTACAGTACATTCGCCAAGAGCTAGTTACACTGGAAACAAACTACAATAAGGATATAATCATTTCATCAATAAACTAGAGCCGTGTTAGATCCCAGTGGAGCATAGGTTCTCAACAAGTACACACAAAACCATCCTGCAATGAACGGCCCCATACAGCTTTGCCTATCTCTTCCCTACTTCCTTTATGCTTGTCACGAACTCCATTTTCCCATGCATGTTTTCGTCGTCCTCCTCTGTTCCCCTAATATAGGAAATTCATAACAAAGACGTCCGTGTAATGTTATTAGTTAGCTTCTTTCCCGCGTGCCCTATCCAACATATTAACATCTTCTTGTCATGTCATGTTCCAATGCTTTCACGTGTGTCCTATCCGACATGAACATCTTCTTGTCATGCCGTGTTCCAATGATATGTCTAGTCTGACTTGTAGTTCCACATTCGTTATATCACCATCAGATATCATTTCCTCTAATATGGGCAAATACTCATTTATGAAAGTCTGTACGTTTTGGGCAGTTTCTGTTGGAGTCCTTTACTTTGTTTTTACTTTGAAGCTGAGGATTTGCACATTGAACTTGCTAGCACTTGAGTTTCATTCTTCATCATTGCAATGAAGACAGAGCATAGTGCTTTCTTTACCAAAAGAGCAAGAATACGCATTGCTACAACAACTAACACACACAAACAAAGGTAGACTTGAAGCACGGAGTACAGGGTGGACACAAACAATTGAGACAAGGATGACAGGCAATGCGGAGAAACGTTGGGAAGATAAACGTCGGTTGGAAGAGACATGTAGATAAATGTGACAGACAGGAACGCTGGATGAAGACGTCTGGTAGCTGTTATCTAATCTGGCTGATATGGTTGTTGTTTCTCTACAGAAATGGAGAAAGTGCGTGGGTAATTGGCTACACAAACAGCTATAAACAGTCACGGAGAGACAAGAAAAACCATAGACAGAAAAATAGGCAGCGCAGTATATAGTTATCACACGTACACAAGAAGGCATGGACATAGGTCAAGGGCATAGACAAATTATACAGACACGGATATAGATATGAGCATAGACAGGTTTATAGACATTGACATAGGCAAGTTATTACAGACACGGGTATAGATATGAGCATAGACAGGTTTATAGACATTGACATAGGCAAGTTATTACAGACACGGATATAGATTTGAGCATTGACAGGTTTGTAGACATTGACATAGGCAAGTTATTACAGACACGGATATAGATTTGAGCATAGACAGGTTTGTAGACATTGACATAGGCAAGTTATACAGACACGGATATAGATATGAGCATAGACTGGTTTGTAGACATTGACATAGGCAAGTTATTACAGACACGGGTAAAGATATGAGCATAGACTGGTTTGTAGACATTGACATAGGACGGATATTTAGTCACGGATACAAATTATTATTTTTTTTTTTTTTGCGTCCGCCTTATTTCTCTATTCCCCAAAGTGGTGTGCGTTGCACTGTGATTTTTATTTTGCGCCATTCGGCTCAGTGCATCCGACTTCAGCATTCATTTTTATGCTTCCTCCTGCGTTACCTAAGGGTTTTCTTACCAGGGGTAATGGCCGGTGCTGTGTTGGGGATCGAGCCCAACACCTTTGGGTTGTGAGCCGTGCCACTTCACCACTAGGCCACGCCGTCCCCACGAACATAGATATGAGCATAGAAGTTTGTAGACACGGACATAGGCAAGTTATACAGACATGGATACATATATGAGCATAGACGGGTTTGTAGTCATGAACATGTGCAACTTATATAGACACGGATATCGATATTAGCCATGTTTGTAGACATGGGCATAGGCAGGTTATATAGACACAGATACAGCTATGAGCAAAGACAGGTTTATATACATGAACAAAGGTAGGTTATGAAGCCATGGATATATGTATATATCAAGTCTAATCGAGAATTTGTGTTTGTAAGTAAACCATTTTTTTCAAAAAGTCAAAATGACATTGATTTTTCAAATCAATTTTCGATCTCGTGCAACGTTTATGCAACTATACCAGCGTTTAAGTAATGCTTGAAAAGCTCCCGCGTGGAAGGATTTGTCAGTATGTCTGAACCAATCAAGTACAGCCTGTTTCAGTTGGTCATCAGTGCTTAAATGCCGACCTCCAAGCAATTCATTTAGGGGTCCAAACTTATTAACATTTTTGGAGCGAGGTCTGGGCTGTAAGATGGATGTGACAATACCTCCAAGCCGAGTTTCTGCAGAGGGCACAAAGTGCGATGAGTCGTTTGAGGTCGAGCGTTCTCTTGCAGGAGCAGGACGCTCTGTGTGATAAAACCAGGTCGGGTTTTTTAAGGAACGTTTTGACATGAAAAGTCTTGATTTTTTTTTATCTCTTCATTACATGTGACGAAACCTTGGAGCATTATTATACTCCTGAATTGAAACGAGCATTCAAGCAGTGGAAACATACGCAATCACCACCACCCAAAACATTTCTCACAATTGCGTGCAGGGAAAGTGTTTCCTGGGAAAAACTTGGCATCTTTCATGTTGATTTTCTAACCCGTGGTGCCACTTTCCACGGTGAAGTGAAAGCACTCATTCTGAGCGATACATTACCGTATGAAGAGAAAAAAACTGTCTGGTTTGATGACAAAGACGCTCTGCTCTCGTAAGATAACGCTCGTCCGCATACGGCCCATTGCATTATGTGCCGTCTGCAACAGCTCGTTGCGAGGTATTGCCACATCCACCTTACAGTCCAGACCTCACTCCTAGCGACTTCCATCGGCTTGGACGCCTACCCGAATTGCTGAAAGGTCAGTTTTTCAGCACATATGACGAAGTGAATCAGGCTTGTCCTGGATTCGTTCAAACATACTGACAAATCTTTCTACGATCAAGCCATCCAAGCATTACTTAAACTTAGATAAGTGCATAAAACGTGTAAGAGATTATATAGAAAAGGGGCATTCTTACTTCTTTAAACAAAATATTTTCCTTGCAAAAAAAAAACTCCCAATGTGACTTGTACGCCCCTCGTAATAAATGTATTACATAGCCTTATTTTGTAGATGTGATCAAACAAATGGATTAAAACGGTTATACAGATATGGACATAAACATGAACACTGAAAGGGGCTGCAAGCATGTACATTAACATAAACAATGACACTTTTTTCGGACGTGGACATGGGCATGGTCAGGTCAGGTCATCCCGTAACCGGTGAAGTCGTTGGGGCACACATGAAGACATCCTCACAACTCCACGCCATCCCTCTCTGTCAGATGTCGCTGCCTGTGACTCTTCTGGTCGGAGACTGGTCCATTCTTTTATGTTGTCCTCCCATCTCTTTTTGGGCCGGCCTCTTCGTCGTCTATGTGCATGGGCACAGAAGTATATTACACATGCTTGAACAAAAACAGATTGTACAGATATATAAATACGCATGGATAGAGACATATTTTACAAACAAGGACAAATGCATGGACGTAGACTACTTTTTTTCTTTTAATATGGACACGAGCATGCACATAGATTGTTACGCCAATGAAAATATGCATGAACATTGACAAATTTTACAGTCATAGAAATATAGCAAACATAGACACGTTATACAGACACGGACATACATTATCATATTTTGGAGCACCTGCTGCAATCGGATTAGTCGGGCTGAAAGATGCACATTTTGCAGTCGAGCTGTAAACTACAACACAATGCTCTCCATTACACGGGACTACATCCTGCTACTTGCAATGCCCTTGGGGGGGGGGGGGGGTTTGTAGTGGGAGTTTAATAACGAACGATGAAAAAGAAGAAGACATTTTCAAGCATAGACATGTTTCACAGACAACGACAAAGACTTGAGAATAGATAGGTGACAGATATACGGTAGATCGATTACATCTATTGTGCAGCTCTTGTTGTGAAAGAATGAAAATAACAGCTACATACCACTATGCAGGCCCTAGAAGATCAGCAGGCTTCCGATGTGCTCTAGCAATATGAATACGGAAAATGTGCTGATAGTTGAACAAAAAGGTACTTGGGATTAACAAAAATTTCATAAAATACAACAGAATGCTGTAAACAGCCATTGACAAGACCGCCTGCATGATCAGGACACAAGCTACCGATAAATATGATAAATATATCGACTTCAAATAATTATTGGAGCGAAACATTTCTAAAAATATTATTAACATCATTAGACGTATGCAAATTGGAAAATTAATTTGGGCACTTTATTCAAAAAGAACATTAATTGAGATTTAAATAGGTACTTCACGTAAAAATAAAAATAATTGAGATTTAGATAGGCACTTTACATAAAAAGAAAATAATTGAGATTTAGATAGACACATTACGTAAACAGAATAATAATTGAGACGTGTATAGGCTCAGTGGTCTCGAGGTAAGGCTGTCCGATTCGGGAACGAGAGGTCGCGGGTTCGAATCATGGTGGGGACCGGGATTTTTTCACTTGGATTTTCTGGTATAAATTCCCCTTAAAATTAAATTAAATTCCCATGCGCCGATCAAATGTGACGCCCAAGTACTTTGGGTTGTCGTTTGGCCGCAGATATTTGCCGTTAAGACTTACTTTGGTGTTCTGGGGTTTGTTTGATAGCGAGAATATCGTACATGTTGTTTTTTCTTCATTTATTTTGACCAGCCATGCTTTTGCCCACTTCTCCAACGATGTTAGGGCCTGCTGGATCTGATTGTTTGCTATGGTGAGATTTTTTTCAGAGGTCCACACAGCCAGATCGTCTGCAAACATTGAGCTATGGACTCTTCTTGGTATATTCTCTGTAATGTCGTTTATATATACCAGGAAGAGTGTGGGTGACAGTACCCCCCCTTGGGGTACTCCCTGTTCGAGTGTCACCATTTTGCTCATCTCCCCTTGTACTTGGACTCTGGCCGTTCTTTGTTTGAGGTAGTGGTTGATCCACTTGTACATTCTCCAACAAACTTCACTCCTCCTTAGCTTGACTCTAAGTCCGTCTTTCCAGACTTTGTCAAATGCCTTCTTCAGGTCCACCCAAACCGCTACTGTGTGTTTCTGTGCCTGGTAGGCCTCGTCTATTTCCTGGGCTATGAGGATGACCTGGTCCTCAGTGGATCTGTGCTGTCTAAAGCCGGCTTGCTGTGGAATTAGTATTCGTTTTTCTTCCAGATGCCACATCAGTCTGGTGTTTATCATACGTTCCATCAGTTTGCCAACACAGTTCAGTAGGCTGATAGGCCTGTATCCATTCGCATCTGTTTTGTCCTTTCCATTCTTTGGTACTGGTACCAGTACTGCGTCTTTCCATGTCTGGGGTACAATTCCCCTTTTCCAGCTTTGGTTCAGGACCGATAGCAGTTTCCTCTTCGCTGTTTGGCCCAGCCCCATCAGCATTTCGTTGGTTATCCCGTCTTTTCCGGGAGATTTCCTTTTCTTTAATGTTCTCATGGCCTCTTCCATTTCACTCTTTGTTAATTTGGCCATCATATGCTCTTCTGGTGCCGTATTGATGTTGTCGTGCCCCTTTTGCTCTTCACTAATGTCTGTATGCCTATCTGCAGGGACCTCGATGTGGTTTGCTTTGGCATAGTATTCTGCAAAAGCGTTTGCGGCTTTCTTCCTTGTGAGCAGGTTTTCGCCCTACTTGATGGTAATTTGTTTGTTTGAAGGGGTTTCGTCGTGCATGGCTCTGACTAGCTTCCATAGCTTGTTCCCTTCTTTGTCTAGGTTGAGACTTTCAGTTTTGTTTTTCCAGCTCTCTCTTGCTGTTTGGTTGAGAGTGTATTTGTATTTCGCCGTGGCGGCTTTGAGGGCGATATTTGCCTCCATAGATTGTTATCGCTCTGCCATGTTCCTAGCATTTGTGATTGCATCTTCCACTTTCTGCAACTCATCATTCCAGTAGGGCTTATAGTTTTTCCTAGACCCTCTTGGGATGGTTTCAGGGGCGGCTTGCACTATTGCCTTGCTTAGGCTTTCCACCATGGGCTTCATTTTGTTCTTTCGTGTGTTGATGGTTTCACACAGCCCGTCTGTCAGCATTGCAAATTTGTCCCAGTCGGCTCGTTTGTAATTCCAACGTGGGAGCGGTTTTGTTTCCTGTGGGCCTACTTCCATATCAATGTCTAGCCTGATCGGCCTGTGGTCGCTACCTGCCAGTTGGTTTAGCACCTGGCGGTCTATTTTATGGTGTATCTCCTGTGTGGAGAAGGCTAAATCTGGAGTCGAGGTGGTATGCCATGTTCTAGAATAGAAACTAGGGCTATCCTCCGGCCTATTGATTAGGGAGAGATTTGTGTCTATCTCCCAATCTTCCACTTCGTCACCTCTGCTGTCTGTGTCCGGGTATCCCTATCTCTCCGAGTGGCTGTTGAAGTCTCCAACTTCTATGCAGTTGGAGTCTTTGACGTCCATACTCAAGAGCGATAGGGATTTATTTGGTGGTCCGTACAGATTGAAAATGCGGAGCTTCGTCTCTTGAGCCATTATGTCAACTCCTACAATTTCTGCTTGCCCGGTGTGATTGACAGATACCGCACTACTCGGTATGCAGTTTCGGGTCAGTATCAGGACCCCTCCTTTGTGACCTTCTCTATCGAGACGGAAGGTCTGATATCCTCTGATTGAAAATGTATGGTTTTTGTTTAGGTGCGTTTCCTGGATACATGCCACGTCAATCTTACCTTCATGCAGGTGATGTGTTAGGGAAAGCTTTTTGTTAACGACACCCTCCGCATTCCACTGTAGTATTTTGAGGGTCTTGAGTTTTTGGTCAATAGGAGTTGCCCCATAGCCATGTGCCTTGACTCCACGACACATGGGTGGGTGACCCCCAGTAGTCGAGGGTGGGCCCCTTCGAGGCGTGAGGCCCGACACTATTGCTGCCTGGCGGGACTCCGCAGGATGAGCGCTATACGTTTTTCTGATCGGTTGTACTGTCATCATACTGCGATTTACGTTGCACTGTTTTGTTAGGCTTGTGGCCCCGTGCATCCGATTTTAACAGGCGTTTCTGTAGGGATGCCCTCCTTAGCCTTTGGCTGTACCCAGCCTATCTGCAAGGCAGCAGTTGTTTATGATCAGAGTTGTCTCTCTTATGGAAGTTGTCTTACCAGACTAACGAGTCTTCACTACTCGTGTCTATAGGGTGCGGTGATGATATATGAGATGATATATGATATGGACTGGTTTACCCGGAAGAGAGGCAGTCCAGTGTGTCTGTACCCCAGGATCGTCACGTCCTGCCAGAAACGTAGCATTTGCACGTGAGTGGGGTATCTCTTTGCTCCTTTATTTTCTTGGCTTCTATGCAGGGATGGTACGCCTAGCATTCCCCGCCACCTGGGATGTTGACACAGTGGGGCAGGTATGCAATGTCCGCTAGTCTGCATCTCTTCTGCGTCCATTGGTATGGCTGATAGCGTGCAGAGGTAGATATAGAAGCAGAAGTGCTTTAACCAGGGGATAAGCCTGGTAATGTCACGGAGATGTTGTTCGCCTGGTTTGCGGACATATCTCGTGGTCAAGGAGTGAGTCTCGACAGTGCACAGTGAGGTGGCTGCTCTACTGTTTTCGACACCCCGACCAAGAAGTACGTCTTATGTTGGTGGTTTCGCACCCCATCGCCGTATAAGGTGAGTATCAAGCAGTTGTCCGCCCGCTTTGATCAGCGGATGGAAGAGACCTCTTTCTGTGGCTCGATCTGGTAGGGTTGAGGCGCTATCCCCAGATCCCGACCATATCGGAGCCTCCCATTGCAGTGGTGCTGAGAATTTGGGCGGGATTCCGGCTAACACGCGTCCGGCCGTAATCCCTCACATGGTAGCCTCGCGCCATTGGCTTATCAGTCTGGTACGTGGCTTATCAGCCTTTTTCTTGTCAAACTTCATCGTCATCTTCTGCTTCTTCTTCTTATTATTCTGTTTCGTCTCTTTCTTTTTGCATCTTCGTTTCTTCTCCTTTTTCCTATTCTTTTTCTTTGTTATATTCTTCTTCTCCTTCGTCTCTTATTCGTCTTCGTATTCTTCTTCCTATTCTTCTTCTTCTTTGATTTCTTCTTCTTCGTCTTCCTCTTCATTTTATTCTTCTCAAAATGTATTTCATCTACTTCTTTTCTTTCTTCTTTTCCTCCTCCTCCTCCTTTTTCTTCGGCTTTTCTTCTTTTTTTTCGCATTTCTCTTTTTCTTATTTCTTTTCGTTTTCTTGCTCCTCGTCTCTTTTTCCTTTTTCTCTTTTTCCTTTTTTTTTCTTCTTTGTCTTCTTGTTACACACCTTTTTCCTCGTTTTATTATTTTTCTTCTTCAAGTTGTTCTTCTCATAAAGCATAGGTCCATCACTATAAGCGTTTTTGTAGAAATTTGGTTTAGATAATTCCTGTTGCTAGTGAATACGCGCAAACTCGATGTGTTGTCCTGTTACGACATGTTTGTTTTTTTCTAACATATGTGGCCTGTTAAGACTTGGTTGTCGTATTATTACATGTTTGTCTTGCTTCGACATGTTTGCCCTGTTACGACATATTTGCAAGTTACAGTTGTTATCCCCTTCTCTCCTCCACCCCCTCCCCCCACCCCTCCCCCGATACCACATTGGTGTGCTTGAAGATGGACACCAGGACAACTATCATTTATTAACGCCCATGTGGTCAGAAGATTATGAGAAAGAAATGTCACAAAACAATTTGTCACGTGCTGATGAGTATCTACTTTCTGGAGGTTACACTGTACCAGACCCTGTGATGTATAAATAAAATGGGATTCCCGTAGTAGTGAGCGAAGCGCAAATGAAGTCAATCATAGAACAACCCCCTGGAGGGCTCCGGCTTACCTTCTTCAGCACGCTCAGGATGTGAGTAAAGCTACCGCAACCCACCACTTTACGTTCTTGTCAGTAATCTTACTCATTGTGGTCAATCAAAAGGAAGAACAACAGTAAACGAAATGATGTTTAGAGGAAATCACTTTAACTTTGGTTTAACCGAGATAAGACCAGCACCAGCGCAATGTGCGCACCATATTCTCATCTGAGGGAAGTACAGTATTGAATAACATTCGTAATCGGTCAAATGGAACACTGGAGTCGAATATGAATACTGCAACATCTGTTCACCACTGCTTACAACTGTTTCTGAGACAACGGATGTTTCTTTTAGCAGAGATTGTTGAGAGATTCATTTTGTTTTTTCTCCATAAAACGAATGCAAGTTTCATGTAGCAGTGATTGTTAGCATGGGTTTCATGTTGGAATAGCCCCTCCTTAATACAAATTCAAAGGGTATCCTGTATTGGATACGCCTGATTCAGTGATTCTCAGCCTTTTATTATTGATGAACCCTTGCAATAATAGTTATGTATTAGGGAACCCCTACATAGTACATATTAAATGTCTTTTATTTCTCTGTTATAAGCTTGAAGTTTAAAGTGAAAACATCACATATTTTGTTTCTGACAGCCGATTTAAGTACACAATTACTTATATTTATTTTAAGCCTATTTTTTAATGATATCAAACCGCCTGTTCTTTGAGATCTCAAATTGACCCTTTGCTGCAAATACAAAGAATTAACATGAATATCCAATATCGCACATTACACATATAAACATAACGAAAATAAATAATATCAACTACAATAATTGTACACGTTGGCATTATTAGAATCCGACCAGCTGTGTGAGTTTTCTTTTTCTGTTCAATAATTTCTGCTACCAAAAAACGTGCTTATTGAGCCTGTTAACTGACATGAAATTCATTCATAAAAGCTGTACTCTGATTATTTTGAGAATCCAATAGCATTTGAACATAATCAGCTCTTATTATCCATTTGATTGATTTGTCGGGAAGCCTTTTCTATTCTGCTGCTGGAATCTTTTATCCAATTGAAATTCGTTTGTCACAGACGATGTACACTGAAATAGGACAGCCTGGATCACCCGCCCATATAAAACCCATTGATCAGTAGTTTTCATTGCAAAGACTTAACTTTTTATGACAGTTTTTGCACTAGTGCAGCCCCATTTGACGGGAGATCGCACTTTTTCATCACTAGCCTTTTCAGAATTATCTGGATGTTTCTTCTTAAAAAATGGCCACTTTCCCAAGTCAGACATTTGAGTAAAATAAATAACTTAAGTAAAACTAAAGGCAAAGAAGAAATAATTAGGAATACAGAGAGAATGATAAAGGGAGAAAAAGAGCGATAGAAAGAAAGATAGAAAGAGAGAGAAGCAGAGAGAGAGAGACAGAGAAAGAATACGCATACAAACTTCTCATAAACTGACAAATGTAATTATAAACATGTTTATATTTGTCAAATTCCTATGACCAGGTAACGTTCCTAACTGGTGGGTTAACCTTACTAAACAATGTTGGCCTGATGAAGGACTGTGCCTGTCTGTCATGAAGCACAGACAGGACTGGTGGAGACCGTGCATGTATCCTGTACCCAAGTGAATCAATCCACTCGATGATACCTGAATCCGCCACGTACAACTCATGTACGATGACCATTAAATGCCGTTTCTCACTGGCGTCGCTAAAGATACTTCTTACCATTATTGAAATTTAAAATTTGTTAAATATCATAGTGTTATTTTAATACCAACAAATTTACCAAGAATATGCCGTTTGTGTTTAGCAAAATGACATAAAATTAACAAAAACACTGAAAAATACATTTACACTTCATTAGGCTGTATATTACGATTGATCGGGAATATCCAGCGATTTCTCGCGGAACCCTAGAGTTCCGGGGAAATCCCGGTTGAGAAACGATTTCCTAATTTGATCTCTGAATTGGAAATAAAGATTGCTGCGCTATTACTCAGTGACATTAAAATTACCAGGATTATTTTCGTCATTTTCTAACGCATTAGCACCCTGGACGTGATAGTAGTTGTGTACTTACTAATTTAGAGAATATAATAACATGCATAGACATGGTTGAGCTGCTGCACAAGGACAGACATGTCTTTTTCTTCTTCGACGTTAGTTTTGAAAAGTACGTTGTGATGTTGTGTCGCATTTTCCAGTGAGGCTCCGATATCTCTGTCTTTTGACCAGACATCTAGTTTCAGCTGGCTATTTGGGGTTCCGAGTTTGTGTTTCTATTGCAGTCCCTATTATGTTTGCTAGGCTGCACTAATGAGGAGCGGTACGCAAGTGAAAGGACGAAAGCGATACGCAAATGAAATGACGATAGCGGTACGCACGTGAAATGAGGAAAGCGTTACGCACGTGAAATGACGAAAGCGGTGCGCACGGGAAATGAAAAAAGTGGTACGCACGTGAACTGTCAACATTAAATGTTAGTCGATCTGCTCGACAGATATCGGAACTTATGTCATGTATTACTTTCAGACGGTCTCAGGAAAATCAAATGTACATAATGATTTGGTCGTAACGATTTCAATGATCGATTCAGGAAGTAGATCATCACATGAATACTGCCTAGGACGGTTCAGCGAGACCTCATTAGAGTGGAAAAACAATGAAGAAGGGTTGTGTTTGTTTGTTTATGTATCACCTGTTCATGGCATAACAAACACCATCTTACAGCACAGGTAAACTATTATGAAGGCATGGGACAAGCGGAATAACCTCAAAGATAGCAACATAATGTGAATACTTATTAACAAAACAACAAAAAGAAGAAATATAACATAATCTAGAATGATATATAACATGTGTATATACACTGATCATCGGCCAACAGTGTTTCCCTAAAGAACATCTTATAGTGAAGTTCAGAAAATAGAAAAACCAATAATAATCTCATCTCTAAACAATTATTAGAAACAGAAATCACGGGAACAGAAAATCATCACGAAATGGCAAATATTTTTGAGATACTACATAGAGGAATTAACAGTGATTCGATGAAATAGATATGACAACTACAATAAATACGAAATGTAGAGCAAAATATAAAACAAAGCAAATAAAGACAATAAACAGTTTGATGAAAAGCTTAATTGAAAGCGTCAGTACACACTAAAACTGCAACATATGACTAACATATACGGCTCGGGAAGATTATGTGAACAACAAGAGAAAGTACACACCAAGTAATCAACATGGCTAAATAATAATCCTGAAAAAAAATGGTGGACTAACATGTGAATACAAAAAAAAACAACAAACATTCAAAGATGTATTTAAAAAGGGAGCTTAAGACATGACTGCTTCAATTCTATATCAATCATTAATTACAAAATGGTATCCCAAATGTGGCAAGCAGGTAAGACAAGAATGATAAAATTAGTGCTTCCAAGAACATTTCAACCTAATATGCACTCCACAATAATCAATATTTGTTCAAAGACACACGGATCATTTGAAACCTGAAACTATAAAGAACTGTAAAGAACATACCAAGAAACAAGTTGCCATGTATGAACGGTATAACAGCTTGGCAATTCAATGTGAAACACACAGAGACTTATCGCTACTAAGTTATACATAAATAGATGTATGCACAAATGCTTGACCAAAGAACACGGCCAAATGATAAAGCAATCTCTTAGATGAAAGTTTAATTTCAATTCCATATGTGAATGGGATGACCTGATTAAACATAAGACAATTACATGAAAGAGCAATATAATATGACATGCATTTCATTTGATCATTTATAGAATAAGAAAAAGCTTTTGATAGCATACACTGAAATACACTGTGGACCGTATTATTAGAAGAATATGAAGCATAAAGACAACTATTACATAATATGAGAACATTGTACTTATCTGACTAAACAATTTAGAACAAACAAATGATGAAGTTGTGCTTTGAAAATAACTACAGCAGTGCAATAAGGATCTCCGATTTCTCCATTGTTCAATGTTTAGATGGGATCTCCGATTTCTCCAATGTTGTTCAATGTTTAGATAGGATCTCCGATTTCTCCAATGTTGTTCAATGTTTAGATAGGATCTCCAATTTCTCCAATGTTGTTCAAAGTTTAGATATAAAAACAACAGAAGCGAGCAAGATTGCAAAACTAGAAGTGGAATTCACCACACGAAACGAAGATTCCAACTCATTACACGAACAAATATTTGCAGAAGAAGAAAACCAAAATTACGAGATCAAAGATAGACTTTAAATCATATGTTTGCACGTCGTTCAGTCTGTGAAATATGCTAAATGAAGATTAACATACGATCAGAGGAGGAAATTATGAAGAACGGTTCCACTGAACGTTAAGCAAAAGTAAAGTACAAATTCTGCAGAATTAACCACTGGTAGGAGTTTTTTGTAGACTCCATTACACTAAGCCGCAACCTGTGAGAAGTGGGGTGGCCAGTGTCCGTCCTTGCTGTTTTTACTTTCCCTACCTTATGCGTCAGGCACCAATTTACAGCTAGGTTGACTGGTTGAAGAGGTCCCCGATTAAAATCTCTGACCCGAACTTTTGTTTGTCTCCGGACGCGATTCGAACCGAGGCACGCTGTTACCACAGGCCGGGGCCCGCTGGTACCACCGGCCGAGGCCCGCTGTTACAACAATCCGAGGCCCGCTGTTACCACAGGCCGAGGCCCGCTGTTACCACAGGCCGAGGTCCGCTGTTACCACAGGCCGAGCCACGCTGTTACCACAGGCCGAGCCACGCTGTTACCACAGAAATGAGCGAATTGCTGGCTATGAACTGAGGCCCGCTGTTACCACAGAAAATAGCGAATTGCTGGCTATGAACCGAGGTCCGCTGTTACCACAGAAAATAGCGAATTGCTGGCTATGAACTGAGCTAACGCGCCCCTCCCGCCCTCCCACTTGACGTACATGTCAATAATATCAAACTTAAGCAGACTTAAGAGTTGAAATCTTTGGGAAGAACTATTTCAGATAGTCGATTAAAGCAGTTGCTTGTGTAGAGCCCTCTGATGTGACATCTGAAATGTCCCTAGTGCCCAAACATGAGCCGAGCAACAAAGCATCAGCCGATATATTCTGTGGTACCAATATCAATCTTGGTCTTTATCTAAGACACAAACAATCAACAATTACAACGTATGGAGAAGAGTTATTGATGTCACCAAGAGAGATATAATGAGAAACGATGACATCAAAATACAGTGAGGCAGACCCCCATCTGCTGGATACATTAAAATAAGGAAAATGCGATCATTTGATCAACTCGGAGACTACAACCTGATTAACTACCACTGAGCGCTAACAACACAAGAAGATTTGGCTACGCGGCACGAAGAAGTACGCATTGCAGATGGATAGACGGCATATTAAAAATATTATAAAAACAACTGTGGAACAGATTTGAGCTGAGAATCGCACTTAACCTCCACCACGTCGCTCAGCGGTTAAAGGTGAATGGAGAAGTCTAGTCAAGATCCTTGTACCTCCGCCACGTCGCTCAGCGGTTAAAGGTGAATGGAGAAGTCTAGTCAAGATCCTTGTACCTCCGCAACGTCGCTCAGCGGTTAAAGGTGAATGGAGAAGTCTAGTCAAGATCCTTAACTTCCGCCACGTCGCTCAGCGGTTAAAGGTGAATGGAGAAGTCTAGTCAAGATCCTTAACTTCCGCCACGTCGCTCAGCGGTTAAAGGTGAATGGAGAAGTCTAATCAAGATCATTGAAATACTTCATGAAACAACGTAGTAAACCAAGTTACCAATCACTGCACGTGAACCTGTTTGCATTCGGCTACGTAGTGATATGACTATTTGTTTTCGGCTAAATAGTCAAATGTCTCTATTAGTTTTCGGTTCAACACTTGTATGTCTGTAATCGTATTCGGCTAAGTAGTTGAATGTCTCAAATCGTATTCAGTAGAATAGTTGCATTCCTCTATTCCTGTTTGGCCGAATATTTAAAACAATAAATCCTTATGGTACGGTTATAACCGCGGACAGAATGACCGGGTGACCACAACGTCCAGCAAAGAGGTGGTGTGCTAGTTGCTACATGGCATCTCTGACTGCAGGTCATAGTGATTCATTCAGTGATATCTCTGACTGCAGGTCATAATGATTCATTCAGTGGCATCTCTGACTGCAGGTCATAATGATTCATTCAGTGATATCTCTGACTGCAGGTCATAATGATTCATTCAGTGATATCTCTGACTGCAGGTCATACCGACTAATTCAGTGATATATATGACTGCAGGTCATACTGACTCATTCAGTGATATATATGACTACAGGTCATTCTGACACATTCCATGATATCTCTGGCCGCAGGTCAGACTGACGAAGACTGCTTTCTGTGTTATTGAGCATGTTGGAAAATATAACAATGATACTGTACTCCCTTTGTCTTTTTGCTACATAATAAGAAGAATTTAGGGCAACTGCAACTAGCTTCCTTGCTGGAAGCCCGTACAAAGTACACATATATGTCCAAGCATCGATGTATGTGTTATTACGGCAGGAGATAATATCTGCACAGAAAATATGAATACCTAAACACAAACATGTAAACAGTGTAGTTAAACTTAAAAGGTGCAGACACAAGCAGTTAAACAGTATAGTTTAGCATAAAAATAACAAATACGAACAGCTAGACATTATAGTTAAATATAAAAAACGCACACACACACAGTTAAACAGTATAGTTGAACATGAAAGTACACACACAGACAGTTAAACAGTGTAGCTAAGCATACAAATTACACATACAAACAGCTTAAAATTATAGTTAAACATAAAAAAGGCACACACACACAGTTAAACAGTATTGTCAAACATGAAATGGGCAAACACAAACACTGAAACATGAAGAAGGCACACATAAATAGCTAAACATGAAATGATCACTCAAAACAGTTAAACAATATAGTTAAGCATAGAAACGACAGACACAAACACGATCATAACTATATACTCACACTATCTGTCATATCCCGCGGGAAAGCCGGACTGAATACCAAAATAGGCCAAACCCATTTCACGATGTTACCTATATCATCGAGGTCTGTACTGGAAGTGCACTGCATCCATAGATCGGGTAGCACATCTCCCTTGCCTGGTAGTGGATGCTACCTGAAATGGCAGGTATATTTGTCGCTACTATTCTGTCAATCTCTAAACTTATATCTCTCAGGCCAGCTTGATAACATACTAGAATATTTGCTTCGTTCCTTCACTCAGCTCTCCATGAAGCAAAGTCAGACAAATTGAATAATTCTAGTTTTTATATATGCTTTGACCAGAAAGTAAAACTTTTTAAAAATCGAGCAAGTCTGGATGAGATAAACCTACAACAGGAAGGACAAAAAGAAAACGAATTTAGTTATCAAAATAAATATCAGGTTGTGAATACACATCTACGTCGTGCCAAGAGGAACCGGAGATGTGTCCTCTCCATGTCTATAAACAATACGCACAAATAAACAGCAACGCGCTGACTGTCTGCCCTCGCTTTCCTGGCATGGACGCAGAGATCTGGAAGAAACGTTCCAAAACGGTGATGTTCCGTTTAACTAAGCAGGGACAGCCATAAAAGTCACATACATCGAGATGAACAGAAAGAAAGGATGCATGAACGCATTTAAACAAGCAGAAGTCAGAATATACAATAAGAAAATCTGCAGAAAGGGTTAGGATATGAACAAATAGAAATGGAGGTGTGGCATTAAAAGGTCAGTGATTGGTAAGACGCGAAAGTGATATACAATTCAATAATATCTGGTTGCAATTATATATACAAAAGGTAATGGACGATAGGTAATGGACGAGAGGTAATGGACGAGAGGTAATGTATCAATCAATCAATGAGAACATATTTTGCTCCCACTGGAGTATATGTTTTCAGCAAATACGTTCTTGGCGAACAGCAAATGAACACCAAGTCGTCAAACATCGATGTTATTGATGTATCTCTGGCTCAGAGTTTCTAGAGATCATAGGATAGCTAGCCCCATCTACAACTTCCATAGTTGCATCTTATGACACGCCTGGCAGGTTACAGTGTTACCATTCTTTGCGCACCTGTCTTGTCCCGGTAACACCGAGGTGGTGCATCAGAGAAGGACACAGTCGGGTAGTAATTGAATCAATAACACAACCTGACAGATTACAAACTGAGAAGACAACAAGGAAAACATTACCAACAAATAGGGAAATCTACAGATGGGTGGACGGAAGATTTAGTCATGTTGAGAACATCTAGGAAGATTAGTAGAGCCACAGAGGAGAACTACATACGCTGTTTGAGATAAAGGAGTACGCTAGTGACAAAAAACAAGATAACTTGAACGAAGTGTAGACGGATTAGAAGCAGGGAGCAGGAAGTATTTGGATGTGATAATAGTATAATCATCACCACCATTTTATGAATGTATATGTATATGTATATATATAAGTGTGTGAGTGTATATATGTTTTTGAGTAATGTCTGTGTGCCTATATATGCGAGTGGTGGTTGTGTGTGAATCTGTAAGTATTACTGTGTGCTGTTTTTGTGCGTTTGTGTGTGAGTATTAGAGCGACGAGCGTGTGAGGGAGAAAGGCGGGGGGGGGGGGGGAATGGGGGGGGGGGGGTGTTTGGTGTTACTGTGTGCGTATTAGTCAATTAAAATAATGTTTGGGTGCGTTTTTAAAGGGGACGTGTGTGTGTGTGTACTGTCTCAGAATGTATGTGAATGTGCATTTTATGTTTTGTGTGTTGTGTTGTGTTTGGGTGTGTTTCTGTATGTGTTTCAGTTTGGTGGTGCTTCTATTTCTGTTAAGTCTATTTCTGTGTGAGCATCAGAGAGAGAGTGTTGGTATTGATGACTACGTGTGTTTCAAATGTGTGTCACTGGCAGGAGTAGACTAGACATTCACCTCAGGACTCACTGATGAGGTGCGACACATGTCTGACTGCAGTTGGTCTCATCGCTGGCGACGGACTGCAGTTTTGTGTGTTTGGGTTTGTACGTGTTATGTGTCTGTTTCTGTGTTCGTTTGTATGCATGTGTATTCGTGTTCTTCGTATGTGTGTGTGTTTGTATGTTGATGTAAGCGCTTGTGGATGTGTATGTGCTGCGACGCTCATATTTATCTACGGGGCAAGGAGTAGACAACTCTCACCTGACATGACCGTGACTGACCCACTGTTATTATTCCTCTCTCGCGCTCTCTCTCTCTCTCTCTCTCTCCCGCTCTCGCTCTCTCTCTCTTCTCTTTCTCTCACTCTCTTGACAGCTGAGTCGTGCACATTTTATTATTTAATCAAAAGGTGCTGCCAATCCCTCTCCTCCTCGCTCTGTCCTGGATCTCTTTTTCAACAAACAAATTTCCAAACTGGACTGTCTTTTCCCCTCTTCGTTTCCCTTGTACACTCCTCTTCCGATACCCTCGCAGACTCCTCTCTCAATACCCTCACACACTCCTCTTCTAATACCCTCACACACTCCTCTTCCGATACCCTCGCACACTCCTCTTCCGATACCCTCGCACACTCCTCTCTCAATACCCTCACACACTCCTCTTCTAATACTCTCACACACTCCTCTTCCGATACCCTCGCACACTCCTCCTCCGATACCCTCGCACACTCCTCCTCCGATTCCCTCACACACTCCTCTTCCGATTCTCTCGCACACTTCCCTGTTCCATACCCTCTCACACTCCCCTGTCCAATACCTCTCGAACACTCCCCTGTCCGCTATCCTAGCACAATCCCCTGTCCGATACCCTTCCATACTCCTCTATCCGCTACCCTCGCAAATTCCTCTTCCGATACTCTCACATACTCCCCTGTCCGAAACCCTCGATACACTCCCAAACTCCTCTTCCTTCGTTCCCCGCAATGTTTATCACTTCCAATGTACACATGTTACCGTGTTACGCTCACACTGAGGCAGTAACCCCTTTCCTTGTCTCACTCCTGTTTTATTTGTTATTACGTTCAGTACTCGCTTTTTTCTTCCTCCAATAACACTCAAAAGCCATGACCTTGTTAATTCAGGTGTGTTTAAACATGGAATTGCACATTTGTGTTTTATGTACGAACAAAACAAGGACAAATGGTTTGAATTACAAACACTAGAGATGCACGAATATATAATATCAGACAATAGGGCTTCTAAGTGGAAAAGCAAGTTAAGACGGAAGGACGATATAAATGAAACTCTGTTGGTTCTCTCTTGGCAATATCCACAGTCATACAGTCAGAACACGTGCAAAGAGGCAGCTCGTCACGGAGGTCACGCGGATGACATCTCCCCACAACGGTCACACAGATGGCCTCTCCCCACAGCGGTCACGCAAATGGTATCTCCCCACAGCGATCACACAGATGGTATCTCCCCACAACGATCACACAGATAGCAGAACAACCAAGATTGGCCCTTCCAGCAACGGTTACACAAAAAAAATATTTAAAACATACAACACCCCTCTCCCTCTCTATGTTGCCCCGCCCCCTCACCATAACCGTCCTCTCTCAAATGATTGTCATACAATTGTACGTGTACAAAGATTTTGCCTCACAACAGCGGTCCCACACATAGCTCATGAACAAAGATTGTACCTACCCATGGAGGTCAGACAGTTAGAACACGAACAAAGGTTGTACCTACCCACTGAGGTCAGACAGTTAGAACACGAACAAAGATTGCGCATCTCTACGGAGAGCACACACACAGCGCACGAAAAAAGATTGTATCTTTCCACGGAGATCACAAAAATGGCACACGAACGAAGATTGTACCTCCCCACGGTGGGTATACATATAGCACACGAACAATGATTGCACTCCCCATGTCGGGCACACAGATAACCCACGAACAAAGATTGCGTCTCCAAGCGTCGGGCACATATACAACAACTAAGATAAAACTTACCCACACTGGCCACACAGATGGCACAAGAACGAAGATTACAGCCCCCCCCCCCCCTCCCCTAGCCGGCCACACAGATGGCACAAGAACGAAGATTACAGCTCACAAAACAGGTCACACAGATGGCACAAGAACGAAGATTACAGTTACCCCGGCCGGACACACAGATGGCACAAGAACGAAGATTACAGCTCACAAAGCAGGTCACAAAGATGGCATCAAAACGAAGATTACACCACCCCCTGCCGGCCCCACATATGGCACCAGAACGAAGATTACACCGCCACCTGCCGGCCACACAGATGACAGACGAACTATATATGTGCGATCCTTGTGTCACCCAATGCCATTAGTGGTTATACATGATAACATTCTTGCATATTAATATCACCTAACACGACGTTGTGTGAATATTAAAACAGTGGTTTTTTTTCAGAAAGATTTGTTTGATATATTGTACGTTCATGATTTTTGAAGCGTTCTGGCAGTTTACAGCTTGACAGCACAATACTGATACTCCATTTTGTGGCAATATTTAAAGCCTATACGCAGCATACACTGGGTAAATGTAAGCTAAGCTGATGTCCACTTCTTGTGACAGGATATACCGCAGCCCCCAACACATACGTATGGAGAGAGATACAGGTTATGGATGACAAGGAATAACAGGACGACCACATTAACAAATTTCAGTGAAGGAGTTTTTGTCCCTTGCTGAGATCTGCCTGGTATATTTGAAAGCAGACTTATGGACTGAAACATGTACACACTGTATTTGTTCAACAATAACCGGGCATGTACCGATGACATCTTGTAAAACCAATTTCTATACATCTGAGTAGTAGAGTTGCAAAACGATCGAATTTTGGGTTGGATGAAAGTTGTCGGCACGTTCCAGTCCACCCGGCTGTAAATAGTACCTAATTTACTGTTATTAAGGAATAGCAGCAAAGAAGAGAACCTGCCACTACACCTCATACAATAATTAGGCCCAGTACATTAACGTATCTAACACTTCATCTCCGATAGCACTGTCTGTTATGGATCTAACTTTAGGTTACTCTATAATCAGATTGAAAAAGTGAATATGTATACACACACACACACACAGATATATATACATGCACGCACACACACACACGCGCGCAAACACACACATTCACGTATATATATATATATATATATATATATATATATATATATATATCAACACACATAAAAAGAGAGAGAGAGAGAGAGAGAAAGAAAGAGAGAAAGAGAGAGAGAGAGAGAGAGAGAGAGAGAGAGAGAGAGAGAGAGAGAGAGAGAGAAAAGCAAACAAAGTGTAACGAAAATCAGAATACGATGATAAAACGAGTCAAAAATATCACCTCATAGCAGAAATAGTGTTTGCTGTGTTGGTCATAAGACGGAGTGTACGTGCCACTGAACATTAGATAACTAAAAATAAAGGAGGATAGACAGGAAGTGTGTACACGTGGACAGGAATATAAACACTCAGAGGAAGGTATCATCCAACGATTTGACGGAGTGACAGTCAGTCTACAGCATAAAACAGGAAAACATAGACATTCATACAGGAAGAGGTAAGGAAGAGGTAGATAGGTCATCTGTCTCAAGAAGACGCAGCATGTGTAAAACATCTTTGGTGTTCATCCTGAACAGAACGTTGTGTCGTAGTTTACAGCGAGGCTGCGATACCTCCACCTTTTGGCCAAACACATCCGCTTTCAGCTGATTTTCTTTAGTACCGGGTTTGCCCTCCTTCTGCCATCACTATCCCACTAGTCTTGTTTTTTGTATGTGTTTTGTTGTTTTGCATGTGTTTTGTTGTTTTTGCATGTGTTTTGTTGTTTTGCATGTGTTTTGTTGTTTTTGCATTCGCCTCATTTCTCTATTTTCCAAAGGGTGTGCGTTGCACTATGTTTTTATTTTGCGCCTGTCGTTCCAATGCATCCGACTTCGGCATGCATTTTATGTAAGGGTCTGCTTTATTCTGCATTTTCTAAGAGCTTGCTTCCCCAGGGTAATGGCCGATGGTGTGATGGAGCAGTAAACCCAGCACTTTTGCTTTGTGAACCGTGTCAGTTAATCATTAGCCCACGCCGTCTCTGTACTACACTACACTAGTGACCAGGGCCTCCTGTTTCCAGGGCTGTAGTGTGGACACAGAATAGGGCCTTGGTCAGCTATCGTTCGCTAACCCTGATGCAAGGAGCCAGCTATGAGTCGCTGACCCTGATGCAAGGAGCCAGCTATGAGACGCTGAACCTGATGCAAGAAGCCAGCTATGAGACTCTGAACCTGATGCAAGAAGCTAGCTATGAGACGCTGAACCTGATGCAAGAAGCCAGCTATGAGACTCTGAACCTGATGCAAGAAGCCAGCTATGAGACGCTGAACCTGATGCAAGAAGCCAGCTATGAGACGCTGAACCTGATGCAAGAAGCCAGCTATGAGACGCTGACCCTGATGCAAGAAGCCAGCTATGAGACGCTGACCCTGATGCAAGAAGCCAGTTATGGTTCGCTAACTCTGGGGTCAGATAGAGACGTAAAAACACGGAGTGAGAGAGAAAGAGTGAGAGGGAGATACAAACAGAGAGGGAGAAAAAGAGAAAGACAGAGAGATAGAATAGGATGATGCCTGAAGAGAAAGGCTAGACTTCAGTGTACTAGCTAACACATGATAACACGAATCCACACATCACACACAATACCCATACACATGTTGAGAGAGAGAGAGAGAGAGAGAGAGAGAGAGAAATGCCCTCCCCTCCAGCACCCCCAAAATGTAAATCAATTGAACATATATGCACACACACACCCATACACACCCACACCTACACTCACAACCACATACACACACCAACACTCACACCCACACACACACGCACTCACACTCAAGCCCACACACACACACACTCACACCCACACCCACCCACACACACACACACACACACCCACACTCAAACCCACACACACACACACCGACACTCACACCCACACACACACACACACACCGACACTCACACCCACACACCCTCACTCACACCCACAAACACACTCACACCCACACCCCCACTTGAATTAGAGTTACCAAACCGAAACCTTACATGATACTTCTACAACAGCATCGAGTCTTTGTCAACCCTCAGACAATGAAACCGGCACTATTGGATGAGCGAGTAACAAGAAAGAATAGTGCCGTTTTGTTTACTCTACCTATACCTTGTATCCCATCTGTCTATCTCTGGTTTAGAATATCTGCATCACGTCTGGTGCACAATAAACAATACTGGTGAGCGCGTGTAGTTGTACGGAGTGGGGCGTGGCTAGGTTTATTGGTGTCAGGTCTGGCGATGGCTGGGTTCATTCATTGTGGATGGCACCTGGCGGATGGTCGCTACTCTAAGAGACTCTTGATTAACTTCTTTGACCGGCTCGCCTCACACAGCCATAATAATGTTAGCCTGGACTGAACTTTTATTTTACTTACAAATATATATATATATATATATATATATATATATATATATATATATATATATATATATATATATATATGTATATATATATATATATATATATATGTCTGTCTGTCGGTATGGCTATATTCTTTTGTCCCGTAAGTTCTGTGTCTGCCTCTCGAGTTGTTTCTAGGTCAGGATTTCTGTCTCCATATTGGTCCTTCTGTTAGTAAATTTGTTCGTCTCTGAATATTTTAGTCTTATTCTGTATCGACTTTTCTGCTAGTAGATCTGTCTGTCTCTTTCATTGTTAGTCTTATTCTGTATCGACTTTTCTGCTAGTAGATCTGTCTGTCTCTTTCATTGTTAGTCTTATTTTGTATCGACTTGGCTGCTAGTAGATCGGTCTGTCTCTTTCATTGTTAGTCTTATTCTGTATCGACTTTTCTGCTAGTAGATCTGTCTGTCTCTTTCATTGTTAGTCTTATTTTGTATCGACTTGGCTGCTAGTAGATCGGTCTGTCTCTTTCATTGTTAGTCTTATTTTGTATCGACTTGTCTGCTAGTAGATCAGTCTGTCTCTTTCATTGTTAGTCTTATTCTGTATTGACTTTTCCGTTAGATGGTTAATCTGCCATGTCATCACTCTGGTCGGATTGTCTGTAAATCTGTCTCTTTGCCGTTTAATTTGTCGGTATGTCTCTTTATCGATTTTATTATCTGTCGGATCTTATGTCAGTAAGTCTGTCTCTGTCGATCTGATTCTTTATCGGATCTTGTGTCGGTAAGTCTCTCTCTCACGATCTGATTCTCCGTCAAATATTGTGTTGGTAAGTTCCTCTCTGTCGAATCTTGTGTCAGTAAGTCACTGTCGCAGGATTTCTGACGCCCCTTCCCCTTACCCACCTTCCCTACTGGTCCTATTGTTTATATATCTCATTCGTGAAACTGCAATATGTCTGTTACGCAACGGGATATTTAAGGTCGGTGTGTACCAGAGTGCAAGTCTGTCTATTTATCTGATAATTTAATCATCTACAGTATTTTGTTTTGTACAGGAATAATTCTAGTAAGTATCACCTCACACTAGGCGTTGGTCTGTAACTTTGTTTGTCTGAATGTTTCTCGCTGCTTATCCAACTTCCCCTACCAGGTGGTAGACAGGGGAAAGAACAGATGGACATTCTCTCTGGCAAACCTCCACATCGGTACTAGTATCAGAACCAGGCAGCAACCAATAGCCTGAACAACTTCCAGGTTGAGACGCCCTTGAATCAAGCATTTTTTCTAGTATTAGAACTACCAGATTCAAATCACGGAACAAGTCGGCGCACCAGAGCAGACTGACGTAACGATGTTCTGTCTCACCTCACTCTGTTTCACTCTGTTTCACTTCACGTACGAGATTAGAAGGTCTTTTTTATCTCCGAGATATATCCACTACACTTCACGTACCAGAATTGAAGGTCTTTGATATCTATTATATCTCCAAGTCATTTCACATACCAGACTTGAAGATTCTTCATATCGTCTAGCTGTCTCCACGCCACTTCGTGTACCGGACTTCAAGGTCCTCGATGTCGTCCAGCTATCTCCACGCCACTTCGTGTACCGGACTTCAAGGTCCTCGATGTCGTCCAGCTATCTCCACGCCACTTCGTGTACCGGACTTCAAGGTCCTCGATGTCGTCCAGCTATCTCCACGCCACTTCGTGTACCGGACTTCAAGGTCCTCGATGTCGTCCAGCTATCTCCACGCCACTTCGTGTACCGGACTTCAAGGTCCTCGATGTCGTCCAGCTATCTCCACGCCACTTCGTGTACCGGACTTCAAGGTCCTCGATGTCGTCCAGCTATCTCCACGCCACTTCGTGTACCGGACTTCAAGGTCCTCGATGTCGTCCAGCTATCTCCACGCCACTTCATGTACCGGACTTCAAGGTCCTCGATGTCGTCCAGCTATCTCAAAGCCACTTCGAGTACCAGAATTGAAGGTCCTCGATATCATCCAGCTATCTCCAAGCTACTTCATGTACAAGACTTGAGGATCCTTCATATCGCCCAGCTATCTCAAAGCCACTTCACGTGTCAGACTTAAATGCTTCATTTCTTTTAAATATGTCCCGGCTACTTCACGTGTCAGACTTAAGTGCTTCATTTCCTTTAAATATGTCCCGGCTACTTCATGTATCAGACTTGAAGGTCCTTCATATCCTTTATATACATCCTGGCAACTTCACGTGCCAGACTTGAATGTCCTTGCTATTCTTTAAATATATCCTGGCTACTTCACGTGCCATACTTGAAGGTCCTTGATATCTCCACGCTACTTCACACATTTCACCGCGACCGTTGTTGGAATGGCGTATGATTTACGACCTGGCTTCTTATCGTTCATTAGATCCCGTTCCGATCCAGGGATTAACATTCTCAGTAACATCAATGGATCAGATTAGGCTCTTAGCGGTTAAACAGAGATCCTTTTGGCTGCTCAGTTGGTTCCATTAAGGATGATAAGGGGCATGCCATCCTCTGATAGAGGTTAAGGGGGCAGTGCGGTTTTTCATGCAGACGGCAATGTTTTTGTTGTGATGTGCAAGTTTTGTTTGTGGAATATTGAATAGTAGTCATGGGAATAATTAGCAGGATGGAAATTGAGGATATGTAGATTGATAGATGTGGATTGATAGATGTGAATTGATAGATTTCGATTGATAGATGTGGATTGATAGATGTGAATTGATAGATTTCGATTGATAGATGTGGGTTGATAGATGTGGATTGATAGATGTAGATTAATATATTTGGATTACTAGATGTGGATAAATAGATGTTGATTTATAGATGTGGACTGATATATGTGGATTGATAGATGTGGATTGATATATGTGGATTGAAAGATAAAACTACGAAGTGATGTTCAACCTTGAACATAATGGAGAAGTTAGTGTAAGCATACACAATGCATAATGTGTACCGTGCAATACAAATAGCTTAATTGATGAACGGATTGGGTTATACGAAGATATGAACATGTACAGCATGCCTCGATGTTGACAATGAGCTACACAAAAATAAAGCGAGATTACGAGCAACATGGAAAATGGTTTCGTATAACTGACTTCCCTGCAGTTGGAAACCTCTTCATTTGCTCAGCTCATTCATTATCGAAAGTGACCACGACAGACGTCCCTGAAAGGCGAAAGTGACCATGACAGAACACAGACTTCCCTGCAGTTGGAGGCCTCCACATTTGCTCAGTTCATTCATTAGCGAAAATGACCACGACATGCTTCCTTGCAGGCGAAAGTGACCATGACAGAACACAGACTGTAGAACACGCCGCGGTTCTGACAGTTTCAACTGGGTCGACATGATAGTTTTGCCAAATTCTGATCACGACGTGATTTGAACCTGGTAAGTTGGGCTTGCAAGCAAAACTCACAATCCCTAGGCCACCCATTCTTCAAGATAAAGGAAACGTGATCGTATATATAATAAGAGAAGTATGAGGGACGTTCAAATCAAACCGATACTTTTTTGTTTTAGTTCTACCTGACTGGGTTATAGCATGCTGGAACTACTATAATTTAGTTAGAGGCACTTGTGTCTTATTATTTCTAGGTGGCCCACATGTCATGGGTCAGTCACGTGATATATAAATATAAATGGCGTACAACTATGAAAGGGCTTGCATGAGACAGCGTGTTGTGATGAAGTTACGCGTGAAAGAATACGTGAAACATGCTGAAATTTACAAAAGACTGAAATCACAATACGGCGATGAGACACTAAGCCGCAGTAAGACATTTGAATGGTGTAATCGTTTAAGACAAGACCGCTCATCCGTGAGTGATGGGTCAGGCGTGGTGGTTTTCAACGCACCAAAGTCATACCTGTGAATATTCAAATTGTGGAACGCCTTATCCTGGAAAATCGACACATAACCTGTCGCGAAATTCCACAAGAAGCAAGTCTTTCTGTAAGAACGGTGAACACTATTATTCATGAATATTTTCATTTTAGAACGGTTAATGCACGGTTTGTGCCAAGACAGCTTTCCGCTTTTGACCGGCAGACACGAGTTCAAGTATCCACTGAATTGAAGGAACTTTTTGCATAGAAGAACATCACCTTTTTTTATCACTTTATAACACGTGACGATACCTGGGCACATAATTATAGTTCTGAATCGAATCTGGCTTCCAAGCAGGGGGATACCATGCAATCACCACCATCCAAAACAATGTTGGACAGTTGCGTCTGCTGGTAAAGTGAAGGCGAGTGTTTTCTTGGAAAAACTTTACATCATTCCTGTTGATTTACTACCCCGTGATGCCACTATCAACAATTAAAGGAACCTATGCACTTTGAGTGATGTGCCTGAACGTCTGCTAAAAAGACGACCTGATTTTATCACGAAAGGCTACCTGCTCCTGCAAGATAACGCCCGACATCATACGGCTCACCGCACTATGTGACCTCTGCAGCAACCCGGCTAGGGGGTATTGCGATATCCATAGTGCAGCCCAGACCTCGCTCCAAATGATTTCCACCTGTTTGATCCCCTAAACAAATGTCTTGGAGTTTAGCATTTCAGCACTGATGGCGAAGTGAAACAGACTGTCTTGTATTGGTTCAGACATATGGATTAATCTTTCTACGTTGAAACTTTTAAAGAATTATTTAAACGCCGCGATAAGTGCAAAAACGGTGCAGGAGATTTTTTTTTTTTAAAACAGGTGTCATTTTGACTAATTGAAAACATTATTTTACTTGCAGAAAAAAAGTCTCAGTTTGACTTCGTACTCGTATACACAAACAGCGAATTAAATAGACAATTAGATAGTGAAGTGAAGTGACGAAATATGGAGATAGTGTGGTGAAACATTTCGATAGTGAAGTGAAAGTCGAGGATATGATACCCATCAATGAGACTATGCGTGCTGCAGGTACTTTGCCCAACTTCCAGTTCGCCAGAATCAAGGCGCAACAAACAGCTCTCAAATCCATCACTGGCAAGAACATAACATAAGGGAGAGCAGATTGAGCGATGGGTTCAGCACTATTCTGAGTTCTACTCGTGTGACAATATTGTCATTTCCACACACCTTGACTAGGGAATAGACAGGTGTATAAACTGACTAGGGAATAGACACGTGTATAAACTGACTAGGGAATAGACAGGTGTATAAACTGACTAGGGGAGTAGACACGTGTATAAACTGACTAGGGAATAGACAGGTGTATAACCTGACAAGGGGAGTAGACATGTGTATAAACTGACTAGGAGATAGACACGTGTTAACCTGGCTAGGGAATAGACACGTGTATGAACTGACTAGGGAATAGATACGTGTATAAACTGACTAGGGAATAGACATGTGTATAAACTGACTTGGGGATAGCCACATTTATAAATAGACTAGAGAATAGACGTTATTAAACTGACTAAGGAATAGTCACATGTATAAACATACTAGGGAATAGATAGGTGTATAAACTGACTAGGGAATAGATACGTGTATAAACTGACTAGGGGATAGATACGTGTATAAACTGACTAGGGGATAGATACGTGTATAAACTGACTAGGGGATAGATACGTGTATAAACTGACTAGGGGATAGATACGTGTATAAACTGACTAGGGGATAGATACGTATATAAACTGACTAGGGAATAGATACGTGTATAAACTGACTAGGGGATAGATACGTGTATAAACTGACTAGGGAATAGATACATGTATAAACTGACTAGGGGATAGATAGGTGTATAAACTAGAGAATAGGCACGTTTATATACTGACTAGGGATTAGACATATGTACAAACTGCAACTTTCTGCTTCACTACTGTGCACGTGTGCATCACACGAACAAACTGTTGAACGGGTTTTTCATTACCAGCATCTGTACATCCAGTTGAGCAAGATGCAATGGTCCAAAGATTCAACTCAACTCAAACATGTAAGGAGCTCAAGAACAGCTCCAAACAACGATCGAATTCATCACGGAAACTCGCTTGACAGTACACATAAAATATAGGCAATCAATAGAAGAAAAAGAAATAGTTGAAGGAGAAGAAGAAGAAGAAGAAGAAGAAGAAGAAGAAGAAGAAGAAGAAGAAGAAAAATAAGAAGAAGAAGAAGAAGAAGAAGAAGAAGAAGAAGAAGAAGAAGCCAGAACAGAAGAAAAAATTAAAGAAAAAGAAGAAGAAGATGAAGAAGAAGAAGAAGATATGCAGACATGGACGTGTATATATTTACGCGTCAAAAAAAGAAAACACTGATGTTTAGACAGACATGTGTAGGAAAGTGTATTATCAGACCACAACATTCACCAATTTAGACTTTCCTTTCTCTGTGAAGTGAAGACCAACATAAGAATATACAAAAACAAGTAACGAAACCAACAATTTTCACACAAAAAGTAGGGAAAAGTTGTCAATGCATCATAATATCAATCTAACACGTGAGATTGGAGTTCGGTTCAATGAAAATATATATCAATGTTCTCTAGTGTGAAGACGATGCCATTTCTGTTATACTGTAGCCCTATTATATCTTAATGTACAGCTGTGTTTTTATCTGACCCAGGGCTAAGATCAATGTCAGCTTAACTTTGCTAAAAAATGTAAGATTCTCAAGGCTCGTCTATGCTCTAACTGCAGTGCGACTCGTGGACTTAGCAAGTGAAGACGAGGCTATCTGTTTCAGAAAGAAATGCATTCAGGTGAAAGAGAAGGCCAACTCTACCTCTTTGGTGAAAGGGATTATGTGAGAAAAGATAAGGAGGCAGAGCTCCCTAATTGGATGCTTTTTCTGGCCTAATGGACGTTGGATTGTGGAGAAAAAAGATGGAGGGTGGAAAAAAGGATGAATTCGGGAAAGAGCAGATAGAAGATCAATAAATAAGTGGGGGATGCAGAAAGTGCATTTTAATACATAATTGGTGAAATAGAAAGAAAAGTAAAAGAATAAAAGTAGAAGAAGAAGAAGAAGAGAAGGGGTGGAAGAAGAAGAAGAAAAGAAGAAGAAGAAGAAGAAGAAGAAGAAGAAGAAGAAGAAGAAGAAGGAGAAGGTGGAGGAGGAGGAGATGAAGAAAACGTTGTACTAATAGAAGAATTATAAAAATAATAGCAAATTCATAAGTACTTTTTTTATTATCTATGAAACATTTGTGTGCGTTGCCAGAATCTATGCATTCTCGTAATAGGATTCACATACCGGCCAGATCTTTTATTTTAGCTTGAATTCGTTTAGTAGAATTTTGGTTTCGAAAAATCGAGTACTAGATCAAAGATCAAACTGGTCCTTCAAGCTCAAGTCTTGTACTTTCAATGTTTGTTTAGAATTGTTTTCTGTTGTAGACGCCAAGTTGATATAGTTGTTTGGGCAGATGACGCGATGTTCCCAGGTCCTAACATCTCCCTTACACCATGTCCTGACCTACTTGTCTAATCTGGTGTGCCAATGTTCACAAGAGTTTTCTTGTTATTGTTGTGTTTCTGGAATTACTCATTTATGTTGCAGTTGCTTGTTGCAAGCTGTTACGAACGAGGGCAACATTGAGTCAATTTCGGGCAACTTGTCGATGTTAAGTTACGACAGACGAAGACAACATTCAGTCATGTCCCAAGTCGGGCATGTTAAGTTACGACAGACGACGTCAAGATTCAGTGAATGTCCCAAGTCGGGCAACTCGTCGATGTTAAGTTACAACAGACGACGACAAGATTCAGTCAATGTCCCAAGTCGGGCATGTTAAGTTACGACAGACGACGTCAAGATCCAGTCAATGTCCCAAGTCGGGCATGTTAAGTTACGACAGACGACGTCAAGATTCAGTGAATGTCCCAAGTCGGGCAACTCGTCGATGTTAATTTACAACAGACGACGTCAAGATCCAGTCAATGTCCCAAGTCGGGCATGTTAAGTTACGACAGACGACGTCAAGATTCAGTCAATGTCCCAAGTCGGGCATGTTAAGTTACGACAGACGACGTCAAGATTCAGTCAATGTCCCAAGTCGGGCAACTCGTCGATGTTAAGTTACAACAGACGAGCAGAGAGATCTACTGTTCTTCCATCTCGACGAATATTCTCTGGTAGCGATCTTACAGTGCTTCTTCCAACATTCCATGGCATACTGAAGAACGAAATACCAGCGTCATTTATGCTGTATTGCAAAGCAAGGATTCTCAGCGCGAACAACATTAAGCTTATCACAGTGTCAAACTTCACCTAGTTGGCCAGGCTGCTACAGCACCGCCTGTTTTCATGTGAACGTCGTAGACATGAAGTAGATTGTTTGTCAGTGTATTTAACCTGACTCTGACATGAGGTGAGATGTTGGTCAATATGTTTAACCTGATCCTGAGGTGGGATGTTGGTCAGTGTGTTTAACTTGACCCCGTGGTGAGATGTTGGTCAGTATATTTAACCTGAACCTGAGGGGGGATATTGGTCAGTATGTTTAACATGACTCTGACATGAAGTAGGATGTTGATCAGTTTGTTTAACCTGACTGACATGAGGTGGGATGTTGGTCCATATGTATCACCTGATCATGAGATGAGGTAGGATGTTGGTCAGTATGCTTGACCTGATCCTGACATTAGGTTGGATGTTTCTCAGTCTATTTGACCTTGACCCTGACGCGGGATGTTGATCAGTTTGCTTATCCTGGGCCTAACGCGAGATTATGATCTGCATGTTTAACCGAACTCTGACATGAGGTGGGATGTTGGTCAGTATCCTTATCATGACCATGCGATGAGATATTGATCTGTATGTTTAACCTGACCTTGACGCGAGATATTGATCTGTAATGTTTAATCTGATCCTGACGCGAGATATTGATCTGTAATGTTTAATCTGATCCTAACTTGAACTACTTACTACGTCTAGTTAGATCAGTTGCCAACAGAACGTAGAATGTTGTCTGTAATAGATATCTATCATTTTATATAGTTTATTTTTTTTAATCTGAATTCTGCTTCATAGAAAATATGTTTCTTTACTTCCTTTTCCAGTATCATTGCCAGGTGCTCATATGAGATTTTCCAAATAATTGCATGTCAAACCTTCGAGCGTAGAAAATCACAGATGTGAACAATTTTCAGTCCCTAGAGACGTGTGTTAGTTGTGCTGTTGAGCCTCTTACATGCTAATATTAGCGACCTTTTCATGTTTCCTTCTGTTATCACATTTGACATCCATTTTTTATGTTGGTACAATGTGCTTTGAATCTCTTCTCATTATCATGACCCCCCCCCCACCCCACCCCCCCCCACCCCCCCCCCCCCCCCCCCCCCCCACCCCCAACCAAAAAAAAAACAATCGGTTCCTTGTATACAAATACAAAGTCGGAAATTCCTCAAATAATTTTACTGACAAAAGCCAATTTCAAACCAAACTGTGCACATTGATGTTTGGACACCTAAAAATGTACAGCCAGCCAGCCATCTGTTACATTGAGTAGGTGTCATGAATTCTGTCTTTTCTCAGGAGATGAACTTTGTGTTACGATAATATACATAGCGATTCCCGAGATGCAAGAGAGTGGTAGAAAAGAGCACGGATGCCCAACATCATGTACTTCCGCGAATAACAATCCGAGTTATCGTCAGACAGGAAGAATACACCTCGAGTTGCGCCCCTCAACTTTAGCGGGCCTGTTTTGGGAGATGAATCACCCGTGTCAGTATAATCATATTTTTTCTTTAATCCAGCGAGATGGATCACGGAGGCACCACACGTCAGCCAATGTGTACAGTTTAATCCTTGGCAGGCGAAAGACAGATGGATGATGACATCGTGGGTTGTTTTCAGAGATGTTCTAAAATTAGACCAGACCAGAGGTCAAGTCCGGGCACCTCTGTGTAGTCTGCTCTAGTCCTGCGGTTTTAACATGTGAGTTGGAATCATCATCAGAGAAGGCCAAGGCGGGAGGCTTGAGTGCAGCTTCACGGCTTGCTCACATCTTCATTTATCAATTTGGGACTAGAAGGTCTAGGGTTGATAACAGATACTGTCTCTCCTTGCTTACTAGATCATTTATCAATTTGGAGTAGGCAGGATGTGTGGGCCGCAGACTGGATCCCGGGAGCCCTTAATTTTGAGGAAGGAATAGGTTCTTCTGCACATGTGGAAAAGACGACAAACGAGAGTTATGCATTGCTCTATCAATTTTATGGTATAAACGATACTGCTACCGAAACCACTGCTGTAAAAGCTCGAACAAGTGTTTTGTCACAGTTTTCCTGAAGGCGGTAAACTGTAGTGGTGGACTTTACTTCAGCTGTAGTGGTGGACTTTACTTCAGCTGTAGTGGTGGACTTTACTTCAGCTGTAGTGGTGGACTTTACTTCAGCTGTAGTGGTGGACTTTACTTCAGCTGTAGTGGTGGACTTTACTTCAGCTGTAGTGAAAGGGGGACAAGAAGTTGTTGTTGCTGTTAAATGCCCACAATGAGTAGGATTACAGTTTTGTGCGCCCTGACAAGTACATTAAGTGTCTGGTTCCACACATCCCGAGCGTGCTGATGGATGTAGACCTGGGTCCTCCAGCTACTATCGGGATCACGTCAATCCCTTAGCTAGTTACCTAGGCTGCCATGAAAACAGCCCATTTCCAGGGAGATCTACTTGGAAGCCGAGGTGAGGGTCTTGACCAGTATATTTTGCCTGACCTTGACCAACATGTATGATCAGTATATTTTGCCTCACCAGAAAAATAAAAAGAAGGAAAATAAAAATAAAAAGACAAAGATGAAGAGAAATTTAAAAAAATAAGAAGCATAGGATGAGAGGTGGTGAAACCCCATAATATGTATCGTCATGTCATGAATAGATTTCATAAATGAAAAGTAAGATGGCCGCGCCTTAGTGGCTGTGCTCTCAGCTCGCTCCGGCGTTTGTGTCGAGTTTTCCGATGTTAGCTGGTTCCTGTTTTGATTATATTTTACAACTCCTTCACCAGGTGGTATCAAGGACTTTATTCTGTTGAATTGATGTGCTATCGATCGGTTATTCTGTTTGTTATGCTGCATTTCATGCCTGGCTCAAGCCGTGGGAAAGCAGTCCACGACGGAGTTCAATGTTCCGCTAAACTGCACATCAGAATTCAGTCCAGATTATCACTACTCAAGGACATTTCTGCTCTGAGTGAAGCCGACTTCCTCCTGTCCACGCCTCACTCCACTGGAGGTTGCACGATAACTCTTCCTTTCTCGTACTGTCAGCACAGAAAGGATCACGCTGACCAACAGATGATCACAATCAGAAGCCTCAGAAGGGGGGGGGGGGAACAGAGAGTTTTCAATGCACAGACACAAAAAGCTTGACATAAGCATTGGTTCAACACACTCCTCGCGGCCCTCATCCAAAGGCAGTGGATTACATGGCTCTACCTGGCCAGTCTGTAGGGATGTCGGTCGACACGCTACGCATGGACACAGTCTCAGCAGTTGGACATGATAGTGGTGGATCGACGAAACGAGCATTTGACGCCTACGCGAACATTATTATTATTATATCATGCTCACTAGTTCATTTTTCACTTTGCGTTTTGACATGAGGTGAAAACAAAAGGTTCTTGTTTGTGGGCGGCCTAGAGTTGATTTAAGGATCCGTGAAAGTCTAGTTAACATTTGTGGGCGGATCACAGCAACGGAAACATACAGTTAACGGCTTTTGTGTATATATATATCTCATTGATGGACTTCGAGATCGCTGTGATCCCGTGGTGAGGTTGCCAGTGTGCTAAATACACCAGCAGCCACGGTAATTCCAGCTCCAATAGCGTATATTAAAGTTGTTGCAGTTAAAAAGCTCGTAGTTGGATCTCAGGCGCAGGCGGGCGGTCCGGCTCGCGCCGGTTCACTGCCCGTTGTCTCCTGCCCTACCGTCTGCCGGCTCTCTCCAATGGGTGCTCTTAGCTGAGCGTCCTGGGTGGCCGGCGCGTTTACTTTGAAAAAAATAGAGTGTTCAAAGCAGGCCTCGGCTGCCTGAATAATGGTGCATGGAATAATGGAATAGGACCTCGGTTCTATTTTGTTGGTTTTCGATACTGGAGGTAATGATTAACAGGGACAAACGGGGGCATTCGTATTGCGGCGTTAGAGGTGAAATTCTTGGATCGCCGCAAGACGAGCTACTGCGAAAGTATTTGTCAAGAATATTTTCATTAATCACGAACGAAAGTCAGAGGCGCGAAGACGATCAGATACCGTCGTAGTTCTGACCATAAACGATGCCGACTAGCGATCCGCAGGAGTTGCTTCGATGACTCTGCGGGCAGCTTCCGGGAAACCAAAGTGTTTGGGTTCCGGGGGAAGTATGGTTGAAAAGCTGAAACTTAAAGGAATTGACGGAAGGGCACCACAACTAGTGGAGCCTGCGGCTTAATTTGACTCAACATGGCCACACACTGAAATGATTGACAAGCCGAGAGCACTTTCGTTGGGTATAATATGGAACGGGTGCTGGAAATAGACCCTCAAAAATTTGGGGCTATCCTCTCGGTAGCTTGACTGTCTCGCAACCAATGTTCGCTAAAGAAATTTACGGAAGGGCACCACCAGGAGTGGAGTCTGCGGCTTAATTTGACTCAACACGCCAATACTGTAGAACGACTGACAAATCGAGAGCACTTTCGTTGGGTGTAATAGTGAACGTGTGCTGGTATTAGACTCACGGAAGACAAGTCAGCTTTTTAACCTTTTAATGAAAGAACGCTACGGAAATCGTGTTTAACCCCGCATAAACCGCAGATTTCAGATACATGGTCATTGACAAACAAAAGCCCTCTATTAATTCGTCTGGTCTAATAGTGAACGGATGGGTGCTGGTAATAGACCATCGGAAGACAGATCAGTTTTACCCTACTAATGACAGTGCGTTGCTACGGTAATCCTGCTCAATTCGAGAGGAGGCTCAGAAATTTTGGTTCACGTACCAGGCTGATAAGCTAGTGGCGCGAGGCTACCATGTGAGGGATTACGGCTGAACGTCTGTAAGTAGGAATCCCGCCCAAAATCTCAGCACCACTGCAATGGGAGGCTTCGACATGGTCGGGACCTGGGGCTCACGCCTCAGCCCTACCCGGTCGAGCCGCAGAAAGAGGTCTCTGCCGTCCGCCGATCAAAGCGGGCGGATAGCTGCTCGATATTCACCCTATACGGCGATGGGGTGCGAAACCACCAACATAAGACTTAGTTCTTGGTTGCGGTGTCGAAAACAGTAAAGCAGCCACCTCACTATGAACTGTCGAGACTCAACCAATGACCATGAGATTTGTCCGCACACTAGGCGAACAACATCTCCGTGACATTACCAGGCTTGTCCCCTGGTTAAATGCACTTCTGCCTCGATCTCTACCTCTGTACGCTATCAGCCATACCAATGGACGCAGAAGAGATGTAGATTAGCGGACATTGCACATCTGCCCTATTGTGTCAACCTCCCAGGTGGCAGGGAATGCTAGGCGTACCATCACTGCAGAGAAGCCAAGAAAATAAAGGGAGCAAAGAGATACCCCACTCACGTGCAAATGCTAATTTCTGGCAGGACGTGACGATCCTGGGATACATACACACTGGACTGCCTCTCTTCCGGGTTAGTACAAACCAGTACATTGTCCATATCATATATCATATCTCATATATCATCACCGCACCCTATAGACACGAGTAGTGAAGACTCGTTAGTCCTGTAAGACAACTTCCATAAGAGAGACAACTCTGATCACAAACAACTGCTGCCTTGCAGATAGGCTGTGGACAGCGAAAGGCTAAGTAGGGCATCACTACAGAAAAACCTGTTGAAATCGGTTGCATTGGGCCACAGGCTTAACGAAACAGTGAAACGTAAATCGCAGTATGATGACAGTACAACTTATCAGAAAAACGTATGGCGCTCATCCTGCGGAGTCCCGCCAGGCAACGAGAGTGCCGGGCCTCATTCCTCGAAGGGGCCCACCCTTGACTACTGCTGGTCACCCACCCATGTGTTGTGGAGTCAAAGCACATGGCTATGAGGCAATTTCTATTGACCAAAAACTCAAGACCCTCAAAATACTACAGTAGAATGCGGAGGGAGCCATTAACAAAAAACACATCACTTGCATGAAGGTAAGATTGACGTGGCCTGTATCCAAGAAACGCACCTCAACAGCAACCATAAATTCTGAATCAGAGGATACCAGGCCTTCCGCCTGGACAGAGAAGGTCACAAAGGAGGGATTCTGATACTGACCCGTAACTGCATATCGAGTAGCGCGGTAGCTGTCAATCACACCTGACAAGCAGAAATTGTAGGAGTTGACATAATGGCTCAAGAGACGAAGATCCGCATCTTCAACCTGTACGGACCACCAAATAAAGACCTATCGCTCTCGAGTATGGAAGTCAAAGACTCCAACTGCATAATAGTTGGAGACTTCAAAAGCCACTCGGAGAGATGGGGATACTCGGACACAGACAGCAGAGGTGACGAAGTGGAAGATAAGGAGATAGACACAAATCTCCATCTAATTAATAGGCCGGAGGACAGCCCTAGCTTCTATTCTAGAACATGGCATACCACCTCGACTCCAATTTGGCCTTCTCCACAATGGACATCCACCATAAAATAGACCGCCAGGTGCTTAACCAATTGGCAGGTAGCGACCACAAGCCAATTAGGCTAGAAATTGATATGGAAGTAGGCCCACAGGAAACAAAAACCGCTCCTACGTTGGAATTACAAACGAGCCGACTGGGACAGATTTGCAATCCTGACAGATGGGCTGTGTGAAACCATCAACGCACGAAATAACAAAATGAAACCCATGGTTGAAAGCCTAAGCAAACCAATAATGCAAGCTGCCACTGAAACCATCCCAAGAGGGGCAAGGATAAATTATAAGCCCTATTGGAATGATGAGTTGCAGAAAGCGGAAGACGCAGTCACAAATGCTAGGAACATGGCAGAGCGAGAACAATCAACAGAGGCAAATATCGCCCTCCAAGCCACGGCGAAATACAAATACACTGTATACCAAACAGCAAGAGAAAGCTGGAAAAACAAAACAGAAAGTCTCAACTTAGACAAAGAAGGGACCAAACTATGGAAGTTAGTCAGAGGAATGAACGACGAAACTCCGTCAAACAAACAAATTACCATCAAGCAGGGCGAAAACTTTCTCACTGGCAAAAAAGCGAACCACTATGCCAAAGCGAACCACATAGATGTCCCTGCAGATAGGCACACGGACATTAATGAAGAGCAAAAGGGGCACGACAACATCAGTATGGCACCAGAAGAGCATATGATGGCAAAACTAACAATGAGCGAAATGGAAGAGGCCATGAGAACATTAAAGAAAAGGAAATCTCCCGGAAAAGACGGGATAACAAACGAAATGCTGATGGGGCTGGGCCAAACAGCAAAGAGGAAACTGCTATCAGTCCTGAACCAAAGCTGGAAAAGGGGTATTGTACCCAAGGCATGGAAAGACGCAGTACTTGTACCAGTACCAAAGAAAAGAAAAGACAAAACAGATCCAAATGGATACAGGCCTATCCGCCTACTGAGCTGTGTCGGCAAACTGTTGGAACGTATGATAAACACCAGAGTGATGTGGCATCTGGAAGAAAAACGGATACTAATTCCACAGCAAGCAGGCTTTAGACAGCACAGATCCACTGAGGACCAGGTCATCCTCATAGCCCAGGAAATAGAAGATGCATACCAGGAGCAAAAGCATACAGTAGCGGTTTGGGTGGACCTGGAAAAGGCATTTGACAAAGTCTGGAAAGATGGACTTAGAGTCAAGCTAAGAAGAAGTGAAGTTTGTGGGAAAATGTACAAGTGGATCAACCACTACCTCAAAAACAGAACGGCCAGAGTCCAAGTACAAGGGAAGATGAGCAAAAAAGTGACACTTGAGCAGGAAGTACCCCAACGGGGAGTACTGTCACCCACACTCTTCCTGGTGTATATAAATGACATTACAAAGAATATACCAAGAAGAGTTCATAGCTCAATGTTTGCAGACGATCTAGCTATGTGGACCTCTGAAAAGAATCTCACCATAACAAGAAATCGGATGCAGCAGGCCCTAACATCGCTGGAAGAGTGGGCGAACTCATGGCTGGTCAAAATAAACGAGGAAAAGACCACATGTACAATATTCTCGCTATCAATCATACCCCAAAACACCAAATTAAGTCTAAACGGCAAATACCTACAGCCAAACGACAACCCAAACTATCTGGGAGTCACATTTGATCGGCGCATGACATGGAAAAGTCAGATCGAAAGAAACCGAATGAGAGCCAGAGAAAGAATGGCAATCATCAGGAAACGTGCTGACACAAGCTGGGGAGCAGACGAAAGTATACTAAAGAAACTGTACACTGGAAGAGTGAGACCAGTTCTTGAGTATGGCATTGCGGCATGGACAATAGCAGCAAAGGCAAACTTCGATAAAGTTAGCAAACTCCAAAACCAAGCCACGAGAGTTATAACAGGAGGCATGAAGTCAACGCCAATTGTAGAACCTGAAAAGATTACAAAACTGCAATCCATGGCCGACAGAAGAGACTGCAATCAGAGAAACTCAGAAGACTGACTGACCCTCCAATGCACCAGAGACTAAACAATTTCGGAAGTGGTAAACTAAAGCAAAGAAACTTTGCAGAAATAGCCAAAACAAAGATGCACGAAAACCCCATGAACGCACAAACAACACCAAAGCCCATCTCTACTGTACGAAAACCTACCTGGAGGCAGCATATATTTCCAGAGGTGGTAGAAAATATACCAAGTATTAGAAACAAAAACTGCCAGCCTGAAAAAGAAAGAAGAGATACTACCCTGAGTTACATAACGGAAAACTACCCAAGCATGGACTGGACCCATGCATACACCAACGGTTCCGTAACAAATACAACACAGTACGGAGGGGCAGAAAAATAACACTGTCATTCGCTACTGGAAAATACACAAGCAATTTCAGAGCGGAGGCAGAGGCACTGAGGGCGGCAGTGGAAGAAATGGTGACAGGTAAAAGGAATGAAAGCCACATAGTCCTGCTTACAGATGCACTGGCCGTAGTTACAGCACTGAAAATCTAGAAAAATACTGAACTTAATGATTTAAGAGCAGTACTCTGTCAACTATGCCAGCAGGTCGCACCAAAAAGAGTAGTGGTGAAGTGGGTTCCACCTCACTGCAACATCCAAGGCAACGAGGAGGCAGACAGACCGGCAAAAGAAGGTGCAAAACTACCACAACCTGATACTAGTATGACATACGAAGAGTCAAAACGGCTTATTAGAGCTAGATACATGACCAAATGGGAAACCGAACATACTGGCTACACCAAAAACGATGCCTATTACCAGTTGAACAGAAAAGAGCAGGTCGTGGTCTTCAGACTTCGCACTGCCCACAATAGACTCAGGTACCACCTATTCAACAAATTGAAGATAGGTGGCACCGACGAATGCCCGTGTGGTACCGGGAAAATGACCGCTGAGCATTTGCTGCAAAACTGCCCGACTTACGAGGATCAGAGAGAGCAGATGTGGCCATCACCAGTGGCAACACTAGACAAGCTCTATGGCAGTGTCGACAGCCTCAGGATGATGGCTGCTTTTTTTCGAAAAATTTATGGTTACTGTCTGACTGCGTACGAAGCAGAAGAAGAAGATATATCATGACTGGTATGTATGTATGCATGCATATATGTATGTATGTATGTTATTATGTTTTGTATGTATGTATGTATGTATGGATGCCTGCCTGCCTGCCGGTCGGTCGGGCAGGTTGGCTGGCTGGTTGTCTGTCTGTCTGTCTGTGCGTGCGTGCCTGCGCGCGCCGCGCGCCTTCGTACGTGTATAGGTGTAGGTAGGTAGATATTTATGTATCTATCTAAGTATATATATATGTATCTATCTATGTATCTATCTATGTATCTATCTATGTATCTATCTATGTATCTATCTATGTACCTATGTATTTATGTATGTATATATGTATGTATGTATTTATGTATGAATGTATGAATCAATAATATATGTAATGATGGTCAGTCTAGAGAGACAATGGAGAAAAAAATAGGTGGTTGCGTGCGTGCGTGCATGCGTGTGCGTCTAGCCAGTTACGTGCGCAAACACAAACTCAGAATGTGACAACGTACATGTACAGGATACTGACCCTGTGCCTGGCACCACAGCATGATGTTTCATTCATGACACAACTTACATCGGTCGAGTTCTACATAATTTAATAAGGAGGAAGACTAACGTCTGGTCAGGCACAACATGCTGGTCAGGCACAGCATACTGGTCAGGCACAACATGGTGATCAGGCATGTTAGTCAGGATCAGGCACAACATGCTGATCAGACATGTTCGTCAGGGTCATGCACAACATACTGATCAGACATGTTATTCAGGATCAGGCACAGCATACTGGTCAGGCACAACATGGTGATCAGGCATGTTAGTCAGGATCAAGAAAAATATTTAGCTGTAACCAAATATGTGGTGTTTTCTATTCGTGCATATATAAAACTGAGACAGACACATTAATAAGACTGCCACACCCACATTCATGTCGTTAAATGTATTTTAAATTAAATACTGCCAGTATACATAATATCAGCCATATCTCACGTACAGTTTTATCGAATAGCAGGCTATGTTTCTAGTACACAGACGTCCAGTATGTGATGTTAAGTTAGGAGGAGGCTTATGTTTGCGCGTGTCAACTTGCTATTATGTCATGACCCGGGTTGCCAAGTTCACGTCCGCCCAAAGACGGTTTCACTAGGCGTAGCTTAGTGCGTTTCCCAACAGGAGCGACAGAATAATAGCAAACTCAATGAACTTTTCTACGACATAGTGCAATGGAAGAGAGATTCATAAACACGTTATCAAATAAAATCATTTAAAAGGAAATGTAGATCGACGAAGTATGTAGATCTATTGAAAGAACAACCAAAACAGACCCAAAGCACAACACACATAACAATAAGCATATATGAATATAACAGGAAAACACATCAAAAGAAGCAGACAAATAAATAAATTAGCAACAAAGGATTAACACGGAAATTCTGATAAGAAAAGAAACTGGTGAATAATGCCTCTTTGGAAATATACGTTTTAAGAAAAAGTATGCAAACAAAACTAAACAAACAGAAATTTAAAAAAAAAATGTCATGGATTGACTAAACAAAATGCACCAGAAGAAATGGAAAATCCAGGCAAGTAGATTAAATGTGCAACAGTTTCAACAATATATATAATGTTTGAAAAACGCGAAAGTTAAGCAACGATGTCTGCACTGATCACATTGATGTTATTATCAACAGAACTCAAATAGTTAACATACAATAATTATATTTAAATATCCAGAAACAGATATACATGTAGAGAACCTCCAGAAACAGAAATAAACGTAGAAAACCTCCAGAAACAGATAAATATGTAGAAAACCTGAAACAGATATATACGGAGACAGCCTACAGACACAGAGATAGACAGAGGGAGCCTACAGACACAGAGATACATAGAGACAGTCTGCAGACACAGAGATATACGTAGACACCCTACAGACACCGATACACGGAAAGGGCCTATAGACAGAGAGATACACGGAGACAGTCTCAAGACATAGAGATACACGGAGACAGTCTCAATACACAGAGATTCACGGAGAGAGCATATAGACTCAGAGATACATGGAGACAGTCTGCAGACACAGAGATACACGGAGACAGTATCAAGACACAGAGATACACGGAGACAGTTTCAAGACACAGAGAAACACGGAGAGATCCTATAGACACAGCGATATAGGCAGACAGTCTCCAGACACAGAGATACACGGAAACAGTCTCCAGACACAGAGATACACGGAAACAGTCTCAAGACACAGAGACAGCTCGTCTACCAGATTGAATGCTCGCAACATGGCACTCACTACCTGGATACGTCAAAGGGTACACACATTTCAAACAGACACATAGACAGACAGACACACAGATAAATAGGCAGAGAGACAGACAGATGGAGTATCAAACACATAGACATACATACAAACAGATAGACCGAGAGACAGACAGATAGATAGTCAGACATACACATGCACAGAACGATAGACAGACAGATATATAGAAAGACATACAGACAGACAGGCAAACAGATAGATCGAGAGACAGACAGATAGATAGTCAGACAGACACATACACAGAAAGATAGACGGACAGATATACAGAAAGACAGACAGACAGACAGACAGACATATAGATAGATAGATAGATAGATAGATAGATAGACAGACAGACAGACAGACATATAGATAGATAGATAGATAGATAGATAGATAGATAGATAGATAGATAGATAGATAGATAGATAGATAGATAGATAGATAGATAGATAGATAGATAGATAGATAGCACTTCGCGTTCAACCACTTCTTTTTGCACGAAACGTCACAAACAAAATATATTGTTAGAGCACCAACCAGGTGGATTGTTAGAGCACCAACCAGGTGGAAATCGCACGAACCTAAATCTGGATGGTCAAGAAGTTGGAGCTCTAGTTGGCCAGTTTTCTCTTAGCTTAATCGATATGTACATGGTCTTGCATTGTGTCTTAATGCAGCAGTACTCCTCAGGTCAGCAGACCTGGAAGTTTTCTCTGAATTGCATCTTTAAGCATAAAAGAAATTCTAAGTTCAATACTGCATTCGCATTGGTCATCTTTATTCTGGAAATTGGTAAACAGCGCTCTTTGAGAATCCCAAAACACTGTATTCGTTATCTTCCGTCTGATTAAATGTGTTTCCAGTAAATGAAGAAAGATTCCATTGCATTCAATCACGCTTTGATTCTCGTTGGTATTGACGCACAAACCGAATAAATTGGTGAAGACGTAGTTTGAGATTGGAAAGACACATGTGGACCATACGGTAATGCGAAGACGAACGATAGAGGACTGAGACTCCTGGAACTTGCTCGTTACAACAAGTTACTGGTGGCAAATACGCTAGGATCAAACAAAATGTCCAGACGATGGACATGGCACAGCCCAAATAATGCCAGATAGACTACATTCTGGTCCATAAGCGATTCAGATCCAACATCAATAACGCACGGACGAGAAGTGTCCCAGAAGCCGATATAGGGAGCAGCCACGACTTAGTGATGACGACCATTCGTCTCCGACTTTTAACTAGACCTAGGTCTGACCTTGAGAAGCTGGTGCACCCGGAGATAGTGGAGGCCTTGGTGCGATAATGGGAGGAAGATTCGCACCCCTCGTGGTTCTTAACGAAAAGTCAGATATTGAGACGGTAATTATGGCCTTGAATTCTGCATTGATGTTCACAGATACTGAGGTCTTAGGGAGGCGAATAAGAAGGCATGGATTGCAAATGAAATACTCGTGTTATGTGACAAGAGAAGATTACTGAAGAGGTCGAAGAATACCCTGGATGGAATTACGAAATACAAAGAGATAAATGGAAACATAAAGGCCAAGACGAAAAAAGACAAGGCAGAATGGATAACTACTCAGTGCTCAGATATCCAACATAAAACTGGGAAGAAACGATGCCAAGAGGGCATATAAAATAGGCAAGGACCTAGTAAGGCCTATACAAGGTCACAATAAGAGAGGGAAATATCTCATAGAAGCCCAAGACATTCGTTCTCGTTGAACAAAGTACTGTTCTGAATTATTTAAGCATGAGGGTCTAGGTGACCCAAGAAATGCAATGACTCTAGAAATGAATATGTTAGAGGAGAATCACTCGATAACTAGATAGAAGAATCAACCGATAACAAGAGAGGAAGTAACTGAAGCGGTAAAGATGGTAAAAAAGAAGAAAGCTGTTGGTGTGGATAATATCCCAGCAGAGCTCATACAAGTGGGAGGTAATAACTGACGCTTTCACATACATCTGTAACAAAATTTGGCGGATTTCAGAGTGGCCATCCACTGGTTCAGTGGTTCTACAGCTGCCTAAATCAGGAAACCTAAAGATGTGCCAGAACTATAGAACACTTAGCCTTAATGATCATCCTATCAAAGTTCTCTTAAGAATAATCCTCAATAGATTAAAACCACAGGCAGAGAATATCATTGCCGAAGAGCAAGCAGGGTTCCGAGCGGGAAGAAGCACTACTGAACAGATATTTAATCTGCGGATATTGAATGAGAAATACTTAGAGTATCAACAGCACATGTGTCATGTCTTCATCCATTTCAAAAAGGCGTTCGACAGAGTATGGCATACGGCGCTATGGATAACAATGAAACATTACAAAATCAATAGTAATATTGTGAAGGTAATTGAGAACCTATATGAGAAGGCGTCCAGTGCAGTTTCTGTAGACTGAATACTAGGTGAATGGTTCGCACATCTGTTGGGGTGAGACAAAGTTGTATACTCTCTCCAACATTTCTTCAATGTCTTTTGGGGTGAGACAGGGTTGTATACTCTCTCCAACACTCTTCAATGTATGTTGGGGTGAGACAGGGTTGTATACTCTCTCCAACACTCTTCAATGTCTGTTGGGGTGAGACAGAGTTGTATACTCTCTCCAACACTCTTCAATGTCTGTTGGGGTGAGACAGGGTTGTATACTCTCTTCAATACTCTTCAATGTCTGTTGGGGTGAGACAGGGTTGTATACTCTCTCCAACACTCGTCAATGTATTCTTGGAAAGAATAATGGCGGCGGCCCTGGAGAGACATGCTAGTACGGTCAGAATAGGTGACAAGACGATTACGTACCTACGATTTGCAGATGACATAGATGGACTGGCAGGCACGGAAACGGAACTCCAGAAGCTGATTAGTAGATTGTACAGATCGCCGCAGAGATAAATGTAATGAAAACAAAGCCGATGACTAATAACATGGAAGGGTTTACATCTGTGATAAAAGCAAATTGTTAGGAACTTAAAGTTGTACACCGGTGCAAGTATCTTGGATCACTGATCAGTGACAAAGACTTGCAGCATGAGATAATTGCCGGAATAAAACAGACAACAGCGGCGCTTACGCGTTTGAAACCCATATGGCAGGAAAAGCGGCTCGCCCTCAGCATAAACGTTAGACTAATGCGCTCATTGGTGCTCACAATATTTGTGTATGCCTGTGAGACAGACCATTACTGCGGATATCCAGTGCAGAATACATGCAATGGAAATGAGGTGCTTTAGAAGACTCTTAAATGTTATATATAAGGATCATGTCACAAACGTAGAAATACGACGAAGAGTGGGAAACACAATTGGGCCTTTTGATGATCTGTTCACAGCTATCAAAAGGTGAAATATGGCTTGGTATGGGCACGTCACGAGATCCAGCGGAATACCAAATTCGATACTACATGGTTCCGTACCACGAGAGAGAGGACGGAAACGTCCAAGGAAGAGATAGGCAGACAACATCAGTGAGTGGTCAAACCTTCGTTACGGTGAAGCACGGTTGGTGCCAGCGGACAGAGCGAGTGATCGCGTGGAATTGTGGGAGTGTCTTCAAGTGTGTCCCAACGACCTGATGGGTTCTAGGATGAGGGGACAGAGAGAGATGGTGTGAGTTGTAGAAGTGTCTTCAAGTGTGCCCCAATGACCTGATGGGTTCTAGGATGAGGGGACAGAGAGAGATGGTGTGAGTTGTAGAAGTGTCTTCAAGTGTGCCCCAACGACCTGATGGGTTCAGGATTAGGGGACAGAGAAAGATGGCGTGGGTTGTAGGAGTGTCTTCAAGTGTGCCCCAACGACCTGATGGGTTCAGGATTAGGGGACAGAGAAAGATGGCGTGGGTTGTAGGAGTGTCTTCAAGTGTGCCCCAACGACCTGATGGGTTCTAGGATGAGGGGACAGAGAGAGATGGTGTGGGTTGTAGGAGTGTCTTCAAGTGTGCCCCAACGACCTGATGGGTTCTAGGATGAGGGGACAGAGAGAGATGGTGTGGGTTGTGGGAGTGTCTTCAAGTGTGCCCCAACGGCCTGGTGGGTTCCGAGATGAATTGGCTGAACTGGTCGCTCTGTGTCTTTCCATTTCTTTAAATCGATCGACGTTTCGATCGATCTTGCCGTATTTCTTTTCATATTGCTATGTCTGTCTTGATATACCAACGTTTAATGTCAACGTTTTTTAGATCCCAGTTTTGGTATGATTTCACCATATTGTTGAGAACATAGATGATTAGACATTCACAAATATTATGAATTGTATTGTATATTTCTTTCACTGAATTATGTTGCAGCCCGATCCTTACATGCCGCTAACATTATCTAGAAATTTCGATGAATAGAAAAAATACACAAATCACCATTTCTCATTTCTGTAATCCAAAAACGAATTCATGATTTCTAATAAAAACCTTTTCGCCTTTTTATTATTTTTGATATTATCAAACGTCGTTACTCTTTGTCCACCTCAATCCCTCCCATCAAACTGTTCATTTTTTCAAAAAAATTTTTAAGAACATTTGCACGCCATTTTCGTTAACAGTAAAAAAAACACACACATGCCAGTAAAAGGCATTAGAACCTCGTATTTCAACGTCCATTTCTGCTAAGGGAATTAATCAAAGAAAGTACCAGCCAGCAGGCAATTTACCTCTCTTGCAATGTTATGGGGCCTGTTATCTGCACCACCATCATTTGTATTAGTTTCTCCGCCATTAGTTATTAGACCACTTCTACAGAATCCTGCATTCAGTGGAAAGATGTTTCCAAGTAGAAGCAGCAGGAGTGACGAAAACTATTGTTGTCCATCGAGAAAGACAAATAATGCTCAACTCATTCATGAATGATTGCCGATTAATTCGTATGCCAATTACATCATGTTTTATATCCAAACAAACTGTCATCATGAGGTGAGTCAGTCCAGAAGAATGGTGTTGAAGTTGTCTCATCATATCACGCAAATGTCCTCTGTTAGTCAGTCCAGCGACTGGTGTTGAAGTCTGATCATGTCACGCCACTGCCCTCTGTTAGTCAGTCCAGCGACTGGTGTTGAAGTCTGATTATGTCACGCCACTGCCCTCTGTTATTCAGTCCAGCGACAGCTGTTGAAGTCTGATCATGTCACGCAAATGTCCTCTGTTAGTCAGTCCAGCGACAGCTGTTGAAGTCTGATCATGTCACGCCACTGTCCTCTGTTAGTCAGTCCAGCGACTGGTGTTGAAGTCTGATTATGTCACGCCACTGCCCTCTGTTAGTCAGTCCAGCGACAGCTGTTGAAGTCTGATCATGTCACGCCACTGCCCTCTGTTAGTCAGTCCAGCGACTGGTGTTGAAGTCTGATTATGTCACGCCACTGTCCTCTGTTAGTCAGTCCAGCGACTGGTGTTGAAGTCTGATCATGTCACGCCACTGCCCTCTGTTAGTCAGTCCAGCGACTGGTGTTGAAGTCTGATCATGTCACGCCACTGCCCTCTGTTAGTCAGTCCAGCGACTGGTGTTGAAGTCTGATCATGTCACGCCACTGCCCTCTGTTAGTCAGTCCAGCGACTGGTGTTGAAGTCTGATCATGTCACGCCACTGCCCTCTGTTAGTCAGTCCAGCGACTGGTGTTGAAGTCTGATTATGTCACGCCACTGCCCTCTGTTAGTCAGTCCAGCGACAGCTGTTGAAGTCTGATCATGTCACGCAAATGTCCTCTGTTAGTCAGTCCAGCGACAGCTGTTGAAGTCTGATCATGTCACGCCACTGTCCTCTGTTAGTCAGTCCAGCGACTGGTGTTGAAGTCTGATTATGTCACGCCACTGCCCTCTGTTAGTCAGTCCAGCGACAGCTGTTGAAGTCTGATCATGTCACGCCACTGCCCTCTGTTAGTCAGTCCAGCGACTGGTGTTGAAGTCTGATCATGTCACGCCACTGCCCTCTGTTAGTCAGTCCAGCGACTGGTGTTGAAGTCTGATCATGTCACGCCACTGCCCTCTGTTAGTGAGTCCAGCGACTGGTGTTGAAGTCTGATTATGTCACGCCACTGTCCTCTGTTAGCCATCCAGCGACTGGTGTTGAAGTCTGATCATGTCACGCCACTGCCCTCTGTTAGTCAGTCCAGCGACTGGTGTTGAAGTCTGATCATGTCACGCCACTGCCCTCTGTTAGTCAGTCCAGCGACTGGTGTTGAAGTCTGATCATGTCACGCCACTGCCCTCTGTTAGTCAGTCCAGCGACTGGTGTTGAAGTCTGATCATGTCACGCCACTGTCCTCTGTTAGTCAGTCCAGCGACTGGTGTTAAATTCTGATCATGTCACGCCACTGTCCTCTGTTAGTCAGTCCAGCTACTGGTGTTGAAGTTTGATCATGGCACGCCACTGTCCTCTGTTAGTCAGTCCAGCTACTGGTGTTGAAGTCTGATCATGTCACGCCACTGTCCTCTGTTAGTCAGTCCAGCGACTGTTGTTGAAGTTTGATCATGTCACGCCACTGTCCTCTGTTAGTCCAGCGACTGGTTTTAAAGTCCGATCATGTTACGACACTGTTCTCTGTTATCAGCAGAACTCTTGAGCTTAGTGTATCTGTCTGCGCCCCGACTTCTTACCCATTTGTTGCGATGTACTTGTTTCTTGTACTCCCTGTTCTTCTCTTCCCTTGATATTTGCCTTCCCGTTTTCAATAATAGATCACCATGTCTCATATTGTGACCAATCCAAGACAATCTTAACTTATTATATTTTGTTTTGTTAGTTGTCCATCTATTGGTAGTACTTGCTTGTTTGACATGTTACTGACCAGTTCACTCTTTTCACCCAGAGATCACACCCATATCAAAAGCCCATTTATTTTCATCATTTTAGAATCTATGTTTCAGAGCTGTTGTATGTGTGCTGATTATTCTTGTACACAGCTTAATATTAATGGTGGTTGATGTTAGGAGCTTTAGTTTCTCACGGAATGCCTTTTTGCTACTGCGATCCTTTTAATAAACGTGCCTAAAGATATCTGACCTATGCCAATACGGACTAAACTATTTAGAACAACAACAATAGAATCATTGAAAGAAAGGAAGAATAATCTTTAAGAACGGCGTCTTCGCTATCGTTGGGATCTGAGAGAACAGTTTTGCTGGCTTGATGAATTAATTCCTCTCAGGTAGTAGACTCACCAACTCACTATACACAGGCCACATGGCACGTGAGACGGGAATAACCTTCCGGGCTAAATTGAAAGTTCTAGCAATAAAAGCTAATGAGACATGAATAAATGTGTGCATAAGTAGTTGTAACAGCAAAATAATGAATAATATATCACGTTTTATATATGGGAAAGAGGAGAATAACGACAGCAACAACATATCTTCTCGATATCTTGATGACCCGTTTCTCAGCGTAGCTGAAGGTCTCACAAAGGTCCAGATGGCGGAGAGCACTCCTTCAGATGTGGTGCGGGAGTTGTCAACGGAGTTTGACCAACATTTTGGAGATCTTTTCCGTAATCGCTAATTACCTTGGGTTACTAGATTGCTGTCGCCATGCTCCATCAACCATCGTTTCGTCGCAACATGTGCCCTGCTTATCTGTGGTTTGTCTTGTCTGCATAGATTACCCCATCATTCACCAAGGACAATCATCGAATGTTAGAATTGTTGATATTTTGCATTCTTTGGTTCGGGAGAGTGATTCCGATCAGGCGTCTTTTATGAGAGACTTGCGTCACTCACAATGTGTCCTCCAGGGATTTTGTTAGTGTCCATCTTTCAGCACCGTAGCAAGTCAAAGCAACAACATTAATACATGTCTGTATATGTGGGGGGAAGAGGAGACTAACGTCTGATCATGCAAAATATATTGATCAGGTCAGGGTCAGACACAATAATATATATAAAACATTTTCGCGACATAGTATACAAGATAAGTTAATTAGTTGTTTTTATTACCTTCAATTTTGTTCACCCCATGGTCAGGTGTTGACAGCATAGTGTCCGGAACACTAGTTTTCCCCATGGACAGGTGTAGAGAGCATAGTGACATGAACACTACTTTTCCCCATGGACAGGTGTAGACAGCATAGTGATCTGAACAGAACTTTTCCTCATGGACAGGTGCAGCACGGTGATCTGGACCCCATCTTACTTCATGGACACGTGCAGCATATTGGCCTGGACCGCACGTAACACCATGGACACGGGCAGTATGGTAACCTGGACCTAGAAACACGTCATGGACAGGTGAATCCAGCATAGTGACCTGGATCCAACCTCACCTCTTTGACACGTGCAGACAGCATAGTCACCTGAACACCACATCTCTTCGTGGACAAGTGCAGTACAGTAGCCTGGACCCCACCTCACCTCATGGACAGGTCCATACAGCATAGTGAAATAGTCTCTTCCTCACCTCATGGACAGGTCTATACAGCATAGTGACCTAGTCTTCTCCTCACCTCATGGACAGGTCTATACAGCACAATGACCTAGTCTCCTCCTCACCTCATGGACAGGTCTATACAGCACAATGACCTAGTCTCCTCCTCACCTCATGGACAGGTCTATACATCATAGTGACCTAGTCTCCTCCTCACCTCATGGACAGGTCTATACAGTACAGTAACCTAGTTTCATTCTCACCTTATGGACAGGTCTATACAGCACAGTGACCTAGTCTCCTCCTCACCTCATGGACAGGTCTATACAGCATAGTTACCTAGTCTCCTCCTCACCTCATGGACAGGTCCATACAGCACAGTGACCTAGTCTCCTCCTCACCTCATGGACAAGTCTATACAGCACAGTGACCTAGTCTCCTCCTCACCTCATGGACAGGTCTATATAGTACAGTGACCTAGTTTCCTCCTCACCTCATGGACAGGTCCATACAGCACAGTGACCTAGTCTCCTCCTCACCTCATGGACAAGTCTATACAGCACAGTGACCTAGTCTCCTCCTCACCTTATGGACAGGTCTATACAGCATAGTGACCTAGTCTCCTCCTCACCTCATAGACAGGTCTATGCAGCATAGTGAGCTAGTCTCCTCCTCACCTCATGGACAGATGCAGACAGCATAGTGACCTAGTCTCCTCCTCACCTTATGGACAGGTATATACAGCATAGTGACCTAGTCTCCTCCTCACCTCATGGACAGGTCTATACAGCATAGTGACCCAGTCTGCTCCGTAATGGTGATCCTCCTGAGATTTACACTGTACCGTTGCGCGTACACAATTTTCAGAAGACCTAGATAAAATCAAATGCACAGCAAATCAGCTACCAATGATAATTCGTCAACAGCAACAATAAACAAAAGAACAAAATCAAACACAACAACGCCTGCATCAACAGCAACATATTTAACAACAGCAACAACATCAGTAAACACAACAGCAACTTCAACAACGTGAACAACAGTAATAACCAAAACAATAGCAGCAACGACACTACAACAAACACAACAACATCAGAAACTACAACAGATACAGCATCACCAGCAAACACAGCAGCAATAATAACAACTACAAAGATAATATCAGCGACAAGAGTAAAATCAATAAACACAGCAACAACAAACACAACAAACATCAACAACACCAGCAACAAACCCATCAGCAACAATAACAAACACAACAATCACAACATCAACAACAATAAACACAGCAACAACATCAGCAACAAACACAACATTTACAGTGTACACATCAACAACAAACACAGTAAAATAACAAACACAACAACCAAAACACATAAACAGCCATAGCAAACAAGTGATACGACATATTGTTCATAGAAAGACATCATTGCACCTGAGAGGTACAGTGGTGACTCCGATATTTTCACCTCACTTCACTAGGTACCCATTTACAGCTTGGTGTGCGGGCAGTAGCAGTGTTACCTTAAAAATAACGTGACATGACTAGTCTATCAAACAACACGAGATGATTCGAACTTGGCAAGTTTGGATTGGAAACCAAGATCACAATTCCTAGGCCACGGAATCCAAATCTCAATAAAAAGAAATGAAGATAGTGTAAAAAAGGAAGTAACTCCGAAAGATAGAGACAAGGGAAATAACAAACCTAATTTCTTACTTCCCATTTACTGCAGGAATCTGGAGAAGGTATTCCGAAACATCACGAGTTATCACGGGATTTATCGAGTCTTTAAAAATTAGCTTAAAAACTTTATGGGCGCCATGGGGATACTTCTCGTGTTGACAACTATCGCGAGATATGATGAGAGTAATCAGGTTACCGCTAAGGTGCAGTAATTGAGCATTGTGTGAGTGTGGCTGAGCGACTGGGCGTGTTTGTGTATGTGGGAAAACTGGAGGGGGGAATGGTGTTGGAAGAGGGGGAGGGATCATGGGAAGGGAATGAATGGAGGAGGAGAGTTTTATTTTCGTGTGTCAGCGCCAGAGAGAAAGTTTGTTACTGTGTGTGGGTTTTCTTGTGTGTGTGCGTCTTTATGTATGTGTGTGTGTGCATGTATGTGTGAATGTGTTTGCTTAGCAGTGTGTATTATGTGTGCATGTTTGTGTGCGTTTTTGTTGTGTATATGTAAGTGTGCATCTTTAAGTACAGATAGACTTGTTTAGTCCTCCATTTTTCTACGACCCTTTTTCGCACTCTGTGGCACTTTCTAACGCATACACTCTCTCTCTCTCTCTCACCCTCTCTCTCTCTCTTCCTGTCTCTGTCTCTGTGTAGGTGTGTGTGTGTCGCTAGCACTCTAACGTTAACTTATCTCATTCATATATCCAGCTTCACTATATTAACTTCTTATCACACATGCAGTATCTGTTCAAACCCACCTCACCTCAGTACCTCCCGCCCTCATAATACACCTCACCTCAACCTCCCACCGATACACCCACGCTCTCACACAATCGCTCTACCACGACAGGTCGTCGTAAAGGGCACACCTTATAGAGCAGACCAGATGCTTTAACACATTTTGTAAAGTGGTTGCCAACATGGCAGAACCATAGGAAGAATCAATACGTGAGCACAAATAGATGAGTACTCGTGAGGTACCATCTGCAGACACCCAGAGGAAAGTCTATATGCCCCAGCTGTTACCTGGTTAGAATACCATCCAAATCGTTTTGATTTCCTTGAGAATGTTGGTGTAGCCGTTATCTACAGTAAAACAAAACACTAAGTAAAGCTTTCATATCATTTTGTTTCTTTAAATATTGTTGCTACATTTCATCTATTCATGAATAACTCTATCATTTCATATCCTTACTAAAGACTACAATTTCATCTCTTACTACATATTAAAACCATCTTCACTGAAGACTATACCATTTCAAATCGTCACTAAACACTATACCACTTCAAATCTTCACTAAAATCTATACCATATCTATACCATATCTTCACTAAAGCCTGTCCCATTTAATATCTTCATTAAAGACTATACCATGTCATATCGTCACTAAGACTATTATGTCGTAATTTCGCTAACCGTCTACTCGAATTGCTCTTTACTAAAGAATCTACCATTTCGTTTCTTCACTAAAAACTATACTATTCAATCTTGTCACTAAAGATGTTATTTTTCCGTCTCTTCACTAAATGTACTACCATTTCAGCTCTTCACCGAAGAATCTACATTGCATATCTTCATGAAATGAAGGGTTATCAGTGCATGTCTTGGTTGAGTCATTCAATAAATACATGAACTATTTGTGTTCTTGCACAAAAACTATACAATTCCTATTTGTATATATTGCCAAAAAAAAGAGCAAGAACAAAAACGCAACTTTTCTGCAAGTAAAATCAACAAGAATATTCTCAGTTCTACAAGAGAAAGGGACGTGTTGTCGCGAGCACAAGCTCCATTTGGAAAGCCTTGTATCCATGGCAGCGAGTAACTCTCCATTAAACAGGACTGACATTAAGTGGGAGCTGACCTGGACTTTAGATGTCTGTTCCAGGAAAACGTGCAACGATATTTCCTGTGTTACGTGGCACGTGAAACGGGAAGCTAACTAGTGTCACTCAAATCAGGGCTGCCTGTGTCTAGAAATGTTGGCTGAATAAGTGGGAACATGTTCACATTTGACGCCGAGGGAGCATAACGTTAGCATTATACTGGGAACACGATAATAATGATGGCAACTAGAAATACGTTATATGTCGCTTATTAGTAAACTCAAAATATACCCAAAGTAACTGGAAAGTCAGATCTGTCTGTGGATGAAATATGCATATATGCCGTCTGAAGTCTGGAGTCGTTAACTGTGGAGGAAAGAACATGTCCACCCTACCTCCATGATGATTCGCCTTTTCACTTCAAATAACAACACAACAGCTGAGATTGCAGAGTGGAATTATTTTATTTTCAATCAAGCCATCTCGCGAAAGGAGACTGAAGAGGAATTGCATAGGACTAGCAAACATATCTTATAAAACCAATTACTGACATAGAACAGCAACAACTCAAGTAAGTGAAGGGTTTCAAATATTTAGAAAGCATAGTATCATCTAATGGAAGAATGCAAGTAGAAATCGATCACAGATGCACCAAAGCAAACCATTGGCCAGGTGTCCATGATACTTAAGAGAAAGCACATCAAGATTGGCCCACAATAGGCCTGTTCAATGTTTATGTCTACACCAAGCTATTAGTGTCAACATGCCTGATACGTGTGCTAAATGGGACAAGATTGGACAGAATTATAAACGATGAGACCAGGAAACAGATGGGCACTAAGCCAGTGCTGGACTTCATTAGGAAACAGATGGGCACTAAGCCAGTGCTGGACTTCATTAGGAAACAGATGGGCACTAAGCCAGTGCTGGACTTCATTAGGAAACAGATGGGCACTTAGCAAGTGCTGGAATTCATTAGGAAACAGATGGGCACTAAGCCAGTGCTGGACTTCATTAGGAAATAGATGGGCACTAAGCCAGTGCTGGAATTCATTAGGAAACAGATGGGCACTAAGCCAGTGCTGGACTTCATTAGGAAACAGATGGGCACTAAGCCAGTGCTGGAATTCATTAGGAAACAGATGGGCACTAAGCCAGTGCTGGACTTCATTAGGAAACAGATGGGCACTAAGCCAGTGCTGGACTTCATTAGGAAACAGATGGGCACTAAGCCAGTGCTGGACTTCATTAGGAAACAGATGGGCACTAAGCCAGTGCTGGACTTCATTGTGAAACAGATGGGCACTAAGCCAGTGCTGGAATTCATTAGGAAACAGATGGGCACTAAGCCAGTGCTGGACTTCATTAGGAAACAGATGGGCACTAAGCCAGTGCTGGACTTCATTAGGAAACAGATGGGCACTAAGCCAGTGCTGGACTTCATTAGGAAACAGATGGGCACTAAGCCAGTGCTGGACTTCATTAGGAAATAGATGGGCACTAAGCCAGTGCTGGAATTCATTAGGAAACAGATGGGCACTAAGCCAGTGCTGGACTTCATTAGGAAACAGATGGGCACTAAGCCAGTGCTGGAATTCATTAGGAAACAGATGGGCACTAAGCCAGTGCTGGACTTCATTAGGAAACAGATGGGCACTAAGCCAGTGCTGGACTTCATTAGGAAACAGATGGGCACTAAGCCAGTGCTGGACTTCATTAGGAAACAGATGGGCACTAAGCCAGTGCTGGACTTCATTGTGAAACAGATGGGCACTAAGCCAGTGCTGGAATTCATTAGGAAACAGATGGGCACTAAGCCAGTGCTGGACTTCATTAGGAAACAGATGGGCACTAAGCCAGTGCTGGACTTCATTAGGAAACAACAAATTCAGTGGTTTGGCCACGTATAGCGACAGCAACACAGCATCGTCCCACAGGATCTAACACTTAAACACAGCGGTACCAGAGCTGGAGGCCGACCCCGCAAAAGTTGGTTTGACGGAATATCCGAGGCAGCCAGTTATACGAAGCTTACATCAAGGAGGTGTCCAGATGTCACTTATACATCTGATGCCGAAAGGCAAACCAGGGTCATACAATAAATAAACAGACAGACAGACAACAGACAGACGACAGAGAGACAGACAGACAGCCAGCCAGACATCCAGCAAGGCAGACATACAGCCAGAAAGATAGCCAGACAGACAGCCAGACAGACAACCAGCCAGACAGACAGACAGACAGCCAGCCAGACAGACAGACAGCCAGCCAGACAGACAGCCAGACAGACAGACAGCCAGACAGACAGACAGACATCCAGACAGACAGACAGCCAGACAGACAGACGACAGACAGACGACAGACAGACAGCCAGCCAGACAGCGACAGACAGACAGACCGACAGACAGACAGATAGATAGATAGATAGATAGATAGATAGATAGATAGATAGATAGATAGATAGATAGATAGATAGATAGATAGATTGATAGATAGATAGATAGATAGATAGATAGATAGATAGATAGATAGATAGATAGATCGATAGATAGATAGATAGATAGATAGATAGATAGATAGATAGATAGATAGATAGATAGATAGATAGATAGATAGATAGATAGATAGATAGATAGATAGATAGATAGAACCTTGAGTAGTTCTAATCTTCATAGTTTCCGTTTTTGATATACTAACTCTTGAATTTTTTTCTTCACAGACTGTGCCAAGTCCATTCATGTGATATCGAAGTCTATCTCCGTCCTCATATATTAGGCTTTTGTCGTCTGCAAAGTGTAGTTCATGTAACAAGCTGTGCTCTTCTTATGTTAATTTCAATTATAGTGTTGCTATTTGGCTGGATTCTACTGTTATTCTTGTGCAGGTAAATGTTGAACAGTAAAGGTGAAAGCACGTTCCTTGTCATACTCTTCTAGTTATCTCAAAAGCATTTTTGAATTTCCCAGTTATTATTCACTGATTCCTTACACACAAAAACGATGTCTATTACCAGTTGAACAGAAGAGAGCAGGTCGTGGTCTTCAGACTGCGCATAGGCCACAATAGACTGAGGTACCACCTGTTCAATAAATTGAAGATAGGTGGCACTGACTTATGCTCGTGTGGTACCGGGAAAATGACCGCTGAACATTTGCTGCAAAACTGCCCGACATACGAGGATCAGAGAAAGCACATGTGGCCATCACCAGTGGCAACACTAGAAAAGCTCTATGGCAGTGTCAAAAGCCTCAGGATGAACGCTGCTTTTTTCGAAAAAATACAGGTTGACGTCTGACAGCGTAAGAAAGAAGAAGAAGAAGAAGATACACTGATTCCACATTATCTAATAATTTCCGTTGTTGTTCATATACTTCTAATATCGTTCAGAGAGTATTCATATATAATGTATCTAAATATTTCTCCTGATCTACAAATGCTATGTTTAAACGCTCTGTCATATTACATTTTTCATCCGCTGAATTGGCTTAAGATGAATAAGATATCAACATATCACATACCCTTGTGAAATCCAAAATTAGCTTTATTCAGCAAAGGTTCAATTGGTCTTTTCCGTTGTTCAAGTACTTTCTAATTGTTGCGCCATCTATGCTGTTAAATGGGGGCCCATCAATTATGAAAGCCGTGAACCTCAATGCCACAAGTTAGCTGCCCAACAGCACATTTAGCTACACCCTCATCATCCTCATTGACGTCACTGTCTCTGTATAAGTCCTGTTGTCCAGCGAAGTCTCCCGTATTTCTAGTTTGCTAAGACTGTAAAAACCGACCCGCGAGTGATAGTCCCTGCCACAGACCGCACAACCATGATGAGGAGACTGGCTTGCTGAAGTGTTCCTCGAAGTCTTTCTCTTTTCACTGCCGCTAGAAGGCGACCACGACTATCAGCAGCCCACATTGCAGAATTATTGAACAAGAGATGAAACAGTCTCTCCTGCTTCGGAGCCCATCCGTTAAAAATACTGCATTTCTCAAGCCTGGACAACAGATCCGAATTGCACAGTTCCACATTAGATCATCAAAATCAACCATCGCTGATGCTCGGTGAGGTGACTCTAGTTAAGTATGTCAAGAGGTGTCTGTCACTCCGTTGATCGCACTAGGATCATTCTAAGTATTTCTATTTGATCTGTTCGTGACATTCTAACACTCATTTATGGCACACATACACATACAGAGATATAAAGCAACCAAAGAAAGAATGTCAGAGAGAGAGCGAGAGAGAGAGCGAAAATAGGAGAGAGCGAGAGAATGAGAGAGCATAGGAAAGAGAAAGAGAGAGAGAGAGAGAGAAAGAGAGAATAGGAAAGAGAAAGAGAGAGAGAGCAAAAATAAGAGAGAGAGAATAGGAAAGAGAAAGAGAGAGAGAGAGAGAGAGAGAGAGAGAATAGGAAAGAGAAAGAGAGAGAGAGAGAATAGGAAAGAGAAAGAGAGAGAGAAAATAAGAGAGAGCGAGAGGGAGAGATAATAGGAAAAAGAAAGAGAGAGAGTGAAAATAAGAGAGAGCGAGAGAGAGTGAGCGAAAATAAGAGAGAGCGAGAGAATGAGAGAGCATAGGAAAGAGAAAGAGAGAGAGAGAGAGAAAGAGAGAATAGGAAAGAGAAAGAGAGAGAGAGCAAAAATAAGAGAGAGAGAATAGGAAAGAGAAAGAGAGAGAGAGAGAGAGAGAGAGAGAGAGAATAGGAAAGAGAAAGAGAGAGAGAGAGAATAGGAAAGAGAAAGAGAGAGAGAAAATAAGAGAGAGCGAGAGGGAGAGATAATAGGAAAAAGAAAGAGAGAGAGTGAAAATAAGAGAGAGCGAGAGAGAGAGAATAGGAAAGAGAAAGCGAGAGAGAGAGAAAATAGGAAAGAGAGAGATAGAGAAAGAGAGAGAGATAGCAGTTCAATTCAAATTGCAAATACTTTTAGTGACCAATAGTAATACCATTTGCACAGATGAAGACCATTCCGTGTATCCTAACGGTCTGACACTATAATCAAGAGAACTGCACTAACTAGTTATGGATTAGCCTCCTTGTAGCTCACCAAATTGCCGGTTGGTTAATGGAGAACGTGTTTCTGAATTCCTTAGTGAGATATAGACATGAACAATTATTGGCGACCGAATACGGTCTCTCAAGTTCTTGTCGTTCAGATGGCTTGCCGATTTGCCTGGCTATCACATATCGTCGCACCAACTGACTTGAGTAATTACTGCGCTCTAGTTGTCTGCTTGTTATATCACCATTTTAAAACTTCAGGAACCACCTGCTTCTGTTGTCTGTTATAGCTTCTCACTATTGTTTCTCTTTTTATAATTATGTACTCTCATTTCTAGTCGCGTGTATTTGCTTGCTTCTTTGTGACGGTTTTTGTTCAATCTTCGCCTTGTAGTTGGTAGGTAGTAATGGATGCCGCTTAGACAACAAGACATGTCCCGTCAATCGTCCGTGACCACGATGAAATGTCGTCACCGTCTGCACGCAGTTAGGATGATGTCATTCTGAACTGTTACAGTCAGGTGTTGCGAGGACGGCCGCGGAGGCAGAACTATACAGAAAAGAGTAGTTTGCCAGCCTTTATGTGCACGTGAGGAGCGCGTGGTCGAATGGTTTCGAGGCCTGCCTGCCGACAAGGAGGGCAGCGGTTCGAATCCCCGGTATGGTATATGTTGTTTTTCTGTTTGGGGGGAAATAAACAAACATAGCCAGCACACGACGTGGCGACAGCAGTGGCGAAGCGGTCTGTAGTCCTCAGCCTTCAAAACCCCTCGTCTACCCCAGGAATTTGAAAAAATGTATGACAGTTGTTGTTTTTATGTGCATGTCCTGTGTTAGAAGGTGATGGGTGAGACGTCCTCCGGAAGACAGGCGATGTGTCCAAATAGACGACGACGGTTTAGCATGGCGGAAGTGCTTTCGAGGGCAGTCCATTAGGTTGCTTCATCGTTTGTAATCCGGGCATGCCAGGGGTTTGACAAAATGCACATCTGGTTACTCATATGAAAGGTTTCAGTGTGCATCTAATCCATTTGCAGAGACATGCAAGCAGGGTGGGATCAAAACAGGTTTTGTAAATGTGAAGCTTGATATTCGGTGAAAGTTTCTGCTTGGTACAGACTCGATGCATGGCGTTTTTTGTCGAAGGCAAAAATGTTAACTCCACGGTGGTTTTCACTTTCATGGGCAGCATGTACGATTCAGGTTCACATATCCACTTGAATCCATCACTAACAGAATCGGCCTTGCATCGAGTCTGGACTTAGTAGAGACTTTCACTAAATACCATGCTACTTTAACGACAAACTTCTACCGAGACAGATTTGAAGAGCACATGGTTTACTCTTGGACAAGGAGAAGACGAGACAGTGGGTTAGGTCATCATGCCTCACAGAAAGTTGAGTCCTGCTACAATGAAATTTCGAAGACTTCATACGTGACGGTTTTGCCTGTTGTAGAACTTTCGTCATGTCTTTACTCTAATCTCCATAGCCTACTATAGTTCAGATAGGGTGAGGGTATAACTTTGCTCTCGTGTTAAATGCCATTATTGATGCCAACAGGCCACGGATTTGACTGGAATTCACACAAGTTCAGGACCAACACTTGTGTCCACGGAATCGTGTTGCTGTATTCCATTAATTTAGCTAGATCGTTCATTTTATGGTGTTTTTCCCTCCGATTATTTTGGCATAGTCATCGGCCACATGTAATAGTATTTTGGCTACCATGTATCGTATTTCCACGATATTGTGCACATGGTTAAACGTCACGAGATTAACGCCATTCGCTTTAATTGCCGACGGTGTCGGTTTTCGTGTGGCTGTGAAATGTAAACACGGGAAAATGATGGACTAAAACACATCAGTCCCAGATTAGGTCTTGCCCGGTTAGGAAAATGCCCAAGACACATCATTCACTCTCTGAGTGATGCCCCTACGACCCCTTGCGGTTACGGGAAAGACAAGAAAAACTGAATATACACAGATCCTACAGTCTTCTGGACCAGCATATTGACGTCACGCCTTCATCATGACGACGACACATGCCATTACTGCATGGAACGCAACAGATTATGAAGAAGTACTGACAATCAACAAGAACTATATTTTTGGAGCTGATTATATAGTTTTCGGTTACAACCAGTTAATCAACGATGTAGGTTCTTCCTCTTATGTTTGTGAAGCTGACGGAGAAGTGTTCTAAGGCAAGACAGATTAATCATATTGCATCTCTCACTATGTGGGTCGCTTTGACTTTCACTTTGTTGCAACACTTTGTAAATATCTGTAACATATTTGGGACATACAGTTTGTGTGTCATTATGTTATAAAGATAGAGATTTGGTCCTGGCCATGCTACATTCTCAACCCATTGGATGTCACAACCCTGCTGACTTGCGGGATACCTGTTTATGGGAAAGCATTAGGGAGTATGCACTGAGGAAATATATGCATCCTGTGGTATCTGCAGTCATCTTATAATGGCATGCCCCTGGCAAAAGGTAGGACAGTTTCTTCTTCGCTTTGAATCCAGATCACCTTGCAAGTCACCCATTTCATGGGACACAAAAGATTGCCTACACGTCTGAACAGATATGTGATGGAAGAACATTATCGGACTCGCTTCACGTCTTTACGTCTGCTGGCTGTTTCCTTTTATAGGACTATGGTATAAACACATTTGCATTTGTATTACTCATTAATACCTCTCCTTTGTTGTGTTTGTGAAAATAAAGAACGTCAATTGAATGTGAGATCAAGAAGGAATGGGAATAATTAAAGGAAATAATAAAATCATATTGTCACCCCTTATAGCAAAAATAACGAACGTCTGAAGCGTTAAGTCTGTTCAGGCTGCGTTGTGTAATGCTAGTAATGACTGACTAAACATACAGAAAAAATAAATGCAGCTATATGGACCAATATGGCACATGAAATATAAACTAAATCGTAAACCTACTTTTACCTTATAGGAATGTGGTTCCCCAAGAGACTATTATGAATATTTCAGATTTAACATGAAGTATTGTAAGAAAACAATACTAAAAGACCACTGATGTATACAGGCAAGCAAAAAACAGGTCAGTAATCTATTGATTTATAAACTATAAATTTGTTATGATAACAAGAAAAGCTAAAAGACACTTACGACGACAGTGTGTCCACAAGTGGCCCCAACCGCTCTAAGTGTACGTACATAGCTGAACACAGCTTCAGAACCGCTACAACACCCGAAGGTTAATACATGATGCTAAATTCAGTTAAGGCAAGCTCCCTCACGAACTTGAGAGATAAGAGGTTGCCAGTTCTAGTGAGACTCAAGTAGAGTTCAGGCGTGGGTAATTTCTTGACCTTTAACTCGCGAGTATCGTTGTAACTAGTGCACGCGCTTTGACCTCGTGGATTGTGTCCATTATAGTAAGGCGATGTAAGCACTTCTTTTCTGGTTTAAAATGGACTTTACAAGCACACAACTGTCATTTTGTTCTTCCTCATGATCGTTTTACGTGTCCACATGCATTCATCTACTTCTTTGAGGTTCGTTCTCAAACTCCCGCTGCCAAGCCCTGAAAAAGGCTTTGCATTAGCAAGATGTAGAGTGAGATTGATGACCAGCGCATATTCTTTCTCATTATAATCCAAGTACTGCGCACATCACATTATTAAAACAAAACCGTCTGACGTTGGGGCTTTCATCGCCTCGCCATGGGCGATAAGTAACTATTAGTTGGCCATTACAAGATTTGGTGCTAATTTTTTTTTTTTTTTTTTTAAATCTTATGTTTCGTTCCAAGTTCATATATTTATTTTCATGTCATATTTGAGGTGTTGTTTCAGGATAGGGATACCCCAAACTGAATATTAGAGCTTCCAGTGCTGATATGGTGACTCACACCGAGTAGAAACAGAGCTGTTGGATATATCTGTGCTGATGGGTCACTTACACCGAGTAGAAACATACACATCATTATACGGTTACGTCTATGCATTGAACATTTCTTATTTTCTGTTTATTGGATAAGCTACATACTGTCTAAGTTACCGAGTAGTAGAACGGTTGGAGAACTTTCTCGAACAAACAGGTTTCAGGTCAGCTGTCTCAACAACAAGTTTCAGGTCAGTTCTCTCAACAAGTTTCAGGTCAGCTCTCTCAACAACAAGTTTCAGGTCAGCTCTCTCAACAACAAGTTTCAGGTCAGTTCTCTCAACAAGTTTCAGATCAGCTCTCTCAACAACAGGTTTCAGGTCAGCTCTCTCAACAACAAGTTTCAGGTCTGCTCTCTCAACAACAAGTTTCAGGTCAACTCTCTCAACAACAAGTTTCAGGTCAACTCTCTCAACAACAAGTTTCAGGTCAGTTCTCTCAAAAAGTTTCAGGTCAGCTCTCTCAACAACAAGTTTCAGGTCAGCTCTCTCAACAACAAGTTTCAGGTCAGCTCTCTCAACAACAAGTTTCAGGTCAGCTCTCTCAACAACAAGTTTCAGGTCAGATCTCTCAACAAGTTTCAGGTCAGCTTTCTCAACAACAAGTGTCAGGTCAGCTCTCTCAACAACAAGTTTCAGGTCAGCTCTCTCAACAACAAGTTTCAGGTCAGCTCTCTCAACAACAAGTTTCAGGTCAGCTCTCTCAACAACAAGTTTCAGGTCAGATCTCTCAACAAGTTTCAGGTCAGCTTTCTCAACAACAAGTGTCAGGTCAGCTCTCTCAACAGTAAGTTTCAGGTCAGATCTCTCAACAACAAGTTTCAGGTCAGCTCTTTCAACAACACGTTTCAGGTCAGCTCTCTCAACAATTTCAGGTCAGCTCTCTCAACAACAGATTTCAGATCAGCTCTCTCAACAACAAGTTTCAGGTCAGCTCTCTCAACAAGTTTCAGGTCAGCTCTCTCAACAACAAGTTTCAGGTCAGCTCTCTCAACAAGTTTCAGGTCAGCTCTCTCAACAACAAGTTTCAATACAACCGGGTTTTCAATTATGGCGGAGCTACTTTTAAGACGGAGAGAAAGGGCACATATTATTTCACCTAATAATAATAGCTGTCCATCGTCGATGAGGACCGCCGACATCATCCTTGTCACAGATTTCCCTGTTGGGTGTGGGTGCGCATGTGGCTGAACAGGCCAATGCGAGCACGAAAACATCTGCTACATATCGGGCACACGAGGTTTGTAGAAGGGGATGGTATTTCACCTAGCATATAGCTAACAATTAATATTAATAAGATCTCTAACACTTCATCCTAGACAGCATCGCTTGATTTTCCTGTCAGTTAGATACTGTATTTACATTTTCTGAACTCCCCGAAGAAATGTTTTGTTATTTTTGTTTCAGACAATTAAATGGTACATAATTACAATTCCGATGGATTGAGGTTTCTCCCTGCTGAGCTCAATTAAAGAGTCGTTTCCCTTTCGCAATAAAAAAATAAAAAAACAACAACAACGCATCATTGCTTTCCCTCCTGCTCTGTGAAGTGAAAGCGTTTTTGATTCTTGCCAGCTCCATGATAACTCTTGTTGGCAATAGCAGGAAAACGTAGCAGTGGTAAACGCGATTGTGTTTGAATATTTACCTTACTTGCCCAGTTTCCTCACTTATTTGTCGTCCTTGTTCGTTCATTCATTATAACTTAACTTAACGTCTTTATACTGGTTTAGAAGGCCCTACAGAGTCTGTATCCAACCAGTTTCATTTGCATTTTCTTCCTCTAAAAGTTATGTGCATCCAATTTATTCTTAAATGCATTAATTGTCCATTCATCCACTTTCTCCTGTGGCAATGCATCCAAGCATTCACCCCTCTCTTTTGAAAAAAAAATTGTTAGTCTAATTTATCCTTTCCTCTGATCATCTTATAAACCTGTATTAAGACATCTCGAATTCTTCTCTTTTCTAGACATTGTAGGCCGGTTTTTCTGAGTCTATCCTCATAACTGTAATTCTGAAATCCCGCTATCAGCCCTTTTTTGTTTTCCAGCATGTTTATATCCCCTCTATGATAAGGAATCCACACCTGTACACAGTACTCCAATCTAGGTCTAACTAAAGCTTTATACAGTTTGACTATCACTTGCTTGCTCCTATGTTTAATATTTCTTTTTATCACACCTAACATTGCATTTTCCTTTTTCACTGTCACCTGAACTTGCTCACTCACATTACCTGTATGATCTATTATAACCTCTAGGTCCCTTTCCTTATCTATCTTTTTAATATTGTTCTCTCCCATTCTGTAATTATGTTCCATATTGGATCTACCCATGTGGATGACTGTACATTTATCTACATTAAACTCAATTTGCCAGTTTACGGATCATTCTTGAATTTTATCTAAATCCGACATCAATATATCCACGTCCGCTTTAGATGAGACACTACTGCATAGTTTTGTGTCATCAGCAAATTTTGCAATCATGGATCCCATATTAATGTCTAAATCGTTTATATATATCAAGAACAAAATTGGTCCCAAAACCGAGCCCTGTGGCACTCCACTTTTCACTTTACACCGCTCAGAGTACTCCTTATTTATGCCCACTCTCTGCCTTCTTCCCGTTAACAAATTATCATCCATTTGGCAACTTCTCCACCTATTCCCTATGATTTAAGTTTTCAAAATAATCTTTGATGAGGTACTCTATCAAAGGCCTTTGCAAAATCTAGATAAATAACATCCACTGGCTCCCCTTTATCTATCCTTTTAGTAACCGCCTCTGTGAATTCTAATAGATTTGTTAAACATGATTTCCCTCTAGTAAACCCATGCTGACTATTTCTGATTAGATTAAACTTGTCTAAATAAATTATGATGTATTCTTTGATTATTTAATCTAGCAATTTACAGACTATGCTCGTTAAACTCATCGGTCTATCATTTGCTGAATCTCAATATTTGCCGGTTTTGAATAATGGATCACTCCTGCATCTTTCCAATCCCGTGCAACAAACTCTTTTGTAAGTGATTAAGAACATAATAATGCCAATGGTTTTGCTAGTTGGTCTCAAATTTCAAACAGCAATTTTGGATGAATACCATCTTGACCTGGACATTTATCCACTTTCAACCCCTCCAATTTTTAAAAAACCATTTCCTCTGTTATACAAATTGATCTTAATCCCATTGCTTCCATGCCTCTTTGAAAAATATATATAAGCTCTTGGATCTTGGAGCAGTGCTCTTTTGTGTACTGATTGAGTAGATTAGCTGCCTCCCTATATTCTTTTTTTATTGTTCATGTGCTGTATATGAGAGGGCCTACTTTGTCTGTCGTTCTTTGTTTATTTCGAACATAAGAAAAGAAGCTTTTACTATCAGTCTTGATCCTCTGACCAATTTTGTTTTCTAAATATTTTTGCTGTTTTATTCACTTTCTGAGGTATGTTCTGCTACTCCAAATATTGTAAATATGTTTCTTTTGATTTACCTGCCTCGATATACTTTTTCCATGCTTTATTTTTAGCTCCTCTACATTAAACTACAAATCTAGTTATCCACTTTTTATGCTTGGTGTTTACCTCTCTATGTAGAACACATTCCTCTTTTAGTTTTTCTAGAACTGTTTTAAAATTAGCCCACTCTTGTTCAACATTACTTCCTCCCACAATATCTTTCTAGATTATGTGACTTGCTGCCTCTTTCATTTTCTTAACATCTGCCTTAGAATAGTCGTATGTTCGCGTGTTTATGTTTACTTCTTTTCCTGCAATAAGATCACAACAGATGATTTGATGGACACTTGAGCCAAACAGCTCCCAAACAGTAATGTTTTCAATCACATTTTCCTCGGTAGTAAAAACTAGATCGAGTGTGTTTTTGGCTCTGATGGCTGCTTCTACGTGTTGAAATAAATATAAAACAGTATTATTTAAACGCCACCTCCCTTAGCCTTGTATCCAACTACACTATCTTTCCTTAACATTGTATATCCCTCTATTTCAAGTTCACTATCTGCAATGTTCTCATATGTCTATGTTTATTCTTCTACATGCAGTTCCAATTCTTCTCTTTTATTTACTATACCTATCACATTTCTCACCCTTTGACTGCATCTTCTATAGCACCCTATTGCAGGCCTATCTCTAGTCTCATACTTTATAGGCCTAACTAGTTTAAATTTCCAACACAATGATTAAACATATACTTATCTACAATATGCTGTCCTATCTCATTTAGATGTAAACCTCTCCTGTCTAACATTTTATTTGTATGTACTTTCACATCAACAAATTTCCATTCCCATGTCCATACACATCACCTGTAACCTGAGGTTGATACCTATCCTCTTTATTTTCCCCTCTAAGTTCTCAATTTTGTATCCCCAATATCCATTTTTTCAAATATGTTGTGTTGTTTAAACAAATGTCTGCCAACCTCCCTCGCCTTTCAATCCCCTTCTACCAATACTAAACCCTCACTTATATTTGCATACTTCTCTACAAAGCTCTCTGCCCTGTGAACTGTTTCCAAGCTAAGATCTCCCTTACTTCCAAATCCTGTTACCTTATCCAACCCATACCTAACTGACAACCCATACCTAACTGACAACCCATACCTAACTGACAACCCATACCTAAATGACAACTCATACCTAACTGACAACCAACACCTAACTTACAACCCTTACTCAACTGACAACCCATACCTAACTGACAACCCATACCTAAGTGACAACCCATACCTAACTGACAACCCATACCTAACTGACAACACATACCTAACTGACAACACATACCTAACTGACAACACATACCTAACTGACAGTGGTTTAATTGTATCACCTCGACTACTCTACTGCAGCTTCTTTAAAATTGTATCGTTTCCCCTTCTATTTTGATCTGCCTCTTTTCTATCTCCTCCAATCTCTTCTCATTTGAGCCTCTCTTCTATTCTACATACCCTTCAGACCCTATATTATAGGAGACGCGATGTATACACACTGTCTATGTCTGTCATGCTTCTCTGCATATTGTTAAACTTCTGCTTCCTACCGCTGTCGTACTATTGTAGCAGAAGAGCTACTCACCAATCTGCCACTTTTATTGTAAGCACAACTTCTTCATCTTCTTCTTTGATCGTTCTTTGCAAGTATCAGGATGTAGTCCAGATAAAGTTTTGAGTTGTGTCGTAGTTTACAGCTTGACTCCGAAATTTGCACTTTTCGGTTCGACACCGAGTACATCGTGAAGGTGTAGTTAGTAGGTCTTTGCATCTATGGTTCGCTGGCCCTGGCTCTTTTGGCAGCTCTGGTCGCTGGCCCTGGCGCTATTGTCATCTATGGGTTGCTGGCCCTGGCGCTATTGTCATCTATGGGTCGCTGGCCCTGGCGCTATTGTCATCTATGGGTCGCTGGCCCTGGCGTTATTGTCATCTATGAGTCGCTGGCCCTGGCGCTAATGTCTGCTATGATTATCTGGCCCTGGCGCTATTGTCATCTATGGGTCGCTGGCCCTGGCGCTATTGTCATCTATGGGTCGCTGGCCCTGGCACTATTGTCTGCTATGATTATCTGGCCCTGGCGCTATTGTCATCTATGGGTTGCTTGCCCTGGCGCTATTGTCATCTATGGGTCGCTGGCCCTGGCGCTATTGTCATCTATGGGTCACTGGCCCTGGCGCTATTGTCAGCTATGGTTCGCTGGCCATGGCACTATTATCAGCTATGGATCGCTGGCCCTGGCACTATTGTCAGCTATGGGTCGCTGGCCCTGGCGCTATTGTCAGCTATGGTTCGCTGGCCCTGGCGCTATTGTCAGCTATGGTTCGCTGGCCATGGCACTATTATCAGCTATGGATCGCTGGCCCTGGCACTATTGTCAGCTATGGGTCGCTGGCTTTTACGCTATTGTCAGCTATGGGTCGCTAACCATTGCAGCTCATGTATTGCTCAGAATCTTGATCATATAATTGAACTAAGCATGATTGGTCTGTGCTGGCGACTCCATTCTAGAAACATCAATCCACACACACACACACACACACACACACACACAGACAAGCACAGACATACAAGGAACACACAAACACATAAACAGAGATAGTGATGGAGTGAGAGAGGTGGGGGCTGGAGAGGCCTTTATATGCCTACACATAACCGCAGAAGAACGAGACTACTGTGTGAAGTCAGATTTGTATTGTCGAATGTACGTCATTCGGTGGTGTTGCTGTCTTTATGCTAGTCTTAGTTAGCATTTAGTATTATGATATGGGCAAAGGTAAGCGAGGCACATCTCTATTTCGGCAAGCTCCAGTTAACCCAGCTGTAAATGGATATCTGGCAAACTACTAGGAAAGCAAAAGGAAGCGAGAAAAAGAACTGGGATCCCTGACTCAAACAACCTGTGAGTCAGTATGCTGAAGTCTCTAACAACTTCACTCCCCGACAGTAGTGTAACTACTATGGGACAAGCCTTGACTTAGAATACTAAAGTCTCTAACAACTTCATTACCTTGAAGTAGTGTAACTACTTTGGTACTACGTAACTACTTTGCCTTCTATTATTATAAAGTCATAGTGTAATTAATCTATCAAATGATATGTTGTGTTAATATTCAAAGTCACTACACTTCAGGCAAATCTATAGGTGTACAATCCCTTTCAGCAATTAGCGAACGGTGATGCTTTCTGAAGTTCGCTTGTCGTACACACACTATACACTCGCGTTCTGTACACCCATGCTCTGTAGACTCACACGCTCTTCTACACACTCCCACACCCCTCTACACACACAGAAAACCCCTCTACACACTCACGCGTCCTTCTACACACTCACACGTCCTTCTACACACTCACACGTCTTTCTACACACTCACACGTCCTTCTACACACTCACACGTCCCTCTACACACTCACACGTCCCTCTACACACTCACACGTCCTTCTACACACTCACACGTCGCTCTACACACTCACACGTCCTTCTACACACTCACAAGTCCCTCTACACACTCACACGTGCCTCTACATACTCACACGTCCTTCTACACACTCACACGTCCCTCTACACACTCACACGTGCCTCTACATACTCACACGTCCCTCTACACACTCACACGTTCTTCTACACACTCACACGTCCTTCTACACACTCACACGCTACTCTACACATTCACAAATCCCGCTACATACTCACACGTTGTACACTCACGCTCTGTACACTCACGCTCTGTACACTCACGCTCTGTACACTCACGCTCTGTACACTCACGCTCTGTACACTCACGCTCTGTACACTCACACGTCCCTATTCCAAATCACACGCCTTTCAACACTCGCACGATCTTCTACACTCACAAGCCGTTCTACACTCACGATATGTACACACTCACGCTTTGCACACTTCTGCTCTGTACACTTGCACGTGCTTCTACACTCACGCTCTTTACACACTCACGCTCTGTACACTCATACGACCTTCGACACTCACGCTCTGTATTTACTAACGCTATGTACACTCACACGCCCTTCGATACTCACGCTCGTACACTCACACGCCCTTCTACACATTCAGGCTCGTACACTCACACGCCCTTCTACACACTCACGCTCGTAAACTAACACGCCCTTTTACACACTCACGCTCGTACACTCATACGACCTTCGACACTCACGCTCTGTATTTACTAACGCTATGTACACTCACACGTCCTTCGAAACTCACGCCCGTACACCCACACGCTCTTCGACACTCACATTCGTACACTCACATGCTCTTCTACACACTCATGCTCGTACACTCACATGCTCTTCTACACACTCATGCTCGTACACTCACCCACCTTTCGATAATCACGCTCGTACACTCACACGCCCTTCTACACATTCACGCTCGTACACTCACACGCCCTTCTACACACTCACGCTCGTAAACTAACACGCCCTTTTACACACTCACGCTCGTACACTCATACGACCTTCGACACTCACGCTCTGTATTTACTAACGCTATGTACACTCACACGTCCTTAGAAACTCACGCCCGTACACCCACACGCTCTTCGACACTCACATGCTCTTCTACACACTCATGCTCGTACACTCACATGCTCTTCTACACACTCATGCTCGTACACTCACCCACCTTTCGATACTCACGCTCGTACACTCACACGCCCTTCGACCCTCATGCTCGTACTTTCACACGCCCTTCGACACTCACGCTCGTACATTCACACGCCCTTCTACACACTCATGCTCGTACACTCACCAGCCCTTCGATACTCACGCTCGTACACTTACACGCCATTCGACACTCATGCTCGTACTCTCACACGCCCTTCGACACTCACGATCGTACATTCACACGCCCTTCTACACACTCACGCTCGTACACTCACGCTTTGTACACTCACGCTTTGTACACTCACACACCCTTTTCTATTGAACCCACTTCAGATTTTATATTATATGATTTCTGGAAATCCAGTAGATCGAATGCAGTGATATTATTCAACAAGTTTTCGTCGATCGATGTCCAAATGTCACAACTTACAATGTTCAATATCCTCTTTACAGGCTTTCCCGGTGTCTTTTAGGACAGGCAGAGACATTTATGTCCGCCGTCCACTCATTCTATAGTCACCTCTTATGTGCTTTCTGCTTTCTGTTTTCCCGTCCGCTTAGCAACGATCGTGTCTCTCAATCTAACAGAGATGGCCCAACTACACCTTACAGATCTATGACATCATCAATACCTCGAGTATTATCACTTAATAGTTGTTTAACTTCTAGGTCCGCTTTCCCGTTAGAACAGGATGATGATGTCTCTGTGGTAGTTTGTCATCTGACCTCCAATGTGAATCCAATCTCTCGATGTGTTAATGTTCTATACTGCGGTCACCTGATCGTTCTCACTTCTTGTGACATCCATCGTTTCTGTCTTAATTCTTGCTAACTTGATTCAAGTAGTGCTAGTGTTTCGTGCTTGTCTTGTATCTGTGGTTACTCGATTATATATTTTAACATAGACCAGTGCTTATCTGGATTTTATAGATATAATAATAATAATAGCTGTCCATCGTTGTCGATGAGGACCGCCGACATCATCCTTGTCACATATTTCCCTGTTGGGTGTTGGTGCGCATGTGGCTGAACAGGCCAATGCGGGCACGAAAACATCTGCTACATAACGGGCACACGAGGTTTATAGAAGGTGATGGTGTTCCCGCTGTTCGGGATTTCCGGGTCTCGCGTCTGCTCTTTCACAACACGGTCGTCTTCGCCGGTAACTACACCCGACTTGACTGCGCTTCTCCAGTCAGATCTGTTTTGCGCAAGACATTCCTAGGTGTCGATGTCTATCTGGCAACTTTTCAGTTAGCCCTTCAGACCGTCTTTAAAACGTTTCTTTGAGGGCCCTCTCTTGTGCCATCCCTTTCTCAGCTCGCCAAAGAGAAGCCTCTTTGGGAGACGCTCGTCTGACATACGGACGAGGTGTCCGGCCCATCCTAGTCTTGCTTTTTCTAGCAGTGCATGGATACTGGGCATGTTAGCCCTCGAGAGAACCTCGATGTCAGTGACACGATCTTGCCATCGGATGTGGAATATTCGCCTCAGGCAACCTGTGTGGAAGTGGTTTAACCTCCTTGCATTTCCAGAGTACACAGTCTAGCTTTCGCAAGCATATAGTAGGGGTGGAATGATGGTTGCACAGTAGACTTTGAGTTTGGTCACGACGTACCCAGACCATCGAGCGCATTCTACCAAAGGCTGTGCTGGCCTTTGCTATTCTGCTGCCACCTCATCATCTAGACTGACAGATCTCGACAGCGTGCTGCCCAGATATGTGAATTTGTCTACGACATTCAGCGTCTGCCCACTGACTAGTCTCTGGTTTTGTGTACGGCATGCCTGGTGCTGGTTGGTACATATCCTCTGTGTTTTTTTTGGTATTTATATAGATTAGATATAGATTATAAATATAAGTCCGAGTATAACACCGACCATGGTTATGTGATTTGTTTAGAGCAGCATAGATAAAGCCTAACAGGCTGCGGTTCTACTTTGCTTTAGTGTTTGAGTCTATTAAGATGGATTCACACCTATTTTAACGACCCCCAGTAAGCGTTTGTCCCAACGCAGGGGAATATTAAGCTGCTCGAGCCTAGACTGCTAAGCAGGAAATCCTTCTCCCGACTACATACAGTTAATACCACGTCTAGGACCTGCACAGGGGCATCTGCCACTGTAGAAGTACAGGTCGGCTAAGAAGTCCCAGTATGCGTCTCATCTTTGAATATGTAAATCCAATGCAACTAAGGGCCAGAAGCATTTAATCATTCCAGATGACCTCCAACACTTCATATGTGTTACCTTAACGTGAGACAGCCAAGGCTCTGTAACATTAACGTGAGACATCCCAGGCTCTGTGACCTTAACGTGAGACATCTTAGGCTCTGTGACCTTAACGTGAGACATCCCAGGCTCTGTGACCTTAAAGTGGGACATCCTAAGCTCTGTGACTTTACCGTGAGACATCCCAGGCTCTGTGACCTTAACGTGAGACATGCCATGCTCTGTGACCTTAACGTGAGACTGTCCAGCCTCTGTGACCTTAACGTGAGACTGTCCAGGATCTGTGACCTTAACATGAGACTGTCCAGACTCTGTGACCTCAACGTGAGACTGCGTAGGCTCTGTGACCTTAACGTGAGACAGCCCAGGCTCTGTGACCTTAACGTGAGACTGTCCAGGATATGTGCCCTGAACGTAAAACTGCTCCGGACATAATCTAAAACTGATAGGACCAACTGATTGTATAGGATGAAAAGCGACCACTACATGTTAGCAGCTATGCATATTTTGCGTTCATAGTTTCTTCGTAGATGCTTAGTCAGTGATTTAAATATCGATCAGCGACCATTATCCCTGATTGGATTTATAACGACAACAACAAACTCCCTCCACTTCATCCAGTCTGCAGTTATCTTTCCTACTGTGTTATAGCTTTGATTTATGGCTTCCATTTTGGCTTCTACGGTTTTTCCTAGAAAAAGTTGTCTCAGGTCAGTCTCCTTTTCGCCTTCACTCTGGGGACTATCCTGTGTAAGTTCTGCTGATGTTGTCAGGATGTCTTTCTAGGACATAGGCGATCCTATTCCAGTATCGATCGACAGGTTATTATGCTATACATGTTATTGTGATTGCTCCGGACAAACCGTTATCGGTTGGAGATATTGCTGCAGACAAGCAGGTATAGGTTGGGGATATTGCTCTGGACAAACAGTTATCTATTGGGGATATTGCTCTCGACAAACAGTTATCTATTTGGGATATTGCTCTAGACAAACAGTTATCTGTTCGAGATCGTTTCTCGTCCAGAAAATTCTTTGAATCTTTCTTAGTCAGCTAGTGTAGAAATTTTGACATACCTTGTTCTGCTACTCTAAAAAATTCTGCTACCGAAAAGAATATATTCTTAGTTGGGTGTTTGTTCTTTACTGAGAAGATTTCCAAACTTGGCCTAGTTTATCAACTGCTATTCTGACTTTTTGTATCGTGCAATTGATGTATTTGTCTGTTCCGCCTATTGGGGGCCTCGACGGAATAAAAATTAAAAGTGTTAGTTATTATACCATTGATCTTGGTGTAAGCGACAGTGGAATGTTGTGCTTTGGTCAGCTACCTCATCCAGATGGTATCGTAAGCCAATAAAACGCCACTTAACATCTCAAGACAAGTAACCAAGGAAACAAATGTCCAACGTTTCCCCAACGTATGGTTGTACAATAAAATGTTCGTACAAGGAATGAAGGGCAGAGATAGGTGGGCATTACAGGTATCAACGGATATTAACAATGATATATTATGTCTTGCCGAAATACACTGGTTTGGGGCTACAAAAGTAGTTTTGGACTCGGAGTTTATATTACTGACCCCATGGCATAGGAACGATAGAGCGCACCAAAATGAAGGTGTAGCTCGTATGCATTCTAAGCTAAAACAATGACACTCATCCAACGTGAGACTTTACTTGCTAGACTGATGAAAACCACTCTAAGTTAGCACAAAAGGCACTCCCTTATCGAACGTAAAGCTTCACTTGATAGACTGATGCAAGTCACAATGACATGATATTAAAGATGTATTTATATATATATATATATATATATATATATATATATATATAAGAATGACATTGCGCATTGCGAGACGGTCGCTGTACTGGTATCCTAAAGGTTTCCACAGTGGCCGTCTAAGACACACTTAACGAAGAGAACGTGATGAGAGCAAAAGACTGAAAGACGTATGTTAGTTGAAGACCTATGCCTTCCATTGATTGGTCTTCTCGTGTAACAGCGCTTGGCAGGTATGTAAATGTATTCATCCTCGCCAGTTCTTCATTTCCTGTTTGAATTATTGGGAGATTGAAAATATTACTTTTAATTATGTATGTCTTCTTGTTTTTAATGCTCAGCTTCACTTGTTGATTACATGAAATCAATGTTTCCCTCATATTCTTGTGATGCATGTGCAAATAGTTCAATGTCATTTGCATTTTCCAGATCTTGCAGTGGTGAAGTAATATTTATGTTACTATTCTTGTGGTGCCTGTAGCGATGACTGTAGTGGTGCCTGTTGTGGTGCCTGTTGTGGGGCCTGTTGTGGTGCCTATTGTGGTACATATTGTGGTGTCTGTAGTGGTGTCTACTGTGGTGTATGTAGTGGTGTTTATTGTGGTGCCTGTAGTGGTGTACGACATATCATCCAGCAAATGCTAGTTGGGAAACGATGATAATTAAACGGGCAACGTGGTCGTATTTCTATTCTTGTTTCAAAAGTTTGGTCGCTCTAACACTGCATGCCAAATATGTATTTCAATTTTAAGGGATTGAAACGCTATAAATCGGGATACCATAAGCTCTTAGTATCATTAATAGTATATCCTGGTCTATTCTGGTGAAGGCTTTTTTCAAAAAATCAAACAAAATGTATTTACCGTTTTTGTTGCCATTCAGATAATTGCTCTATAATGTTTCTGGGTGACATGTAATGGTATGTGCATCATTTGCTCCTTCTGAATCCTGCTTGCTTACTCCTCAGTATAATATATCTAGTGCAGCTGATAGTCTTTTGATTATATAATTATTATTCTGCCAAGTAGTTTGGTGGTTACGGAGGGAAGAGTGATTCTTCTCCAGTCTTCTTCTTCTTTGCGTTCAAGATCTTTTGGTCATGCTATATCTGCGGCCAGTCGCCATGATGAAGTCTGTAGTCTTCACCAGGTCGGAGCGGCTGCAACACAGCTTTTGTCTCAGCTCCGCACCCTCTGGCCAGGTCTGGAATCTCATGTCCCTATACATTGGGCATTCTTGTAGAATATGCTCAGGGTTCTGGCATCCTGTTCCACATGGGCACTCATCGGTATGTGATATCTTCAGTCGGTATAGATGTTCTAGTAGTCTGCAGTTTCCAATTCTCAGGCGAAATAAGGTAATTTGTTGATTTCTTATGAGATAGTGAATTGGGTCTGTTGTACTGCTTATGTTTCTGTCTTCTCTTAAATTGACGTATATACTGATTTCTGATGATGTTCTTGATTTCTCTGTATGGTACTCGATGATTAAATTGTGCCTTTTTGCTGCCATCTTTTGCCAGAGCATCGGCTCTCTCATTTCCCGTGGGAAGGTAGTCACTGAAGCGATGTTGTTGAGGATCTCTGGAGTTTTCTCAGTTCTGCTCTGATCTCTGATAACAATGGTTCGTTGTTTGTTTTTTGTATTGTCTCTAATAGTTCTCTGCTGTCCGTGAATACAGCTATTTTTGTTGGAGGTTGCCTTTCCGTTTGAAGTATTCTCAGTGCTCACAGGAGGGCCATCGATTCTGCTCTGAGGTTTGTGGACAACTTTCCGGTTGGGAGGGCCTCTTCTGTTATATTTCCTCTTTTGTGTCTTATAAATATGCCTCCTCCCCTGTTTCGGCCAACCCCCTCTGCTGAACCACCTGTGTACACCTGTGTCCATTCCTTGGTATTATGTTTCTCCTCAATCATTGTTTGTGCTAATAGTTTCAGCTCGTGGACACTGTGTTGGTCTTTTCTTCTTATTCCTGAGATCTTTGTACTTATTTCGATGTTGTTTATGTTGCAGCTTGGCTCTTCATAGTTAATAAGCATTTTTGTTTCTGTAGGTTGGTTGGGAATTAGTTATCCATATTTTTGGTGTAGGTGGTTGGATATATGAATGAAGCTGGTTCTCTTTAGCCTATTTTTAACTGGGTATTTCAGTTTGATATGTATGGGATGATCAGGCATGCGTAGCATCTTTTCACTATGTGTCAGCACTCTTTCCTCTCGTCTAGTATTTAGGGGTCTTATATTTGTATATGTTTCCATTTTCTGGATTGGTGTAGTCTTCATTCCTCCTTAAGCCTCAATTTTGAATTTTAGTTAGGTGTTCTGTGTTTGTTTTTGATGCTGTGGTCCAGGCTGTCATGCCGAATTCAAGTACTGGTCTGACTGTGCCAGTGAATACATTTTTAAGGATGGTGCTATTTGCACCCCAGCTTGTTCCGGCGAGCTTCTTCATGAGGGCTAGTTTTCTGTCTCCTGTTTGTGTCCCTCCAAGTGAGTCTCTTGTCCATTTTAATTCCGAGATACACAGGGTATTTTCTTGTATAAGCTCTTTGCCATTTAGAATAAGTTTTGTTACTTCCTTGGTGTTGGACAGTGAGAAGCATGTTGTAACTGTCTTTGAGATGTTAATCTGCAATCCCCAATCTGTAACCCATTTTCCAACAGTGTCCAGTACTTTCTGCATTCTATTTTCAGCTGTTGGTAGTTTTTCTGCAGCACTCCACATTACGAAGTCGTCAACGTGTAGGGCAATGGCTACTTTTTTAAAAATAGTTTTCTTGCAATGTCGTTTATGAACAGGATAAAGAGGGTAGGATAGATGACTCCTCCCTGGGGTAATCCTTTTTGGAGAGTTATTCTATGGCTCAGTGATCCAACTAATTTGACTCTTGCTGTTCTGTATCGGAGGAAGTCTTATATCCAGCTGTACATTCTCCCTTCTATTTTGTTGTTTAATAGTTTTAGGAGGAGTCCTTCTCTCCATACCTTGTCAAAAGCTTTTGCCATATCCAAAAAGTACTTTTTCCTTACCTTGGAATGCATTTTCTATTTCTTGGATTAGGTACACTAGTTGGTCTTCTGTGTTGCAGTTTTTCCTAAAGGCTGACTGTGAATTGAGTAGGAGATGGGGTTTTTTTCCAGATGTTTTATTACTCTTGCGTTTACCATTTTTTCCATGACTTTTCCAACACAGCTGAGCAGGCTTATTGGCCTATAGCTTTCCTTGCTTGTCTTGTCCTTTTTTTGTTTTCTGATGGGGATAATGATAGCCTCCCGCCACTGGTCTGGGATCTTACCCTTGCTGGATGATTTATTGAAGATTTTCAGGAGTTTTCTTCTTGACCCTTGGACTAGGTTTTTAATCATTTCATTTGTGATCTTTTCCAGTAATTACTGTCTGCGAGGATGCTCTTTTTTGGGCTAGTTCGTAATCGCTGTTTTTGGTCCATTCCTGTGTGTGTTGTCTCAGCCTGCCAGATTTGTGTGAACATTGAATAGAATATCTTTGCTGCTGCTGCTAATGTAAATGTTCTAAGTTCAAGCTGCCCTGACCTGGGGTCTTTCCCTTCGTCAGCAAATTGATAGATGTGATCATTTCTTTCTTTGAGGACATTGGTGTTAACATCTTAAATAATGTTTGGTTTTGTTCAGATGGATCTAATTGACAGTTTCTCTTAAATGTTCTGCTCATGTCGATTCTTGTCCATACTCTGTGGTCGGGATGAAGCTTCCATGTTTATCTTTATTTGGTCGAATGCTGATTGCATACTTTTTCCACATATGATTTTTGGTCAGTGGCATTTGGTTCTGTTACTGACATTGTCTTCTAGATTGACCTTGATATCGTGTTTAACATCTCTGCACTTACCTATTGCTATATCCCGTTTCCTCTATAATCCTTTCTGTTTTCATTAGCTTCGTTCGCTCGCTTTCTCTGAACCACATCTCAACTATCTCTCCTTGTCACACGGAGACTTCATCTCACAATGATGGGATCAACCAACATCGTTATTCTCCGGAACCCAAAATGCTGGGCCTGACGATACTTCACGTCCAGACTTTAAATTTGTGTGAACAAACCAACCTAACACATCCCTTATATGAAGCTCGTTGGATCGCTCGCCAATAGGTCAGTAAATACAATGTGTTTATCTGTGTTGACGTGAATGGGCATGGTTCTCGCGTGAACGAACACACAATCAACTCAACGAGAACAATAATGAATAGAGGAAGGGACAGGTGGACATTATTGGCAAGAAGCAAGCGATATAGTTATCGGCGTTGAGATATGTAACAAATATGAAGAAAGAGATAATGACTTTACATAATGTATCAGGAATAATCAATATAACTGAATGACAAGAGGTTTACTTTGATGGGAGAAACAACTTGGAGATGACATCGCGTTATAAGACGGCCTGATCGAAACATTAACCGTAAGGGAGGTAATGAGAACAAATGTTAAAACGAATAGAAGACAGTATGACTGACAGGGGAATGCATGTTTCAACTAAAGTGTGAGTAGTACGAGGCATATTCAAATGAAACCGGACCAAACTCCAACAAGTGAACATACGTACGATGCGCATGATGACGTCACTTCTAGTGTTAATAGCACATGCCATCCGTCAAGTTTGCAAAATGCGACTCTTAGTTTCCTCAGCAGACCGTTGAAAACATGGTGGGTATGAAATGGAATCCGTCCAGAGCTATCGGTGATTCGGTTTCTAACAGCTGAAAGATGTGGACCAGCTGGCATTCACTATAGAATGCAGGCAATTGTATGGTGACAAAAGTGTGTCGAAGACAACAGTGAAGAGCTGGACAACGATGTTTAAAGAAAGACGTGAGTTAACAACAATATGCGCCTGGCCTGTCTCGGAATATCTTTCGTTAACTGACGCCGTTCTTTAAACAGTGGTCGAGCGTTAGTCAGACAGTTCCAGGATGTGTACATTGTATGTGACCAGGAGTGGTCGAGCGTTAGTCAGACAGTTAGAGGATGTGTACATTGTCTGTGACCAGGAGTAGTCGAGCGTTAGTCAGACAGTTGAAGGATGTGTACATTGTCTGTGACCAGGATGTACTTCATAGGGCTGTTGAAAGGTTTCCGTTACTGAAACAACCCTGGAAATCGCGAACAAGGTTGGTCTTTTCCTTTGCATTTCACATAGAAAGTGTAAAGAGAAGCATCTGAGAGTGTCAGGGAGGATTAGAGAAGCATGTTAGAGAGTCAGTGAGGATTAGAGAAGCATGTGATAGAGTAAGTGAGGATTAGAGAAGCACGTGAGAGTGTCAGTGAGGATTAGAGAAGCATGTGATAGAGTAAGTGAGGATTAGAGAAGCATCTGGGAGTGACAGTGAGGATTAGAGAAGCATGTGATAGAGTAAGTGAGGATTAGAAAAGCATCTGAGAGTGTCAGTGAGGATTAGAGAAGCATGTGATAGAGTAAGTGAGGATTAGAGAAGCATCTGAGAGTGTCAGGGAGGATTAGAGAAACATGTTAGAGAGTCAGTGAGGATTAGAGAAGCATGTTAGAGAGTCAGTGAGGATTAGAGAAGTATGTGATAGAGTAAGTGAGGATTAAAGAAGCATCTGAGAGTGTCAGTGAGGATTAGAGAAGCATCTGAGAGAGTCAGTGAGGATTAGAGAAGCATGCGATAGAGTAAGTGAGGATTAGAGAAGCATCTGAGAGAGTCAGTGAGGATTAGAGAAGCATGTTAGAGAGTCAGTGATAATTAGAGAAGTATCTGAGAGAGTAAGTGAGGATTAGAGAAGCATCTGAGAGTGTCAGTGAGGATTAGAGAAGCATGTGATAGAGTAAGTGAGGATTAGAGAAGCATCTGAGAGTGTCAGTGAGGATTAGAGAAGCATGTTAGAGAGTCAGTGAGGATTAGAGAAGTATGTGATAGAGTAAGTGAGGATTAAAGAAGCATCTGAGAGTGTCAGTGAGGATTAGAGAAGCATCTGAGAGAGTCAGTGAGGATTAGAGAAGCATGCGATAGAGTAAGTGAGGATTAGAGAAGCATCTGAGAGAGTCAGTGAGGATTAGAGAAGCATGTTAGAGAGTCAGTGATAATTAGAGAAGTATCTGAGAGAGTAAGTGAGGATTAGAGAAGCATCTGAGAGTGTCAGTGAGGATTAGAGAAGCATGTGATAGAGTAAGTGAGGATTAGAGAAGCATCTGAGAGTGTCAGTGAGGATTAGAGAAGCATGTTAGAGAGTCAGTGAGGATTAGAGAAGCATGTTAGAGAGTCAGTGAGGATTAGAGAAGCATGAGATAGAATAAGTGAGGATTAGAGAAGCATCTGAGAGAGTCAGTGAGGATTAGAGAAGCATGTTAGACAGTCAGTGAGGATTAGAGAAGCATCTGAGAGAGTCAGTGAGAATTGCTAATGATAACGAGACACACGGAGCATAGCCATACATGATATTAGCGATCTTTTGAAAGAGTCAGCAGGTTTTGTGTCGTCATGGGTTGCAGTGACGGTTTTCCTACTAACCGGTTTGGAGTAAAGAAAAGTGTATGTGTGTGTGTACGTTTGTGTATGTGTATGTGTGTGTGTGTTTGTATGTGTGTGTTTGTGTTTGTGTGTGTGTCGATGGGGAAAAAGCACATTTTAACAACACTCAAAGAAGCTTATTGTAGAGAAATCATTATCTTGTAAATAAACATGGTAGGAAAACATAATGATGTGGTTGTGGTATCGAATGATAGGACCACTTCAACCTTCTAAGTGTGTCGTACAAGGAGACTACAGTACGATATGCATTGAAACAGCATCCTCTTTATGAAATACCATTGCTAATTTATCCCCCACAGCAAATGCTGGAATTGATGCATCCTGTGAGAAACACGCTGTAATTTGAACCTTGTCCTTCACATGCAGCGAGAAGCCAATAGGACAAGTAGAATGTAGTGCAAGAGGTAGATAGCCTAGCATACGGCGACATGCTGTTTGGTTCCAAAGTAGATTATTGCAAGATGACACTACGGATATGCCTAGCAACGTTTATTTACATAGATATACTTCTTTCTCAACCAGACACGTTTTACAAGTAATTGTACAACACCAGATAGCCTCACACTTGCAGTTGGTTTTGAATATTCGCATCTGGACATTATAGCCACGCCCACAGCAAATTGTCTCACAATTGTCTCCCTTGATGCACATATGGCCGGAAGTGCCTGGTGAGTAGCTACTGTTTTGACAAAAGCTGGGAGAGTTCTCGGTATAGGTTAGTTCCGCTTCCTGCAATGGAACTAAGTTTATTCCTGATAATGAAGAAGTAATTTCCCCAAGGCTGTTTCTTCTCTTCATTAGCCGTGTTTTTCCAGTCACCTGGTTAGGTAGCGATATCACTTTGACGGAGTTGTCGTACTTCGACTTGAGGGCGCCACCTACTGTTCTGAAAGGCGACAACTGCAGCCAACATGTTTTTACAGCGCAGGATCCTGACACGCCGTGGCATTTGCATTTTGTATTAGCAAGATCTTTCACTACCTGAAGAGGAAATTTACACAGCTTTCAGCAAAAATGTGCGTGTCTTATAATATATATATATATATAGTGTGTGTGTGTGCGCGCGTGTGTGCGTGGGTGCGTGTGTGCATGCGTGCCTGCGCGCGCGTGAACGCGTGTGTGTGTGTGTGTCTTTAAATCTGAAAATGTATATATGTATGGTTCGATGTCACACGAAAGTGATGATTGACTTCGGGAAACTAGCAATGAACGTATTCACAATAACGATGTGTATGTTTCCATTCGCCTGTTTGTTATTGTGTTACTTAGCCTAGAGTGTGAGTGTGTTAGTAGTTTTTCGGGCAGATGGGGCTCGAAAGCCTAGGAAGGCAGCTCATTTAGGAGAAGGAAAACTCTGATTTCAAACTATCTGAAGCTTTGCAGATAAGATACTGGCGTATTTTGACTGTTTTTTTCATATATGATTGTGCAACTTGTTTTCTGATCTCTGAAAGTTGGTCAGCGTCTACCAAACCTGACAACCGACGATCTGCAAATGCTCACGCAAGAGGAGACAATGCCTTATCCTAGAGCGAGGAAAGGCAACCTGAGCTGAGTGTTGTGGCAGGGCAGACCATACCCTTAGCCTTTGTTGGGGGATGGTCTAGGAGTAAAGCCCCGACAAGCGAACAGATAAAGCATTGCTCTGCCGATCAGACAGCTTCTGCAGGTTGCCTTGTTCCAAATGTATTGGTATCACCTTTCCCTTGGAGCAAACAAGGCAGACCGAGAGAGGGACCATACTGCATGGGCAACACATGGTCTCTGCCCGGGCTTTGTGCATAAAAGCACAATTACTATCGTCTGACAAGAAGAACAGAGCCAATGAGTCTAAAGTATATAGTCGCATTTCTGTATGTGTGTGCTTCCATCGTCTGTCCTTACATGTATCTGCTATTGTGTTTCAGTGCCTGTGTGTATATTTGCTTTCCTATATTTGTGAATATTAAGTACTATTGTCTGTATGAATATTAAGTGCATCTCTGTGTAAATGTTAATTACCATTGGATGTGGTGAGGTTAATTGTTATTGTCTGTGTGAATATAAAGTGTTATTGGCTGTGTGAATATAAAGTGTTATTGGCTGTGTGAATATAAAGTATTATTGTCTGTGTGAATATAAAGTGTTATTGTCTGTGAATATAAAGTGTTATTGTCTGTGTGAATATAAAGTGTTATTGGCTGTGTGAATATAAAGTGTTATTGTCTGTGTGAATATAAAGTGTTATTGTCTGTGTGAATATAAAGTGTTATTGTCTGTGTGAATATAAAGTGTTATTGTCTGTGTGAATATAAAGTGTTATTGTATGTGTGAATATAAAGTGTTATTGTCTGTGTGAATATAAAGTGTTATTGGCTGTGTGAATATAAAGTGTTATTGTCTGTGTGAATATAAAGTGTTATTGTCTGTGTGAATATAAAGTGTTATTGTCTATGTGAATATAAGGTGTTATTGTCTGTGTGAATATTAAGTGTTATTGTCTGTGTGAATATAAAGTGTTATTGGCTGTGTGAATATTAAATGATGTTGTATGTGGGTATATTCCGGCATGTGTGCATTTTACGTGTTATTGATTGTGTGTCATTCATTTTTGTTTATTCGAGGTGTGCTATTGTCTGTGAATGTATCAAAATCTGTGTGATTTCATGCGCTGTTGAATGTGATTGTGTCAATGTGTGTATGTCGTGTTATGTGCTATTCTCTATGTACCATGCTGTATGCAATGGCCTCTGTCCATGTTATGTGCTACTGTATGTGTCCATTTTGTATACAATTTTATGTGTGTTATTTTATGAATTATTGTATGTCTGTCCTGTGCTATTGTCTATGTGTCGTCTGCTATTTTATGTGAGTGTATCCGTGTCAGTATGTGTATATCGTGTCCTATTGTATGTGAGTGTATCCTTGTATGTGTACATGTTTTATTATATTGTATGTGAGTGTATCATTGTCTGTGTACATGTTCTATTCTATTATCTGTGATTGCATCCATGTCTGTGTACATGCTCTATCCTACTATCTGTGAGTGTATCCTTGTCTGTGTACATGTTCTATTCTATTGTCTGTGAGTGTATCATTATCACTGTATCTATGCGTGTGTGTGTGCATTATTTTACAAAGATATATTTATATAAAGCTCTGCCTTTTTGTGTGCGGCTGACGTTCCATAATTCCGTATGTTGTGTATGAGGGTTGCCATGATAGTGGTAATGATAGCAATAGTAACGCTGTAGTGATTATGGTGTTGATAGTAATGATGATGTTAATAGTAATGATGGTGTTGATAGTAATGATGATGACTGATAGTAATGATGATGAAGATAGTGATGTTGATGACTGATAGTAATGATGATGAAGATAGTAATGTTGATGAAGATAGTAATGATGTTGGTAATAATGATGATGTTGATAGTAGTGATGACTCTGATAGTAATGATGCTGACTGGTAGTAATGATGTTGATAGTAATGATGACTCTGATAGTAATGATGACTCTGATAGTAATGATGACTCTGATAGTAATGATGACTCTGATAGTAATGATGACTCTGAAAGTAACGATGACTGAACGTTCTCAAACTTCCGCTATCAAGACCTGAACGTTTTCAAACTCCCGCCACCAAGCCCTGAACGTTCTCAAACTCCCGCCACCAAGCCATGAACGTTCTCAAACTCCCGCCACCAAGCCCTGAACGTTCTCAAACTCCCACTACCAAGCCTTGAAAAGGGCTTACCCATGTAGCCGGATGTTGTCCGGAGAACGGAATGTATTGTTGTAATTTGCAGCGTGACTACGATGTTTGCACCTTTCGGTCCAAGACATCCGACTTCAGCATGACATATTTGAGTCCCGATCAGCCTTCCCTCCTTAGCCAGTCTGCCATATTGCAGCCTGTGATCCAGGATCAGCACGTGGAGGTGGGCAAGAGACTTGACAGCTCTGGATAGATGATCTTGGTGCAAGCTGTCAGTTGTGGGTCGCTGGCTGGTACAACTCAAGGACTCCTCTACAGAGTTATGGCCTTGCCTCATGGAGAATTCGACACTACAAGTGTGGGGGGGGGGGGGGGGGTAAATGATGTCACAACATCTTTGGCATCATCACCCTACCCCTCACCCCCTACCACCTCCCTTTCCTCCCACGACGACAACGACTCAAACAGCAGCAACCTTATCAGCACTCATGGAACTGCTACTACTGTTGTAACTATGAGAACCACTGGCCAGATTATGTATATATTTCATTCATCCTTTTCTCTGCTATTCATATTCACCGTTTCATAACACTACTGTTAGCACCATAACAATAACAACTATTAGATACATACATTTATCCCGACACCACTGTTATGCTCATCCATTTTAGCTCTGACATCCATCTCAGAACGTATTGCCTCCCGTAAAAACTTTCTAGTAAATTGCAATCCAAACCGGATGTTGTCACCACAGCCTCCCCACCGCCATGTTTCCGTATTTTCCAAATGCTTGGAGTCATCGCACGTACATCTGTCTATACGTCCCTGAGCGCATGCGCGGGACAGCTCGTACACAAGCCCCGCGGAAGAAATAGCAAATAAAAATGCCGCCTCTTTGAAACCTGAAATAGTATTCATAAATAAACCTTTAATAATTATTTTGTAAAACTGAAACAGCAATTATTTGTGAACCTAAAAGATAAATTATTGATAACTCTGAAATAGCAGATTTTTTTCAGCCTTCAATAACACATGCACGATAAATGTTTATCGTTGTCAGTGACGACCACCTACATCATCCTTGTTGTATATGTTCTGTTTTCTTCTGTTTCTGCACTGGCTGTCGTGTATCAGCCCGGTGTTTGCTGGGCCTCATGTGGCTTATTAGTCCAATGTTAGCAAGGAATGTTCTAGTGCATGGTTTGCACACAATGACCTTTGCAGGCAGTGAAGGTATTTTTTATGCTCTTTCTCCCCGGAAAAGGTGAATGAGTTGCGTTGTCTGCATACGGTGACTTGTAGATACATGCATGCATTTATACATACATACATACATACATACAAACATACATACATACACATATACATACATACACATACATGCACAAACACACATACATACATACACACAAACATACATATGTTAAATTAAACAACTGATAAGTGATAATACTTGGAGAATGATACGGTTACATTTACCGCTGGGTCACTACTGCACAATGTGAAAACCGTTCGGGGAGTTTTTAGTTTAGAGTGAGAGGAGTGGTCGCTGCTGAGCAAAGCGAGACATGCACCACAATAATCTCCAGATTGAGAATGGAAATTCACACGGTGATTTAAGCTCTGAGAGACATACACCACAATAATCTCCAGATTGAGAATGGAAATTCACACAGTGATTTAAGCTCTGAGAGACATACACCACAATAATCTCCAGATTGAGAATGGAAATTCACACGGTGATTTACGCTCTGAGAGACATACACCACACTAATCTCCAGATTGAGAATGGAAATTCACACAGTGATTTAAGCTCTGAGAGACATACACCACACTAATCTCCAGATTTAGAATGGAAATTCACACAGTGATTTAAGCTCTGAGAGACATACACCACAATAATCTCCAGATTGAGAATGGAAATTCACACAGTGATTTAAGCTCTGTGAAGGCTGAAACCTCTTTAAGTGTCTCCATCCTGTCATACTCTCTGTGTTCGGAAGATACACAATGATCTCTGCTATGAGTGGATAACGAAAGAAAAGACTTCAAAACTTCACGATGTGTGTGTTTCAATTGCCCTGGTCATGTTAGAGTTTGTACAGATGAAAGAGATGACACGCTAACCTTGAAAGTACGTGTAGTTGAGATATTGGCAATGGACAGGTTACTATTGATCAATGACCTCCTCTTGGATGATGGACAATAGACAGAGGGGACATTTTGATGGTGATCTGTGACGACTTCTTGGATGATGGACAATAGACAGAGGAGACATTTTGATGTTGATCTGTGTCCACTTCTTGGATGATGGACTAGACAGAGGGGATATTTTGATAGTGATCTGTGACCACTTCTTGGATGATGGACAATAGACAGAGGGGACATTTTGATGGTGATCAATTATCTCCTCTTGAATGTGAAATAAATCGGCCTGAACACCGTTGATAACTCGAAATGAGACTCACAGGGAAGTAACTCACGCATTGACTATGAACTGACGGTCAGATGTCCACGAGTCAAATGTTAAATATTTAATACAAGATTAATTGTAAACAAACCACCAGTCCCAGAGTGAACACATGGTGCTTGTCACCATATATACACACATGTAGATCTCGGCCATGACACGATGGCACACACCTAATCGATGCCAACAAAACGGAAGATGTCCCATATTTCTGAGATTTATACCATTGATGGTATAAAATAAATGTGCAATGGTGTTTCTGCGCTCGGCATCGCAACCCAGCGGTGTCGGGGTCGGCTAGCTCTTCTTCTGAGGGGCGAAAAGTGAAATGAGTAGTCTGCCGATAAAGTGACCCACACCAGATCGTAGGTGATAAGTGTGCTACTGATGGAATCATTAAGCCGAGGAAGGACAAGCTCACAATTGGAGAATGGAATGTCAGAACTCTGAACCCATATGATAAAATCAATGAGCTAACACACGAGATGAAGAACTACCGTTGGGATCTTCTGGGTATATGCGAGGCTAGATGGATAAACTTTGGAGAGTTTATCACGGAGGAGGGCCACAAGTTCTACTTCAGCGGCAGTGAGGACAAACATTTACATGGAGTGGGGATACTTGTACATAAAGACACAGCCATATGCATATTGGGTTTCCGTCCAATATCTAGCCGTTTTATCTTTGACGATTACGTCGAACCACTTCTTTGACGATCACGTCGATCGAGTTCTTTGACAATCACCTCTAAACCGTTCTTCAGCAATCACATCGGGTCACTGCCAACGATGAGAACAGAACCACGAACGATCATCTGGGTTTATTCTTCTTCTTCTTTGCGTTCGGTTTATGCCACCAGATGGGCGGCCTCCATGAAGTGACACGTCAGTCGCAGGTCCTCAATAGTTCCCCACAGTTTGTCTTGTATGTTTCTTTCCTCGGCCAGGTCTTCTCACGGGAGCCTGCAGGGCAGGGGACATCTGGGTTTAAGAACCAACACGAATCATCAATTTGTGGCAATCCTCAAACGGTTCGTTAATCAAGTTGTAGATCGTTAATCAAGTTGTAGATCGTTAATCAAGTTGTAGATCGTTAATCAAGTTGTAGATCGTTAATCAAGTTTCTTTTAGTTTAGCTTAGTTATAGTTTAGTTTTACATAATTACTTAAAGCGAGACAGATTTTATTTTGAGTGAAGATTAGAGAGTCATTCGTGAACGAGCAGTAATAAATTTGCATTGCATCATATTTTCTTTCAATTAGTGTAGAAGTTAATTTCTTTTAGTCTGGTGAAGTGTGAATATAGTTAATGTAGTTCCCTTTTACTATCTGCTACGGTATGTCAGCAAGCTGAGTCCTGCTGCATACCCACCAACCATAATCTTCTTCTTCTTTTTCTTCTTCTTCATCGTACGCAGTCAGACAGTCACCATTATTTATTTTTTTAAAGCGGCGGTCATCCTGAGGCTGTCGCCACTGCCATAGAGCTTGTCTTGTGGTTCCACTGGTGATGGCCACATCTGCTCTCTCTGATCCTCGTATGTCGGGCAGTTCTGCAGCAGATGTTCAGCGGTCATTTTCTCGGTACCACACAGGCATTCGTCGGTGCCACCTATCTTCAATTTGTTGAATAGGTGGTACCTCAGTCTATTGTGGCCAGTGCGAAGTCTGAAGACAACGACCTGCTCTCTTCTGTTCAACTGGTAATAGGCATCGTTTTTGGTGTAGCCGGTATGTTCAGTTTCCCATTTGGTCATGTATCTGGCTTTAATAAGCCGTTTTGACTCTTCGTACGTCATACTAGAATCTGTTTGTGGTAGTCTTGCACCTTCTTTTGCCAGTCTGTCTGCCTCCTCATTGCCTTGGATGTTGCAGTGTGATGGGACCCACTGTACCACTACCCTTTTTGGTGCGGACTGCTGGCATAGTTTACAGAGTGCTGCTCTTAAGTCATTAAGCTCAGTGTTTTTCTGGCTTTTTAGCACTGTGGCTACGGCCAGAGCATCTGTAAGCAGGACTATATGGCTTTCATTTTCTTTATGTGTCCCAACCAGAATCAACATCCACTTCAAGTAGCACCAACATCTACACCCACAAGTACCAACATCCATCCCAATACCAATCCAATGAATGGGCTAGGTCAGGCATACGTCATCTGTAACTGCAAGAATGGCTGATGGCAGACAGGAAGATAGAATCGAATATCTCCACGTCAATTCTCAAATCTTTAAACCTCAATAAACTCAGAAATCGAATATATCCACGTAAAGTCTCAAATCTGATAACCTCAATAGCCTCAGAAATCGAATATCTCCAGGTAAATTCTCAAATATATGAACCTAAATCACCTCAGAAATCGAATATCTCCACGTAAATTCTCAAATCTGATAACCTCAATAGCCTCATAAATCGAATATCTCCACGTAAAGTATCAAATATATGAACCTCAAATACCTCAGAAATCAAATATTTTCACAGAGCTATAACGTTATCTTAACAACGATATATTATAACTATGCACTGTTCAATAAATAACGGCAATTCAACATCGATATGTCCGAAATCTAAGTATTGTATCTCACATTATATTAAGGCAAATGGAAAGCATTTTGTCAACAAGACAGAGAACATGCAAGAGAGATTTATAACAAGCACACCTCTACATAGAACTTTTTGTTTCGACACTAGATGACAGATTTAGAGCGGGAGCGAGGAAGGGAGAGGGAAAGAGAGGAAGGGCGAGAGAGAGAGAGATAGAGAGAGGACGAAATAGGTTTTATATACACACGAATAGAAAGACGAATTGTTAACGACAGGTGCTGAAGCAAAGTAACATACATGCCAATGGAAAGATTTGACAACAGGTATTTAAAAAGTGTCTAAAATACTCTAAAACAATGGAAGAAAAGTAACATACACGCCAATGGAAAGATTTGACAACAGGTATTTAAAAAGTGTCTAAAATACTCTAAAACAATGGAAGAAAAGTAACATACATGCCAATGGAAAGGTTTGACAATAGGTATCTAAAAAGTGTCTAAAATACTCTAAAACAATGGAAGAAAAGTAACATACATGCCAATGGAAAGGTTTGACAAGTGGTACAGGAAAGGTGTCATAAACACTATAAAACAGAATGCATCTTATCAAAATAACGCACAAGATGAACGAAAGAGATTGAATACATATGGGAACAGAGAACTCCATGACATCACTTTGCACAGTAGACAGAAGAGCAAAAAGATATATGAACTTCCGATTCACCTATATTTCCACAAGACTCAGAATTCCCAGTTTCTTCAATTTCTCAAACAATTTTTTTAAGTGTCAGCGAAAGGAACTCACCTCTCTTGAGTATGTGTTTCCTGTAGTCGCAGAGCGAGCAATTCCATCTCTCCTGCCGGAACTGATGCTGGCACTCAAGGGCAGACAATCGACATGCTCTGACCAGAGTTTCTGCTACACCTCTTCCTCTACGGCACTGTCTCTTCTGCTTCCTCTGTAGCACGAGCATGTTACACAAGTCGACAGATGTAACCTTCTGACTCAGTTGGAGGTCGCGCATTCTCTCCTCGATGTCTGCAGTCAGAATGAGAATAGGCTCACGAGAAGTCAGTCTGTGAAACCAGTTGAAACCGATACGAGATTAATGTTGTAGCCTCTCTTATTTATTGTTTTTCTTCCTGCTCTTCGTCTTCTTCTCTTCGTTCCTCTGCGCATTATTCTTGTACTGCCGGAAACGCAGTATTGTATTCTTTCATAACTGTACCATTTGTGAAATATTGTTTTTAGAGCTTGCTAACACGCTCAAGACTACTCAACAGTCAACAGGTTTCTGGATGTGAGAATTCTGAAATGCGCCGTGTCATGGCCCTTATTCATGAAGCGTTAGACGCCTTTTACAGCATACACTAACTTCAACCTGGTGCTCATAGAATCTGGTGCGGGGATGGGGTAGGAAGGGGGTGTGTAGGAGATTCTTTTGTGTGTCTGTTCTCACCACAGGAACATCTGGTTGTGTATTTAACAGACAATATTAGAAAGATAGATGAGGAAAGGGACCTAGGCGTTATAATAGATCATACAGGTTAGGTGAGTGAGCAAATTCCGGTAGCAGTGACAAAGACTAATGCAATGTTAGGTATGATAAAAAGAAATTTTAAACATAGGAGCAAGGAAGTGATCGTCAAACTGTATAAAGCTTTAGTTAGACTTAGATTGGAGTACTGTGTACAGGCGTGGAGTCCTTATCATAGAGGGGACATAAACATGCTGGGAAGAATACAAAAAAGATCGACAAGGATGATAGTGGAATTCTAGAATTACAGTTATGAGGAAATACTAAAAAAAAACGGCATACATTGTCTAGAAGAGAGAAGAATTCATGATGACTGAATACAAGTTTATAAGATGATCAGAGGAATGGATAAATTAGACTATAGCAATTTTTTTTAAATTCAGCCACCCACAAGAACCAGAGGGAATAGCTAAAAATTAACTAAAGAGAGGTCCAGATTAGACATTAGGAAATATTTTTTTAGTCAGAGAGTCGTGAATGCTTGGAATGCATTGCCACGGGAGGTAGTGGAGGCAGGGACAGTTAATGCATTTAAGAATATATTGGATGCTCATAGCTTTTAGAGCAAGGTGGTGTAAATTAAACTGGTTATATACAGACTCGGAAGAGTCTTCTAAAGCAGTATACAGAAATTAGGTAAGTTAAGTTAAGTATCCAACTTGTAACTGATTGAACAGACGGTGTTCGATCTTGCACTGACCAGTTAGCAGTCAAAATACTGTCATTTGGTCTATTCTTTGAACGGAATAGTATGGGTCTGTTTTATATTAGACTGAGTGTTTTCGAAGCCATCTATCTCTTACGTAGTTTTTTGGTTTTATAGTTCTTGCTACTCCATGTGTTTCCCTTTGTCTAATTTATCGGATGAAGTGATGAATTCATTTCTGTTAGCCTTACTGAAAACACACGAATATAGCAAAGTAAGTGGCAAAAGAGTTTGGAAACATTAACTAGAGTCATTAATCAGTATATTGAGCAAACAAAACTATTCTTTGCGTTAAAAAAAATTAGATCACGCTGGAGAAATAAACAAAAAATAACGACGGCGTAAATGAAGGTCTTCGCTAAAAGGCATAAATAAAAGACAAAATTCCAATTTTGAAAGACATAGTAAGGTTGGTCAACCTTATGATAGCATAAATGTTCCAAGCTAATCATACCGAGTCAGGAGGAGAGTAAAGCAATGATATGACAAGATTGTCAAGAAAACAAAGATCATGTGAGGTAATGGAGTGATTCAAAGACAAGATGATCAAGCAACATAATTAGCAAGCGAAAATCTGATCATTGGGCAAATGTTGAAGGGAATTCACCATCAGCTTTGTGAAATGTGACACAATATGGTCAAGTCTAACTACGCGAAACAAAAGATTGTTGTGAATGTCTTAATAATTTCTTCTCTTAACTGTCAGCAAAACAAACAAACAAACAAACAAACAGCTGTCTATGTTAATAATTGATTGAGTGATCAGATCTCCTATAGAATAATGAGATTATTAAAAACAGACCTACCTTTTTATGAAGGTGTTGGATCGGACTTACCCGAAAAATGCTAAAATCCCATGCAGAGTAACAAGAAGTAGACAGGACTGCATGAACATGGTCCTATCCCAGGGTGTCATGGCTGTGGCACGACCTCCAGTACTTCATGTTGAGTAGTTCTTCCTACCTTTGTCACTGCTCAGTTTGACCGCTTGATTCTGAACGATAGCGACGAAAAATTGTAAGAGCAGGACTCAACCATGCCAACTTTGTCATCGTCTGACAGACAGAGGAGACAGAGCAATTAGTACTAGCCAGCAAAGGAATCAAGTTTGATCCCTTGCCTCAATACCTTTCTTTTTTACACAAATGTAAATATAGACCCGACTTTTACCTCAGCACGACTGGGCTGCGAGAAAAGGGTGTTGTCAGGTGTCTGAGAACCATTACATGAAAGTCTCATTAACAGTAGAACAGTATCTCTGGAGATAGTGTATGTTCTGAGACCTCTTTCTCTCTCTCTCTCTCTCTCTCTCTCGCTCTATCTCTCTCTCTGTCGCTCTAACATAGTTTTTCAGAGGACAGTGTATGTTCTGAGACCTCTCTCTCTCTCTCTCTCTCTCTCTCTCTCTCTCGCTCTATCTCTCTCTCTCTCTCTGTCGCTCTAACATAGTTTCTCAGAGGACAGTGTATGTTCTGAGACCTCTTTCTCTCTCTCTCTCTCTTTCTCTCTCTCTCTCTCTCTCGCTCTATCTCTCTCTGTCGCTCTAACATAGTTTCTCAGAGGACAGTATATGTTCTGAGACCTCTTTCTCTCTCTCTTTCTCTCTCTCTCTCTCTCTCTCTCGCTCTATCTCTCTCTCTGTCGCTCTAACATAGTTTCTCAGAGGACAGTATATGTTCTGAGACCTCTTTCTCTCTCTCTCTCTCTCTCTCTCGCTCTATCTCTCTCTCTCTCTGTCGCTTTAACATAGTTTCTCAGAGGACAGTATATGTTATGAGACCTCTTTCTCTCTCTCTCTCTCTCTCTCTCTCTCTCTCGCTCTATCTCACTCTATGTCGCTCTAACATAGTTTCTCAGAGGACAGTATATGTTCTGAGACTTCTCTCTCTCTCTCTTTTTCTCTCTCTCTCTCTTTCTTTCTCTATCTCTCTCTCTCTCTCTGTCTCTGCCGCTCTAACACATTTTCTCAGAGAACAAATCATGTTCTGAGATCTCTCTCTCTCTCTTTCTCTCTCTCCCTCTCTCTCTCTCTCTCTCTCTCTCTCTCTGTCGCTCTAACACATTTTCTCAGAGGACAGTATGTTCTGAGACCTCTGTCTCTCTCTTTCTCTCTCTCTCTGACTCTCTCTCTCTCTCTCTCTTTCTCTAACACATTTTATCACAATACAGTGTATGGTCTGAAACTACTTGCTTGACCTTGTTACGTATGAACGATTCGAGTAAAGATGTTATCCTCATTATTGTAAATATGTACACAAGAAAGTAGTATTTCTAAAATAACCATCTCAGGTGCAATGGTTAGAAATGAACAAAGAGAAGTGTTCTCAGCAGGTCAGCACGAGTTTGAGTTAGCAAGTTGTCGACCGAAGTTTCAAGTATCTCGTCACAGTGACAGATCAATCTATTGGCCAGTGGGATGTCTAGCTCCTGGACCATGCAGTTGGGACATTGTCTGGCTCGAGCGCTTATTTATGTTCAGTGGCAGACGGACGGTCGTTACCTTAGCAACTATTATTCATCTGAAAGAACTAAATGATCGCTGATCGCCCAGGTTCGTGTTCTGTGACCTTCTTCTGTAAACAGAAACGAGAATAGAATGCGAGGTACACCGTCATCAAGTCAGTAGAGATAACTAACAATGACCTAAATTATCTCAAAATCACGGGCTAGATCATAATCTATCAAATCTGGCGTTTTCCTGAATCTTGTTAATTGCAAAGCACAAATACTAGACCGTGCCGAGACATAATACAGCCAACATCATGAGATTCCTTCAGTAATCAATTAAATACGGTGACTTCTAAAGCACCGTTTCAATATCAGAAGAACACGCGCACACACACAATATATATATAAAAATAAAACCACGTAAGTAGTGTGCCCTTTGCAGAACGTCGATTTTTACGGCCGCCAACTTAATTGGCTGTTATAAGTTTCTTGGCATATGTACGGTACGGTAGGTTGCCATTACCTTACCTACACGGACGAGCGAAAGAAACCCATGTCTGCCAAACTGGACACAAGCGTGATTAGAACCTGCTGCGATGGGATTGTGAAATAGACGCTTCACCCCTAGGCCACGCATTCTCCATATATATTTATATATATATATATATATATATATATATATATATATATATATATATATATATATATATATATATATATATATATATGTATATATAAAATATGAGACTTGTTCAAGTGAAACCGAACCAAACTGCAACGAGTGAACAAACATGCGATGCGCATGATGACGTCACTTCTGGTGTAAACAGCACATACCAACAGTCAAATCTGCAAAATCTCATTATTTTCGGACTCATAATTACCTCAGTAGTCCGTTTAAAACATAGCTAGTGTGTCTGGAAACCGTTCATAGTTGTTTAGCTAGCGGTGATTCGGTTTCTAACAGCTGAAGGATTCGACCAGTTGACATTCATCGCAGAATGCAGGCAGTGTTAAGGGGACAAAAGTGCGTTGAAGACAACAGTGAAGAACTGGAAAATGATATTAAAAGAAGGACGTGAGTTAACGAAAGATCTTCCGAGACCAGCTCAGGCGCATATTGTTGCGTTAACTTACGTCCTTCTTTAAACATCGTTGTCCAATTCTTCCCTGTCGTATACGACACACTTTTGTTCCCATACACTGCCTGCATTCTCTAATGAATGTCAACTGGTCGACATCCTTCAACTGTTAGAAACCGAATCACCGCACGATGATCAACTCTGCAACTCTGGACGGATTCCATATCACACCGGCCATATTGTAACAGTCTTCTGAGAAAACTATGAGTCAGAGAATAATTACATTTTGCAAACCTGATGGTTGCTGTATAATGTTTACACCATTTACACCAGAAGTGATGTCATCATGCGCATCGTAAATATGTTCACTTGTTGCAGTTTGATCCGGTTTCATTTGGACACGCCTCGTAAGTATATATATATATATACATAAGGTGTAAGGGATATACCTGTCTTGTACTACTTTATTGCCTCACTAATACAAGTTTGTTCATTTTGTCGTGATAGTAGAACTATGCGAGTCTTATTTGTGTCCCAATATGAGAGCGCTGGCCAGGAAACTGTTAGTGCCTTAGTCACTTAAGTAGGTAGCCATGTTCGAGTGTCAGAAACTATTAAGTTGGTTGGAGGTCAGCGGCTATGTGATTCATGTCTACGCCGTGGCTACAGACATAGTCGTGGGCGGAACGATGTACGGAAGAGTTGCAGATTAAGCGGATTTATTTATGGTCATCGAGAAATGATGGACAATTAAATTCGTAGCCTAAGCGCATTTAGTTACAGCAATCGAGACAATGGTATACGACAGAGCCGCAGATTAGCGGATTAGCTTAGTCATCTGAGAAATGGTGTACTGTCTAGCCACAGATTGATTTGCTTACAGTCGTCGGGAAAATGGTACACTAGAATCGGAGATTAAAAGACATAATCGGTGAGGACATGGAAACACATCTATATTGATTGCACCTCTACCCATCTGTTGCAACAAAATGGCCCAAATAATGTATGTGCTCTTGCAGAGGCGGTTACCGCGGTACTCTTTTTTTAAATTATGAGGTTGTTAGCCCGAGACACAACACTACTTTGTCTTAGTTTACAACACGTAAGTCAGGATTCAGAAACAGTTTTATTTCCTCCGCAGTAATAAATTTCATGATCCACAAATAATTCTCAGTAGCAAATTCCATGATCTACACATTGTTCCTAGTAGCAAATTCCATGATCCGCACACAATTTCCAGTAGTGCATTCCATGATCTACACATTGTTCGCAGTAGCAAATTCCATGTCTACACGTAGTTCCCAGTAGCAAATTCCATCATCTACACGTAGTTCTTTGGTAGCAAATTCCATGATCCGCACAAAATTTCTATTAGTAAATGTCATGATTTTCACACTGTTCCCAGTAGCAAATTTCATGATCCGTACAAAATTACCAGTACTAAATTCCATGATCTACACGTAGTTCTCAGTAGCAAATTCCATGTTCCATACACCGAAAAGTCCAGCATAGACGACATGTTAACAATTAGTCGGATACAACCAAATTAGCTGTACAATATCAATGTTCACAGAAACATGCATGGCACAGTTTTGAGGCCACAAATACAAATCAATAACCTTTTTCATCGCCAAAATGTCTAGGCTATGGACATGGATGATGCTAACTGACACATTCTCTTCCATCCTTGTCCATCACCTGTTCTCTGTTGTATTTGTCATTTGTGTCTCTTCTTTAAATACTTCGATCTCTTTCAATCAAATTCTTAGAATATCTTTGCTGTTTTATATATTTAGGTGTATGACTACATACCTTGTATTCCAAATATTAAATGCCGTGTTATATTATATACCATGTCTGTATATTTGTTGTACATATTAAGGAAGCATCGAATTTGAGTTTCGCTATTCTACTGAATAAGAATAGAGACCTTCAACTATTCAACCGATTACTAATGCGCTTAGGACGTTTGACATCAAAAGATGTGTTCAATACGTTTATCGACAGTACCTAAAGTCAGTAATTATAGAATCCCTCATAAATATAACGTTTCATAATGTTACTTGGTTACTTGAAATGAAGCAGATATATTTAAACTAAAAATGTAACTAAATGTTTAAACAAAACGTTAAACAAAACGTCATTGCTGCGTTAACCATGAATTTGCTTTCACAAAAATACTAGTCTCTCATCATTCTTGACCAAAAGACGACACAACGATACGGTTGCTAATATCCCCGCACTGCCGTTAGCTTTATATACTTCAGTAAGTGGTACATTTTAATCCGTAGATCTAATCATGCCGAAAAACAGACAATTCATGATAACACAGACCAGAAAACCTCAAGGCTGATATCATTTCTGTAATCACTTTTGTATTCCATCATCACATATGTCATTCTGTAGATACAGCAAGATAGCTTGACTGGGTGGCAACACCCTTGACAAACATACATTTGCTCTGTTGATCTCACGCCTGGGTTGTTCTAGTCTTTAGTAGTGTCGTCAGTGCAAATAACTCCCTTTTTGTGCTTGAAATTGTCGCCCTTCGACATATTCGTATTCGAGTGTGATGTACTATTCTGCCGAAAATGAATGGTTCATAGAATGCACTATCGAACAGCGAATCGAATATGAAGTGGTTATTTGGTGTATCTATTGTGCATATTATAGTCACCCTGAGTATACATTAATGTGAAGTGCCCGGTTACTTTAAGATCAGAGTAAACACTTCGTCTTCATCTTTGCGCAAGGTAGGATATCGTAAGAGCATCGCATCTCAGTATATACCACCATCTCATTCCATCTTAATCTATGAGATTCTTACGTCAACACATCTGACTATATGACCAAATTTCTGGCCCCATCTCAATATGTCCAACGTCAGTGTTTAGGTATGTTTTTATTTTGTTCGTCCATTTCTGATCACCAACTGTCACGGCGCATCTTTTAGCAACCTTTCATTCTTCTGCTAGAAACTGTGTTCGCTAATATCTTTAAGGCAAGCCGTTTTGGTCGTAGCACATGGTTGTAATGCGGTGGTATTCTGTGGATTCTACTACGTATGTTGACATTTGTGACACGAAAATCCAAGGATTTGTCTGACGCATCTTGTAAAGACTAGAAACATCTTATTTTGTGTTATCTTACTGAAAGAACAAAATGAAAATAATAAATATGGACTATGTAGGGAGTATGTAGGTAGTATGTTAAGACTATGTAGGCACTATGTAGGGACTATGACCCAGAGCCAAATGTGAGACCACTAATGAACATGGAGAGTAAAGTGCTAAAGTTGCTCATTCAAATTGACAGATATGCATATGTACCGAGAGAAAGGCTTGTCTAATTATTCTCAACTCCTTTTATTAACGTTTGTGATATAACTATTGTTGTTGTCATTGCAACATTATTGTTTGGATGACTTTATTTTGGTAGACCAGACGTCTCCTTCTGACAGGCTATTAATAAGGCATGGATCTAATCAGACTGACAGTTCCCTCATCCCAAGATTAAACTCAGTCACGTGTCATGTGTGGGCTAGCAAACGCTAATTGGGCTCACCCGCGTAAAGCGAATGTAGTACTCGGAAGCTCACAATCAATCAGTGTAAGTGTTCGATGTTTGAAACTTTTATGTGAGCGTTTTTTCTTGTAACCTCACATTCTCTGTAATATATTCAATATATCTGGAGTAAGTAACTGAAAGAATACTCTAGTAGAAGTTGTCAACAGTCAATCATCAATCATCCTGTGCCTGTCAGTGAACCACGGTAGACCTAACAAGTATGAAGTAAATGGTAGTCTAAAGATCTAATGCTGGGGAAGGGGACGGCTGGGGCTAGTGGTTAAGTGACACGGCTCACAAGCCGAAGGTGCTGGGTTCGCTCCCCATCACAGCACTGATCGGGGACGGAAGCCCTTAGAAAATGCAGGAGGAAGCAGATTTTTACATAAAAATGCCGATGTCGGATGCACCAGGCCGACAGGCGCCAGTGTTCTTGTAGGCGGGAATCTTCCGAGACCAGTTCACGCTGGTCTTGCCATTAGTGCTATAGTGAATGTATACCGCTCCTATCATATCACGCTTCCTTTCATCTCGTTGTCGTGGTAACCGTGTCTCGTGCAAGTGGCTACACTCAAGCAAGAACGTGGACAAATAGCACAGTGGCCTGCATTAGGGGTATCCTGGAAGGAGGCATGCGGAAACCTGTACACTATTTGGCTCAGCTTATGTCATTCTAAAAGATCAGATAAGGACAATGCTTAATATTGATGTGAACAATTAAAAGTGCAGGATATTTTAATCAATATTCGAAAATTAGTTGAAAGAAAATGATTTCTTAGTCGGAGATAAATAAAAGTGGGGAACTGAAACAATAAAATAAGAACAATAATTTGGTTTCAGACATAGGAAATCTGGTATAGGGCCCAGATCAAGACGGTGGGGTTAGGCCATCTGGTATAGGGCCCAGATCAATACGCTGGAGCTAGGCCATCTGAGTGAGGCCCAGACGTCAGAGTTAGAATATCTGGCACATGATCCAGATGAAAATGTTAGAGATAGGACATATGATAATTATGAAATGACATCTGCCATTAAGTTCGATAAATCATTTTTTGGGCAAACATCCTGTTTATTATACACACAAACATTGAGCAGACTTTTGATATGATTAGACGAAGGCTTAGTGACAATTGCAAAAACAGGGAATACTTTTGTGTGAAAATATATGACCACAGCGTGAAGTTAATGACTGTTCAAGTTGTCTAGTCTTGTCATGACTTGAGTTCACATTAGAGACCCCATTCCAAGTTCGCCTTGAGTGCTATCTATTAGACAGACCATGCTAGATCGCGCCTTTGCCTTGAGTGCTATTTATTAGAGAGACTATGCCTAAGTCGCGATGAGTTATATCCATTAGAGAGACCATAAATAGGTCCCTATGAGTTATATCCATTATAGACCATGCCTAGATCGCCATGAGTTATATCTGTTAGAGACCATGCCTAGATCGCCATGAGTTATATCTGTTAGAGACCATGCCTAGATCGCCATGAGTTATATCCATCAGAGACCATGCCTAGATCGCCATGAGTTATATCCATTATAGACCATGCCTAGATCGCCATGAGTTATATCTGTTAGAGACCATGCCTAGATCGCCATGAGTTATATCCATTAGAGACCATGCCTAGATCGCCATGAGTTATATCCATCAGAGACCATGCCTAGATCGCCATGAGTTATATCCATTAGAGACCATGCCTAGATCGCCATGAGTTATATCTGTTAGAGACCATGCCTAGATCGCCATGAGTTATATCCATCAGAGACCATGCCTAGATCGCCATGAGTTATATCCATTATAGACCATGCCTAGATCGCCATGAGTTATATCCATCAGAGACCATGCCTAGATCGACATGAGTTATATCCATCAGAGACCATGCCTAGATCGCCATGAGTTATATCTGTTAGAGACCATGCCTAGATCGCCATGAGTTATATCCAAGTTAGCCCTGAGAGAAGATAAGACGTTTCATAAAATATGTTCTGACATTTGTTCTTGGCCCCGATCTCAGACAGAGTTCTCTGTTGCTGGACTCTGATTGATGGTCGTGCTGATGGGTCGTTGGAGTAGAGAACGGTTGAAACATGTACATGGGTAAAACGAGTGTGAGACTGAATGGAGATCAAAGTAGAGAGAGAGACGGGGATGCAGAAGGTTTTAGATCAATAATTTTACATCAGCACAAGAAAGATGAATTTGTTTTAACATTGATAGATTTATCTAGCCTTTTTCTTGCTCGTCCATTGACGTGATGATTAGCGAGGGTTATGTGAAAGCCTGGGGGTCGTGACCTAATTGTTTATACCAAGGGCTTAATAACAGGTCGGTGAAATCATTCTAGTTGTATTATAAGATGTCATTAGAATCTTGTTCGCTTTACGATCGTCACATTAAGTTAGCATAAATTGTAGGAATTTGGGATTCTAGTAGAAAACAAAAGTCAGGGGTATAGATCGGACATTAGCAGTGAGAAAACTTAGTTAGCTCTAGACTTGACATCGACTCTTCTTATCAAAATAGAAGGTCCAATACTGGAACAGGCCCAGAGCTCCTTCTACCTCAGAAATGTATCAACAGCAAATGGGAGATGCAAAATGGGAATCAGGAAATTAATACTGATGCCAAATCAGTTTTTTATTACAAAACATGAGGCATTTATTGACATCTAAGTAAGTTATACAGAAATTAAAATTGAGAATGATTATGCGCTATGAACACTTGTCTCTACGGCGTGAAGTAGAAACGTGGCAAGGGAACAAACAATTTAATAAAAGAATTGATGTAATTGAGATATGTACAAATAGAAAAATGGGACGCATCTCCTGGAAAGAATAGAAAACAAAAATAATTAAATCTTGGAAAAATTAGGGATGTAAAGAAAATTGATGAACGAAATCCGACTGTTAAGATATTTTGGTCATATAAAGACATTACAATTTTCTGAAACAGCACAGAAAGGAACCGAACAGAGTGATCGGGTCAGAGGTAAACAACATTATAAGAGGAAGGATAACATCAAGAGATAAGCAGAACATAAAACTAGCATCAGTGGGTACACATGGATGGACAGATGGAAGAGGACTGGTAAGATGTCAAGACTACCTCGCAAAATGCCTTGACAGTGAATTGTTGGGGGAAACTAGGGAAAGAGGTATCAGAAACAAAAGTTGTGGTGAAATTAGAGGGTACAGGCAGCCATCAAGGAAAAGAAGTCATTATTTTTTTTAATGAAGAAACAGAGTGAAACAGACTGATATGACTACAAACAGGCGACACATAGATCATGGACTGAAAATCTTAGGTAACGCGAGGAGTCATGCCAGGCATGTGGAGAAGTTTCGATGAGCTATGTTTGAAAACAGGCAGGGACTTTCATAAAAAGATCTGTGCTATACGAGTGCGGGATGAAAATGATAATCCCAACAAAATAATAAACCACTGAGACCGCATGCCGATCTTCAATAACAACCTGAGATAAAGGAAATGTGAGGCATACTTCACAGAGCTGCTCAACCTGAGATAAAGGCAAGATGAGAGGCATACTTCACAGAGCTGCTCAACCTGAGATAAAGGCAAGATGAGAGGCATACTTCACAGAGCTGCTCAACCTGAGATAAAGGCAAGATGAGAGGCATACTTAACAGAGCTGCTCAACCTGAGATAAAGGCAAGATGAGAGGCATACTTCACAGAGCTGCTCAACCTGAGATAAAGGCAAGATGAGAGGCATACTTCACAGAGCTGCTCAACCTGAGATAAAGGCAAGATGAGAGGCATACTTCACAGAGCTGCTCAACCTGAGATAAAGGCAAGATGAGAGGCATACTTCACAGAGCTGCTCAACCTGAGATAAAGGAAATGTGAGGCATACTTCACAGAGCTGCTCAACCTGAGATAAAGGAAATGTGAGGCATACTTCACAGAAATTCTCAACCTAAGATAAAGGCAAGATGGGAGGCATGCTTCACAGAGCTATTCAACCCAAGATGGTAGGCATACTTCACAGAGCTACTCAACCTAAGATAGGAAGCATACTTCACATAGCTATTCAACCCAAGATGGTAGGCATACTTCACAGAGCTACTCAACCTAAGATAGGAAGCATACTTCACATAGCTACTCAACCCAAGATGGGAGGCATACTTCACATAGCTACTCACCCCCAAGATGGGAGGCATACTTTACAGAGCTACTCAACCCAACACTTCACACTGTACATGTTCACACTTCACGCTGTACATGTTCACACTTCACACTGTACAAGTTAACACTGTTCACGTACACACTTCACACTTTACCTTCAACTAATAAATACAAAACCTAAATATTTATCAAGCGCACACACCCTATACCAAATCTAGAGTGGGGCGTGTGCTCGAGAACACGATGACATAAATCTGGGCACAAATATGATTGAGACTTTGATTGAAGGGATTATTACTTACAATTCCTGATTGTCCAAGATTTGCGAAAGACTCACACTGTGAAAACTAAACACGTGTAAGATGTCTGGAAAAGGTGAAATAAAATGAAGAAGGAAATTATATCATTAAAAAAACATAAATAATAGCAAGAACTTGCCTATAATTTAAGGTTACAAATTGGATACAAGTAATTATTAAATAGTTATATTTACCAAAGGGTAAGGCGTTATACGACAACATGAAAATGAAAGCCATGTCTATAGGGAAAAAGACAAAGCGAACGTGAAATAAGAAGCTCAAATTAAACAAATTTGTGTTTCAACATGAGGCGTAGTTATAGAACCATAAGATAAGATCATTTCGTACCTGAGATTCAATCCCTGGTCCTTCGCTTCTTGTTGTTAGGTTTAATTAAAATAAGGCTTCCATTAGCTGGTCGGTGGTGTGTTCAGACCTGCGGCTAGAGAAACAGTATAGTTTGCTATATCCACGCATTTTTCATTCATGAGAAGAGCTGAAAAACACGTTCAAGAATAATGATTGGTTGGGGGCGGGGGAGTGTTGAGAATGCGATTTAAATAGGACGGCGAGGGGACGGCGAGGGGACGGCGCAGCCTAGTGGTTAAGGGGCACGGCTCACAACCAGAAGGTGCTGGGTTCGATCCCCATCACAGCACCGGCCGTTACCCCGGGGAAGCAAACCCTTAGAAAATGCAGGAGGAAGCAGACCCTTACATAAAATGCATGCTGAAGTCGGATGCACTGGGCCGACAGGTGCAAAATAAAAACCACAGTGTAACGCACGCACGCCTTGGGGAATAGATAAATTAGGCGAACGCAAAAAAAAACAACAACAACAAAAAAATAGGACGGCGGAGGGAGGGAGAAGGGTAATGACAATCTACTGCCGAGAAACACTCCTTTGCTTAAAACTACAGCTGGAAACAACAATACAGATATATTGTAGTAAAGTCGCTGTTAGAGGCTTGAGACTGGTGGTTCAAGACTCAAACATGATCTGGCAAGTAATAACAAGATAGATATGTTGTAATACGGTCTTTGTTAGTAGTGTAAGATTGGGTCTCATATTTCAACTCAAAACATGATCTGACGTTTATCGATCATGCAATGGACTTGTTATAAGTCGTTAAACTGGTCATGAAGGAGTAGGAGGAGAAAGTTGAAATTTGGCACAGTGTTTATTCCTTCTCAATGTAGCCACCACCTGCATTTATACATTTCTGCCATCTCTGCGTGACCTTGAAAAGACCTTCGGAATAAAGTAACCTATTTTTCAACAAATTAAACCAGTTATTACAATTAGCAGTTGGTGCTCCATCAGTGACACAGACATCATTTAGCAGTTGGTGCTCCATCAGTGACACAGACATCATTTAGCAGTTGGTGCTCCATCAGTGACACAGACATCATTTAGCAGTTGGTGCTCCATCAGGGCCACGGTCATCAAGTGCTCATGTTGTCTTGTCTGCAGCCAGACCACCGACGCATCCTTGTTGATTGTGCTGAAATGGCATTTGTCAAACAGGACAGATGGTACTGCGAGATAATTCAGCATATCCTGTTTCTCAGTGCCAGTGTCACCGAGGATAATGCTAGGGTTGTCAACATTCCAAATAGATCATCCCATTACACAAATCTGACTTCAGCTGGCTTGTGAGTTGGATTGTTTATATCATTGGTTATTTGTTTGTAAGGTCTCTTGCATGTTTGACCTTTTAACGTATATCAGGTTGTCTTCTGTCAAATGTAACATTCGACCCGATAGTCAGGTTGGATAATGACTGAGTTGAATAGAATAACTTGCATAAGATGAGGACTAAGAATTTTGCTCAATTGTCTGGTATAAATGTGTATGATTTGTTCATGGCGTCAAGAAGAATACAGATGCCCTTAACTCAGTTTAGCTACTGTCCAGCCATGGAAATCTTTAGAATATCTAGAGTTGGCCATGGTCCATCTCATTAGTGTCTATCTAAAAAACCACATTCTATAAATAGTTCATCATGACCTAAAAGCGCGGTTACGAGTAGCGTTCAGACGATAGGTCAGGACAATTGCGTCCTGCGTCAGATGGAATCCATCATAAACATCATAGATAAATGTTCCAACATGTTCCCCATGTCCATCATTCGTTTGTTATCTATCCATGGTATCATGTTTACAGTCTGTGGTTGGGAATATATTTGTAGAGTCATAACTTCTTCCATAATCTTGAGTTTGCATTACATAAGGTAGTAAATATGTAGACACTTGGTGGTTACGTGTGGTCCTTGCCATGTCTAGGACGTGGTCGTATCTATGACGCCAATTCTAAATTTCTACTGCGATCTGTACAGTGATAGTGACGTCTCTAACCTTATTTGCAATCTCGGATGCATCTATATCTCAAATATCTATGATGGACAATAATGTAAGCGGCCATGACCAACGACAGTGATCTTGCTGGTAATTAGAGGATCCTCTACACTAATCTCAATTACTAGAGAATCGCAACGCTTTACCAAAAATAAAGTGCTAATAATAAACTCCTCACAGGTATCTTTGTCACCTTTGTCTGAGCCGTGTTGAGTTTTGTCTTCTCTCTGTATTATGGAAAGCGGATGTCGAATCCTATATATTGGAGACGAGCGGGCTTGCAATCCCCCACTGTAAATTGGAGACGAACCGGGCTTGCAATCTCCCACTGTATATTGGGTCGAGACGGGTTCCAATCTCCCACTGTATATTGGGGACGAGACGGGTTCCAATCTCCCACTGTATATTGGAGACGAACCGGGCTTGCAATCTCCCACTGTATATTGGGTCGAGACGGGTTCCAATCTCCCACTGTATATTGGGGACGAGACGGGTTCCAATCTCCCACTGTATATTGGGGACGAGCCCGGTTGCAATCTCCCACTGTATATTGGGAACGAGACGGGTTCCAATCTCCAAATGTATATTGGGAACGAGCCGGCTTTGGAATCTCCCACTGTATATTAGAGACGAGCTGGGTCCGAATCTCCCACCGTATATTGGGGACGAGCCGGGTTCCAATCTCCCACTGTATATACCAGAAAGTGTAGAGTGGCTCGTTACCTAGCTATATAAAATATATGATCAAGTCTCAATGTGTGCACGTGAGTATGCAACTGTATTTATGTATGTATGCGTGACTGAATATGTATATGTGTCTCTTTGTGCCGCGTGTGTCTTTGTGGCTGTCGTTATGTGCAGGTGCGTGTATACCAAGAACATACACCGTCACCTCTAACTCAAAGAATAGACAAACTTCACCTTTAACTCAAAGAACAGACAAACTTCCCCTTCAACTCACAGAACAGACAGACTTCACCTCTAGTTCAAAGAACAAACAAACTTCACCTCTAACTCAAAGAACAGAGAAACTTCCCCGCACCAATAAATCAGCAACACCAAGAACATGATGTGCCGGTGCTAAAACATCATCGATACGTGATGTAGTGAGGACCAGTCTATTATTACATTTCTCACATACGTTTGTTTTTAACAATATTGTAGCTTATTATCTATACCTCATAAATATGTAAGTTTTAAAAATTTTAAGAAACGTGTTTTGATGAGCATGAAAATCCGAAGAAATATGTCAATACGAAATAATTCATATACCTAATGACGTATTTCCGTTTCTCAACAAACGGTTAAAATAGTACTATTCGATAAAATGTCTCTCAAATATAGACTTTCACTTATAAAGATATTAAACACTACCAACGTTTAAAATCCAATTTCACGCAAAAGCACGTGCAAAGAATAGACAAAAAATTAATCACTATAAGCATAACATACCATTTTTTTTTAATCTGTATATCTGATGCCATTTAATTATCAGCTGCTTGCTGTAAACACCAGGCAGGTGGGAATGCCAAAAACGTTTCCGAAGAAGGTTTGCATTCAGTGGGTTGGGCAGACAAAAAAAAGCTGAGTATCAGAGAGTGGCGAAAATATTATCCTGTTTCATTTTCTAGGTAAACAACGATAACATGTCACGCCAGGAACGGTCTGGAACCAGAAGAAGCATGAAGTGTCCAGTGGAGATGTGAATGTATCTTATATCTCTTGTTTTCCTAAACAGCTCACCATTCCTTCATACATGTCTGCTGCATGCCACTGATGACATTGTCATTCCTCATTTATTCAAAACACATATATCTTTGACATCTTAGTGTGTTTTCTTGCTTGTTTATATATATATATATATATATATATATATATATATATATATATATATATATATATATATAAATATATATATATATATATATATATATATATAAATATATATATATATATATATATATATATATATATATATTTATATATATATATATATATATATATATATATATATATATATATATATATATATATATATATAAAAGAGACGTGTTCAAATGAAACCGGACCAAACTGCAACAAGTCAATATGCGTACGGTGCGCATGATGACTTCACTTCTGGTGTAAATAGTATATACCACTCGTCAAGTTAGCAAAATTTCATTATATTCCGACTGATTGTTTCCTCACCGGACCTTGTGATGCGGAATCCGTCCAGAGTTGATCAGCGAGCGGTGATTCGGTTTCTACCAGCTGAAGGATGTCGACCAGTTGACATTCATCACAGAATGCAGGTAGTGTATGGTGACAAAATTGTGTCGAAAACAACAGTGAAGAACTGGACAACGATGTTTAAAGAAGGACGCGACAATATGTGCCTGACCTGGTCTCGGTTCTGGTTCGTTAACTCACGTCTTTCTTAGAACATCGTTATATATATATATATATATATATACACACACACGAGTATATATTTTTATTTTCCAATCCATCTCATCAAGTTAGTCTAGTTAAATGTCATAACTATCTTATTATGCAGTTAAAATTATTTTCACATATTTCAATTGATGCCCAGGCAATGCAGGAATATCATGGTTCTGATAAAATGTCCATGCATAACTCATTCTGTTTTAACTACAAGACCTCAAGATTCCTTTTACAAACTGTCAAAACATTATGGGTCAGTTTTTTAATTATAATCGTTTTATTCGCCCTTAGTATCTTGGAAAGCAAAGACCATCAACCAACTGTTTCCCTTCGTCCCTTTCACCTGGAGCATCATAGACCATCAACCAACTGTTTCTCTTCGTCCCTTTCACCTGGAGCATCATAGACCATCAACCAATCGTATCACTTCGTCCATATCACCTTGAGCTGCGTAGACCATCATGCACCAGCCGTTATATTTTCTCCAGTTCGTTCAATCTTCTACCAGTTTTCGTCGTATCGGCCTCTATGTCTCTTCTCTGTGTTTTCCTTTGCTTATTTTTACTAGTGGGTCACCATTGTTTGGTAATACTCAATTGGGGCTTTGGTGTGTCCTATCCAGTGTGACGTTCTTCCCAAGATTTCTTGTTCCATCTGTTTTTGTCAAGTTCTCTCCCATACGTTTTCGTTTGTAATAATGTCAAACCACTGTGGTCCGAACATCTTTTTCATGGATTAACTGATAATGTCATATAATCTAGTATTGAACTTGATATAAATAGACTGACATGACACTGCAGTTGAAGATCCTTAGCTTGGTATACATTATGATAATTTTAGAATTTCTTACGGCTTCCAACAGGACAAAGGCCGTTCTTGCCTTTTGTGACCAGACTGTTACATCCGCATAAGCACTGTTTGCACTGTTTATGATGCCTCATAGTTATGTAAAGCTTTCTACATGTTCAAATAGTTTTCCTCTCAATTTGATAAAGCCTCATTCGTGGACTCATTTAATTTTTCAAATTTTGTCTTATCTGTATGGATTTTTAGACTTACTTGCATGGTCTAACTTAGCTTACATTTGGAGTTAGCTGTGAGATATGAGAACTTTGCCATCTGAGATGTTGAGATCTTCTGTTTCAATAAAGTCACTGGATTCCATTTCCTCGACGGATATGGTTTTAGACAGTCAACCGGTGCATCTACTAGAACGTTAGCCCGTATGCAGGTCCCAACTCTTGTGCGTGTTGGTAGAAGCCGGGTGCATTTCTATGCTAGCGGGCTGGGCTCGAGCAGTGCTATGTTTTTTTGGGATTGTGCTAGTCTCATATCGGTTTCCAGTCGATTCTTTCTCGGGCACGGGCTGTCCAGTGGATGACTAACTTGTTTGTTTTAGGATCGCGAGTGGTGTGCAGCTTGAGCGAATTTTGCCATCTAGTAGATGGTCTACACGGTGGTATTTTTTGCCGCGCTGTTACCCCAGAATTCAACCCCAGCGTTTATCTTTCCTTCTGACTTCGGGGCCAGCCTAGAGGTGCTTGGAGTTGTTGTCATGATGTATGATATCTTTGACATGTGATTTTGCCCGGATGTCGATTTTGTGTAAGCCAATCTGGCGCTGTTGCATAGTTGATAAGTCTACTAGACGGCGCTCAAGCGAAGCATGTGTTGTCCTTAGCTGGTTCTCCGTGGCTTTTGTGAGAGACCTGGTTTCAATTCCATAGCATGTCTCCTCGCAGTCTGGTGTCTCTTGTTGCGTCTGTTGCCAACTTTATCGAGTTGAAAGGCAGCCCAGCCTGCTCGGCGGTGCCTGGCAAACTCGAGCATTGGGTTATTTTCCAATTGAAGAATATAGTTTCTTTTAATCAAATGCCAGCACGTACAGAAAAGATGATAGAAGACATCTCTGACAAATCCCAGATACAGTGATAATGGGAGTTGTCCGTACCGCAAAAAGTATGCACTGCAAGACCTCATACGTCTGCTTTATTATACTGGATAACTGTAACAGTTCCCTGTTGAGCAAAAGCTAGTGAGGCCAGGCCAATCCATGGTCAGTACGGCGCTTTTGCTTAGACCGAGGTGAGAGTGTAGTGCTGACAATAAGTTGAAACTTGTCTGGGTTGGGGGTAGGTGTTAGATCTAACCATTCTTACCAGACATAATGGTGGAAGGAGATTGCCGTCAAGGATTTGTTCGTCAGGCTGTCCTATTTGGAGTTACAGTGACGTGAAATTTGAGTCAATAAGACTCTAGAAGAAGGGAGTGACCAAATGAGATTGATGGTTAACCAGCCAGATGCAGAAGACCATTTTTGATGTTTATGGCTAAAAAACGGTCAATAAAAGAGATAGTAGAATAGAGATTCATTTTTCGAAAGAGAGAGAGAGAGAGAGCGCGTTTACGGGATGGTTATCCCATCATACACCTAGAGTCTTGCATTTCGCTCAAAGGTGTGAGTGATGGACACACTGTAAGCAATATGAGATAATGATCTGATCACATGCGAGTGAGAAGATGTATCGTGCAACGTGTCGAAAAGGGTCTGGTGAAGCAAATGTCTGTGTCGATGGGGTCTGGTGAAGCAAATGTCTGTGTCGAAAGGGGTCTGGTGAAGCAAATGTCTGTGTCGAAAGGGGTCTTGTGAAGCAAATGTCTGTGTCTAAAGGGGTCGTGTGAAGCAAATGTCTCTGTCGAAAAGGGTCTGGTGAAGCAAATGTCTGTGTCGAAAAGGGCCTGGTGAAGCAAATGTCTGTGTCGAAAGGGGTCTTGTGAAGAAAATGTCTGTGTCGAAAGGGGTCTTGTGAAGCAAATGTATGTGTCGAAAGGGGTCTGGTGAAGCAAATGTCTGTGTCGAAAGGGGTCTTGTGAAGCAAATGTCTGTGTCTAAAGGGGTCGTGTGAAGCAAATGTCTCTGTCGAAAAGGGTCTGGTGAAGCAAATGTCTGTGTCGAAAAGGGCCTGGTGAAGCAAATGTCTGTGTCGAAAGGGGTCTTGTGAAGAAAATGTCTGTGTCGAAAGGGTACCAGATGAAGCAAATGTATGTGTTGAAAGGGCTCTGGTGAACCAAATGTCTGTGTTGAAAGGGCTCTGGTGAACCAAATGTCTGTGTCAAAATGGGTTTGGTGAACCAAATGTCTGTGTCAAAATGGATCTGGTGAAGCAAATGTCTGTGTCGAAAAGGGCCTGGAGAAGCAAAGGTCTGTGTCGAAAGGGGTCTGGTGCAGCAAATGTCTATGTCGAAAGGGCTCTGGTGAACCAAATGTGTCAAAAGGGGTCTGGTGAACTAAATGTTTGTGTCGAAAGAGATCTGGTGAACAAATCCCATAGGCTCGTGTCAAAAAGGGTCCGGTAAACCTGTTGTCAGTGAAGGAAAATGGAGGTGAACACTAAGATTTATCAGGGAATACTTTCTCTCAGAATGTATGGGACACGGGCACCATAGAGACACGTCCCAACGCTTGAGAACTGGTAACTGTTCTGAGAGAGAGTGGTAGCTGGTCTCCTTCGGAAGCTCACTTTAACCCATGTTTAAATGTTCGACAGCCTAAGACAGTCAACGTGGACGGAGGACGGCATATTAATCCAACAGCCTTGACGACCCGGAAGAACGGCTGAAAACAACGGGATAGCTAGTTAACCACTAATTTGTAACAAGAATGTATTAGATTAAGTTTAGGTTTTGTGTTAGTTCAGATGGGAGACTTAGAGCCTGTGTACGTTAGTTAGGGAGGTTACACCAACAGCTTATGCTTAAATCCTGTGTGTTAATTTAGTATATGATATTATTGAGTTTAGTAGTTCTTTTCTTTTGTGTTTTTTTATTGCTGTAACAAATAAGTTTGTAAATAAATAAATCATCTCGTGTTACTGCCAAATATAATAAAATTGGTATGTTTGTGACCAGGTTATCGGCAGACCTGCTTCATAACATCAGCAATGTATACGAGACAGAAGTAGATGTTGTTAATTAATGTGAGCAAGCTGATGGGGAATATGAAATTCAAAATGACGAATTAGCTCAAGTTCTCAAGATCCGTGATGGGGGAGAGATTGGTTAGTTCAATTGACTGTCGCTTCTATTTTGCGATACAGATTACTCAGTCCTTCTCCCTTATAAAACCCTGGTGCGTGATTTCTGACGAGACGGATAGCGTAGAATCCCCAATTGGATGACGCAACCTGTAACAGTCATTGCAACAACATCTCAGTTTTGTTTTTCTAAACATTTGTGTTTTGAATTCTGTGAGTGCAGACGGTGTCTTTCAAGATGTATCAATATATAATTGGTACGGATTATTTTTACTATATTTGCAGACAAATAACTTTGCAATCATATAGGCAATCTTAAACCGATAAAAAGAAAAGCTTACATCTTTTATTTTGATTGCCAGATCGGTAACTAGGATCGGTATTTGGATCCGCAAATATGTTGTTTATCTTTGACAACTGATGTGTGGTCATGGTTGAACCGAAAATGTTCATGATTGTTACTGTTGCATGACTCCTTCAATTGGACGACATGGTATGTCTAAGAAGAAAAAACAGCGTGTGACCTATCCATATATTGACACTGCTATGCGACCAGTGCCTTACATGGCACGATCTTTAAATGTGGGTCTATTTTATTGTTAATCTACTCGTACATTTTCTGTACTAATGACATAACTAGGATGACATTTTTAAATTAACAAAAACTACATATCTTTGGTTTAAAATAGCAACATTATCTTCACATTAAAAAAAACATCATAGGATATAGCACTTTAGATACATCTATATGTAAAATAAGCTTTCCTACTAACGCTCTTGATGAATTAGCGCATGCGTACTTTCAAACATACTTTATTGTATTTGTACAAACAGGAAGATCGTTATGCATCATAGGCGTATCTTCAATTTGTATGTTGTGAGATTGGTACAGGTAGTTCCAAATTAGGCGCACTGATACTTTTCTTGTATTTAATTCTTGTTCGTTGTAGATTATGGAAAAATAAATTTACCAACTGTACGTATATGCATGTGCGTGTGTGAATGTGTATTTGTGTGTAAATGTTTGTGTGTGTATATGTGTGTGTGTGCTTTTGTTGTTGTTGTTGTTGTTTATTGCCCACAATGAGTATGTATTCTTTTGTGCATGAAAAGTATGTTAAATCACGGATTGTAGTAGCTTTCCTCACATGCCGAGAGGGCTGGTAAATATGGTCCACGGTCCTCCAGCTAGTTGTGCTATGCTTGGCTTCATCTGCACGACGCGCACTAATGCGGGCATCACATCGATTCACATCTGCCAGCCAGACTGCCTTGAAAACAACCTGTTACCAGGGAACTCTACATTGAAAAAGAGATAGTGGTCTTGGTCAGTATGTTGTGGATTACCCAAATGTGACGTCCTGTCAGTACGTTGTGGCTGACCCCAACGCAACGTCCTGTCAGTGTGTTGTGGCTGGCCCCAACGCGACGTCCTGTCAGTATGTTGTAGCTCACCCCAACGCGACGTCCTCTCAGTATGTTGTGGCTGACCCCAATGCAACGTCCTGTCAGTATGTTGTAGCTGGCCCCAACGCGACGTCCTGTCAGTATGTTGTGGCTGGCCCCAACGCGACGTCCTGTCAGTATGTTGTAGCTCACCCCAACGCGACGTCCTCTCAGTATGTCGTGGCTGACCCCAACGCAACGTTCTGTCAGTATGTTGTGGCTGACCCCAACGCAACGTCCTGTCAGTATGTTGTGGCCGGCCCCAACGCGACGTCCTCTCAGTATGTTGTGGCTGACCCCAACGCGACGTCCTCTCAGTATGTTGTGGCTCACCCCAACGCAACGTCCTGTCAGTATGTTGGGGCTGACCCCAACGCGACGTCCTGTCAGTATGTTGTGGCTGATCCCAACGCGACGTCCTCTCAGTATATTGTAGGTTACCCCCAACGCGACGTCTTGTCAGTATGTTGTGGCTGACCATATAAGTGTCCCATTCTCCGGCATGTGTCTGTGTAATATTATGTAGTAAGCTTCCCAAGACTTATGAACAGAAAATATATATTTACTATTTAATCTAAACACGGGTGACAGGACATATATTTTGGGGCATATCCGACATGACTGTAATTTGTATCTTTATGCGCCATGACCTGGACTCCGTCTGCTTTTCCGTTTCTTTTCCACACTTGACATACAATTTGCCACATACATTTACAACACACCACAAGATATATCTATGGAGAGTAGCATATTGGCCGTCTCAGACTATTACACGAAATTTTAATTGTTTGGAATTGTCATACTGGAAAAAAAATTTGTTGTGAAATTAAAAATGAATTCCCAATTTTCAAGTTTAGAGCACGGAGGTACAATTAACAATTTCATTTAACTAAATGTACCTTTTTTTTTTTTAAACTACGAATTTTACTTTTATTTTTTTTAAAACAATAGATTCCATTCTTCTTCTGCGTTCGTTCTCAGTCTCCCGCTTCTAAGCCCTGAAGAGAATTTTGCAAGTAGCAGGATGTAGTCCGGAGAACGGCATGCGTTGTGTCGCTAGTTTACAGTTTGACTGCGAAATTTGCACCTTTCGGTCCAACACATCCGTCTTCGGCAGAAATAGACTTCATTAAGATACAAGTATTTCTACAAGAATAGCATTTTTCAAACTTTTGTTTATCGATTAGCAATCGTTCATAAAAACAAATCTGGCAATCCATTCTATCATGAACATTTGCTATCTAACATTATGGCCTACAAATAACATCAGTTATCATTCAAATACCAAAAAAATATCCTGCGATTGATTGCATCCAAAATCGTACGATAAGCCTAATATTACTTTCTTAGAAACACTATGGTTACTTGCAAAGTAAAGAATGATATGAACGCGGTAGAGATCTATACTTATACGAGAATTAAACGACCAATATAGCATACAAAAAAAGCAATAACGGCTTGCTGTTATGGGGCAAATAATTACAGACGGTGCCCGTTGGTTCTTATTTTAAAGTGATACCAGAACAAGGATTGCAGTCTAAATAAAGTCAATGAAAAGTATACACAAAGGCAGAGTGTATTGGCTTGGCCACAACATGAGGAATTGATGTCTGCTACTGAAAATACCAGATGGCAAAATTCAGAGAGAAGAAGACGAGGGCGTCTAAAAACATCAAGGAGCAGATTTTTGCTGATGATTTATGCTTATGAGATGAAGAGATCACAGAAGACTCTGATTAGACGATCAGATGCCTTTGGTATTGATCAATTATCACTTATTATATGCGAGATTGTTCATCAAAATAATGTTATGTTATTGCAACTAATATATGGAGCACATGAACACATGCGCAAATGGAAAGGCCACTTCCTCCAAAATAGATGAGCCAAAGTAAAGGCTGTCTGTGTGGGCTTTTAAATATTGGTCGTTTCCGTCGATACTAAGCACAATTCATGTCATCGTTTCGTCTAATGACTGCCGTTTCCCAGACAGCGGCGTGACCTTGATTCCAGCCCGCGTCTTCCCCAGAGCGGAGCGAAGTTGTCGATTACGTATCTGGGGAAGACGCGGGCTGGAATCAAGGTCACGCTGCTGTCTGGGAGGATCATATGATATTACATAAGCTCCACCGACGGGAGGATCATAGGACATTTAAAGAGCAAAAACGCTCCATTTTAAGACTTGAACGGAGCGTTATATACTACTAGTATCTTTGATATCTTGTATTCACCTTCGTCTTGGTCGACGCCTGCGTCGCATTCCAGGTACCATGCTCTCTATGACCGTTCTTTGCAGTTCGTCATGACGTTTGCGGTGCCGAAACAATTCAATTTCCGAAACATATCATTGTTAATGAGCCAGTTTTCTTCAACATTCAGGTCTTCTAGTGTGGTTTTATTTGTCACTTTCTTTATCCAAGGACTTTTTAGGACTCTTCTGTAACATTTAGTTTCGAACGCTTTTCTTCTTAGCTACTTGTGTCATAATCCATATCTCGCACCCGTACATTGCAATCGGAATATGCATGTTCTTAGGATCTTCAGTTTTAGTTGCTTATTAGTATTATGTCATATATTGTGCGTGTTGTTTAGCTTCTGCATCGACATGGCCAAACGTCTTCTAATTTCTTTTAAACAGTCCCCGTCGTTGGATAACCTAGAGCCAATGTATTAAAAATGTGTGGTATTTTCGATTTCTTTAATATTAATAGCCTTCTGGGGTTGCAGTACTTTTTTGTCAGTGGACATTATCTTAGTTTTCTTAATGTTCAGGAAAAGGTTCTGAGCTTCACTGTGCTTCTGAACAGACATGAGCAGTCGTTCCAGGTCCTTGATGCTGTCTGGCATCATGACTGTGTCATCTGCAAATCTTAGTTTTGCAATCTCGTTCCCAAATATTGTGAATGGATCACAATTCCCGTAGCTGTCAACTGTTTTTACCTTTTGAATGACGTTGTCCGTGTAAATGCTAAACAAGTATGCACCCTTGTCTGACTTCCTTGTGAACCTCAAACCAATCTGTTTTACCTTCATTGGTTCTAACGGCGGTTTGTTGTCTACTGTAGAGTGTTTGTCTTAGATGTATCAGGTGTGTTTCAAAACCCATGGCCTTCATTACTTGTCACAGCTGCTGATGTCCACAGTCGAATGCTTTGGTGTAATCTATGAAGCACGTGTAGAGTTTTACATTGATCTCTCTACATTTCTCAAAGATGTGTCTCATATTGAAGATGTGATCTCGTGTGCCTCTGCCTTGTCTGAAACCTGACTGCGTTTCGTGTATTTCATACTCTTAACTTTTTTTGTCAGTCTCTTCATGATTATAATAAGATTGTGCTGGCATGGTGCAATAGTGCGGTAGTCGGTGCATAATTTCAGATTTCCTTTCTTTGGTATGGGGATATATACTGATCTTCCTCATATTTTGGGCTATTCTGAACCCAATGTGTTGGTAGCCCTATTCGAAGTTTTTCACACACTTAGTCCTTCAAGAAACCCAGGGGCAATGTCCGTAACCGTAAATAACCCCACCCTTCACTTTATCTGCTATATTTATTTTATCCCAGAGATGTATTTCTAAAATAAAATTCATTTGTATGGTTTTTTAATTTTTTTTATACAGTAATGTCAAAACATAAGTGATACCCAGAGAACATAAACAAACACAAAATTACATAATTCTTTTCCCTCAACGTATTTTATTCAAGGGCCACAACTACATAAATATTACGTCAGTTTGGAGTTGTTGGTGACAAACATAATACCTGGTTTGATGTGTGTATGTGTGCGTGTGATGTATGTGTATGTGTGTAGGTGCGTGTGTGGATGTGGGCATATTTGTGTGAATGTGCGTATGTGTATGAATGTGTGAGTGTGTGTATGTTAGTGTATGTGTGTGTGCGCGCGTGTGTGTGTGTGTGTTGTGTGTGTGTGTACCAGAGGCTGAGTGGAGCTGAGTGAGCGAAAGAACGGGCGATGGATGAGTCAGTGAGTAGGATTGGTGTGTGGTTAGGTTGGGTGTTTGGGTTTCAGATATGTGGATGGGTGAGGGATTGAGTATATGAGTAAGTGAGTTCATTTTAAGTGAGTGAGTGAGTGCAGAAGTGAGTGATTGAGTGAGGGAGTGAGAGAGTGAGTTAGTGGGACAAAATATTTCAAACTACTTTCAATTTGTGTAAACAAGACAGTACAATTACACAAAACTATCTTCAATATCAACAACATCCTTTCTCACATTAATGTCAACAAAATCCCTTCTGACACCAATGTCAACAAAATTGATTCTCACATCAATGTCAACAAAATCTTTTCTCACACCAATGTCAACAAAATCCCTTCTAACCCCAATGTCAACAAAATTGATTCTCACATCAATGTCAACAAAATCCTTTCTCACATCAATGTCAACAAAATCCTTTCTCACACCAATGTCAACAAAATCCTTTCTCACACCAATGTCAACAAAATCCTTTTTGACATCAATGTCAACAAAATTGATTCTCACATCAATGTCAACAAAATTGATTCTCACATCAATGTCAACAAAATTGATTCTCACATCAATGTCAACGAAACTGATTCTCACATCAATGCCAATTAAATCCCTTCTGACATAAATATCAACAAACTCCCTTTGACATCAATGTCAAAAAAATCCCTTCTGACACCAATGTGAATGATGTCATACAACCAGGCTTTGAACCGTGTCCACATGTGAGATATACCTAATTCCTTACAACTATCTGGATTAACATGAGAAGTAATGACTTTCATTTTCTATGGGATCAAACGGCTTAGGAACAGAAACCAGCAAAGGGAATCTTATGGTAGACATTGCCGTCAGCAATGGAGTGTTTGGAATTTCATTATAAAAGATCTCGGTGTTTGTTGTCGTTGTAGTGGTGTGTGTGTGTGTGGGGGGGGGGGGGGGTAGGGGTGTATGTGTGTGTGTGTGTGAAATAATGTTACCAGTTTCCTTCCTCGTCGTCCTATTTGTGCTTCATAATAATGTCATTATATGAAACCCCTGACATATTACACTTCCAGCTATATGAGAATGTCATTTTCTTAAAACACTGACTTATGACCATTCCCAGCTATATGAGAATGTCATTTTCTTAAAACACTGACTTATGACCATTCCAGCTATATAAGAATGTCATAATCTTAAACCCCTTAAAATGTATTGACGATAAACACACATAAAGATAATCGGTATGAGCCGTGTATTTTTTAATTGTCATGATCTGTTAGTTCTTTTCGTTTATTTCATTGCCCTTGACAAAGACCTTGTAACCGTAACGTTTGTTTCTTTTTTGTTTTTGCTCTGATAGGTCATTGAGACAATACATATTAGTGTTATATCCACTTTTTATCTTCAGTACCGCAACAACTGTGACCTATTTATTTAAAACAAAACCAATGACAAACATAACATATACTCCGGATGTGTTCTTCATACAATTAGGTTTGTCTCGTGCATTCACTGAAAACATAACTTGTTGAAACTGTGTGGCACTGTATAGCGGAGTGATTCAAAAGTAAATCTTCACAACGTCAAACTTTGAAATGCCTAAACTGCAGTCAGGGGGTTAATACAACTAAACAGTGTCACTAACCACACAAATAGATGAAAGCAGACGTTTATAGGGGTGCAGCAATATAACAATTTCAGCAATTAATTCATGAAACGAGACAATTATACACTGGAACTATCATTACTGGATTTCTGGACGACCCGTTCGTCAGCGGCGGTTACACCATTGCGGGTCCCAACCTCTTTTTCAACGGTCTCTGTCTTGGGCCACGCTGGACCAGTGGATAATGAGTCGTCCATCTGTGGCATCATGAAAGTACGGGATCCACTTGCTGTTTTTAAACAGGGAATGACATGCCTGTGTTAGGCAATGCTTTGAGAGGCTAGTTTTATGCTTCCCGAGTCACCACCGCTGCGAGGAAACGTTTTCGGGCAAATGCTTCGTGGTTCTCTTTTAGTTTTTGGAGACAGAGTTTGCTAAGGGCATTGGAAGTTGTGTAGTTGGCTGAGGACCGAGTCATATTGCGCCTCTTCTCCAGCAATGCTCGTGTAGTGGGTGATATGCGATTTACGCTGTGGTAGTGTGCTGGAAGTCTAGCGACTTGAAATGGATGTTATTTTTTAGATCAGCATGGTTGTAGTCGGCGTCGACGTCTGTGATGATGGGTTCTGTAAGGTTATTACTAGCAGCCATCGCACGGTTGAGAATTGATTCTGGTTCCCTGCGTTATTTCTGTCTCTGCAGTTTATCAATGCGTGTGGTGAAGTGAAAGGGTGCGTGGAGGAGGCGATGCTCGCTGCCTGTGCAGAAAGAGGCCACCACTGAGGTTTTTGTCGCTATGTATCTGTTTGCTAGGACATGCTGAGTTCATGTTTGTGTTGCCCGCTGGGTCTCGTGTGGGTCCATGATTCTGCTGCCTGCTGGGTCCTTCTTCTTCTTCTTCTGCGTACGCAGTCAGACAGTAACCATAAATTTTTCGAAAAAAGCGGCGGTCATCCTGAGGCTCTCGCCACTGCCATAGAGCTTGTCTTGCAGTTCCACTGGTAATGGCCACATCTGCTCTCTCTGATCCTCGTATGTCGGGCAGTTCTGCAGCAGATGTTCAGCGGTCATTTTACCAGTACCGCACGGGCATTCGTCGGTACACCCTATCTTCAATTTGTTGAATAGGTGGTACCTCAGTCTGTTGTGGCCGGTGCGAAGTCTGAAGACAACGACCTGCTCTCTTCGGTTCAACTGGTAATAGGCATCGTTTTTGGTGTAACCAGTATGTTCGGTTTCCCATTTGGTCATGTATTTGGCTTTGATAAGCCGTTTTCTACCACCTCTGGAAATATATCCTGCCTCCAGGTAGGTTTTCGTACAGTAGTGATGGGTTTTGGTGTTGTTAGTGCGTTTATGGGATCTTCGTGCATCTTTGCTTTGGCTATTTCTGCAAAGTTTCTCCGCTTTAGTTTCCCATTTCCCAAATTGTTTAGTCTCTGGTGCATTGGATGGTCCGTCAGTCTTCGGAGTTTCTCTGACTGCAGCTGGGCTCTGCAGTCTCTTCTATCGGTCATGGATTGCAGTTTTGTAATCTTTTCAAGTTCTACAATTGGCGTTGACTTCATGCCACCTGTTATAATTCTCATGGCTTGGTTTTGAAGTTTGTTAACTTTATCGAAGTTCGCCTTCGCTGCTGTTGTCCATGCCGCAATGCCATACTCGAGAACTGGTCTCACTCTTCCAGTATACAGTTTCTTTAGTATGCCTTCGTCTGCTCCCCAGCTTGTGCCAGCAAGTTTCCTCATGATTGCCATTCGTTCTCTGGCTTTCATTCGGTTTCTCTCAATCTGACTTTTCCATGTCATGCGCCGATCAAATGTGACTCCCAGATAGGTTGGGTTGTCGTTTGGCTGCAGGATTTTGCCATTTAGACTTAATTTGGTACTTTGGGGTTTTAATGAAAGCGAGAATATTGTGCACGTGGTTTTCTCCTCGTTTATTTTGACCAGCCATGAGTTCGCCCACTCTTCCAGCGATGTTAGGGCCGTCTGCATCCGATTTCTTGCTATGGTGAGATTCTTTTCAGAGGTCCACATAGCCAGATCGTCTGCAAACATTGAGCTATGGACTCTTCTTTGTATATTCTCTGTAATCCTGCTGGGTCCGTGTGGGTTTATACTTGTGCTGGTTCCCGTGTGGGCCCATGCTCGTGTTGCCCGCTGGATCCTGTGTGAGTATCTTTTGTGAGGGGGTTTCTGGCAAAAATCGATTACAGTGACATGGTCGACTTATCTCACAAAACTTTGCTAGCCTATCGCGAGCCTCGTTCCTTATTTAAATTAAATAGATCCCCACATAAGTTTCGTCAAGTTTGTGAGGGCCCATCCGTGCTTTAAAGTCTCCAATGATGATTTAGTCGTAGTTATGTCTTTGTCGAAGGTCGTCATGGGTTCTGTGGTAAAAGTTTGCGTGGTCCTGTTATGCTTTGTCTGTAGCTGCGCATGCTTGTTTGATGGTGGCATCGTGACGACTTGAGATGTCGATGTTTAAATATGCCAGACGATGGATTATGAATGACACTTTTTGGACGAGGTGAATGATGTGGGAAAGGTGGGTGGGGGACGACGAGGAATCTGAATCCTCCTGGTGTGGAATTTTCTGTCATTTTTGTTTTTATTCCCATACCGAGGCTTTGAACCTAGATCATCAAGATAACGCCGACGAATAATCATAGTTGTCACGGTATATGTTTCCATGACAACCATGAGTTAAATAGGAGTATACACTGTAAACAGCATGAGTACTTCCACCGTGTAACATACACATCTGTGCTGTGTCTATTACATACGTGCGATGGTATCTACATCTCATTCATGTGATGTGCTATACTATTTGTTAGTTTAAGATGTGCTATATTATTTGCCAGTTTAAGATGTGCTATATTCTTCGCTAGTTTAAGATGTGATCTATTCTTTGCTAGCTTAAGATGTCCTATATTCAATATGTATATTACCTGTTCTATATTAACCACATGTAATTTATATGCTATAATTCATAATGTATATTAAAAGCATATTTTACAATTTGCGACAAATCCATAATTATTATGAATATTCTCCAGACTTTGCCTATACATATGAGATGTGTTTATGTATACTTATATATATATATATATATATATATATATATATATATATATATATATATATATATATATATATATATATATACACATATACATTATCAGCGCGGCAGATGGACTAACAAGCTAGGCTTTCATTCGGTAGGAATAATTATTAAAGTTAGGAAAGTCATAACAAGGAACTGGCCACAACATCTCTCAAAAGATGAGAACCCAAATAAGGACAATTTTAACACTGCATCCACACCAGCAGAAACGGTTATGAGACTCGTTATCACTTTGTTTTGTCAGATGATTGCCCCTCTATGTTATTTAAAATAATAGTGAGACTGTAGCACGGCGATCATGCTACAAGACGCGACGATGGTGGGTTAAGTATAGCACTGGCTACCCCATCCTGTTGAATCTATATGCAACAAGGAACTATATGAAACCAAGAACTATATGTAACAAAAACTATATGCAGCAAAAAACTGTATGCAGAAACTTTAGGCAACTAGAAACTAAAATGGAACAAGAAACCATATGCAGCAAGAAACTACATGTAACAAGAAATTATATGCAACTCAGGTCAGGTCAGGTCATTCCGTAACCAGTGAGGTCGTTGGGGCACACATGAAGACATCCTCACAAGATCATACCACTCTTCTCTGTCAGTGGCCGCTGCCTGCGCCTCTTCTGGTCGGAGGTTAGTCCATTCCTTTATGGTGTTCTCTCACCTCTTTTTGGGACGGCCTCTTCGTCGTCTGCCCTGCATCTTACCGTGGAGGATCGTATTTGCAACTAGCAAACTATCAACATGAAATATTTGTAGCAAGAAACTATATGCAGCAAAAACAGATATGTAACCAAAAATATTATGTAACAAGAAACTATATGACACAAGAAAATATATACAGCAAGAAACTATATGTAACAGAAGTCTATATGTTGCAAGAAACTTTATGTAACAAGAAACGATATACAATAGGAAACTATACGCAACTAGAAACTATATGCAGCAAGAAACTAAATGCAGCAAGAAACTACATGTGACGAAGAAACTATATGCAACAAGAAACTAAATACAACTAAAAACTATATGTAACAAGAAACTATATTCAACTAAAAACTATATGCTGCAAGAAACTATACGCAAAAAGAAACTATATGCAGCAATAAACTATATTTAACAAGAGTATTAACCATCGACTTGTTCATCCCGGGGTAGAAGAAACGCAACTAAAATCGTTAGCAAATAAATCAAAATATGACAGATCAACTTGATTTATGCCCGTACTGGCCACAGTTTTGTATGCTTAACTGTGCTCCTGGGCAGGTATAAAGGATAGCACACAATGTTATACCGTTATCCCAAGTATAAAAACCCTACACATGACGCTGGTTCAGGGAGGCATGACTTGGTCTTCCATTCAAGTCAACACACAAACGATTTGGTTGCAATGCAAGCATTTTTATTTGATGTTAAACGTGCATGATGTATTCTTAAGCCCTGTGACATTGCATACACATGAAAAATGTTATGCCGCGAAATATAGAAAAGAAGAATGAGAGAAGGTAAATAGAAGAGGAAACTTAAATGATTGAAAAATGAAGTGGCAGATAGATAGAGATACACAATTGGAATAACGGAAAATAATGAAGAAATTATAGAAAGGAGCAGAGAAAAAGGAACATAACTAAATATATAAAGTTTCCGGGGGAAAAAGTACAAACAAATAAACAAAAAGTAAGATGGTAAATTTAGTCCCATAGCAGACACTGCCGTCGAGGATTAAGTTTTAGACCTTTATTGTATTAAGCCACAGCTTTGTGAGGTGAGTGCCCAGTTCCCTTCCTGTTTTATTCCTCAGCCAGGTACCCAATTACAGCTGGCTCGACTGGAGCTGCTGGTGGCAGGAGTTGAACCCCGTACTTATACCATGGAAAGCGAATGCTCTGCCACTACGCTAATCAGCTGCTCCAAAACACAATGCAGAGTGCAAAAAGGTGAGCAATTTATATTTAAAAACCGGAAAGAAACGACAGAAAAAAAAGTCAGGAAAGAAAAGAAATAGTGCGTCTTACACATAATTAAATCAACAAATACACTACATGCTCTTCTGTGCTGAGCCATGAGTCCGATTCTGTCTTCATCATATCTGTATCGTGTATGCTTATCTCAAACTCTTCTCCATGAATGTTTCCGTCTGCCTCCACTTCTCCTACCCTGGAGATTCTAGAACAGAGACTATCTTGTAATCTGGTTTCCTTAATGTGTGTCCTATCCAACGCCCGTGTCTTCAGTTTACGTCATGCCCCCACCCCCCCCCCCCCCCATTCATGTCTACTTCCTTACAATAGCTCCACAACAGTGATCCCATCATGTGATCTCGATCTCTCTATTATGGCATGCACCTCTTCAATATAATAGTTTGTACTGTTTCCACGGTTGTACTTGCTGTTAACAATTTTTGGGACCATACAATAGAAAATATTTCGCGACGAAATTAAAGACTTCTATTATTGTGTTGGACCTAATTTCTTTCGACCTCCACAATGCAATGAATGGCGACATCGTCTTCTGTAATCCGATCCGGATATCTCTATTCGTAAATCCCACTGTGTCTATACCGTCACCAATACACATAATTACTAACATATAAACGTAAAATGTGATAGAAACACCGGTGTGCATGTCCAACAGGAAATAGTTCCTGTCGAAGTCGCTTACATTTTATCCTTTTTCTTCAGAACATCCCTGTAGTCAAACTGTGGTGTAGCCTCGGGGACTCGCTGTCCACTATCTGAGGTATAGTCAAACTGTGTCTTTCTCAGGCGTGACCGTATCTCCTCTAGAGCTGCGCCGGAACTGCTGTCATTTGGCACACTTAAGGGAAGCCTAGCAGGCGCCGTAGGATTTAAGGACCTGGAAATACAAATTGATGGAAAAGTTTTCAAACCAGGAGTATTTTGGTGAATCACTGAAACAAAGGATAAAAATAATCCCAAAAGCGGAGACAGAGAGCTCGATTCGTCTCCGGTTATAAAACACGCTCCAGTTGGCCCAGGTGTAATGTATGGAAGAAAATTCAACGAGGCATGATACCTCACCTCATAAAATAACTTTGACCTAGCACAATGAAGTCTCTAACACTTCATCCCTCACAACATTGTCTGATCCCTGACGATAGTGTCCCATCCCTGATAGTAGTGTCTGCTGTGGTACTACCTTTGACTTTACCTATGGCGTCATATTGTACCGCTAAAACTTGATTAAAGTGATTATGTGAAACCATAAATATGTAAAGCTGAACACGAATTTACATAATCGCATAATATTTAAGCATGAACATTGGCTAAACTTTAACAATGGATATAACACAAAGTGTCGTGATAGAAGTCTGGGGTAGTGACTCAAAGAAAAACTGTTAAATAAATAACAAATGACAGATACATTATTTTGATTCTCATTCCAGAACTCTTAAGATGAACGAAGAAAAAGATATTCAAAGAAAAAGGAGCCGCATTTCAACAGAAGAATTAAACACTGTAACAAGTGATTCAGTAACATTAAGAGTGAGACAAGTTATGTTGCAGCAAGATAAATGAATCCTCGATATTGTGTTGAAACTGTCTTCATGCCCTAGAAATTGTCCTCCAACTGTTTTCGTGCCCTAGACATTGTCCTCAAACTGTCTTTGTGCCCTAGATATTGTCCTCAAACTTTCTTTGTGCCCTCGATATTGCCCTCAAACTGTCTTCGTGCCCTCGATATTGTCCTCGAACTGTCTTTGTGCCCTCGATATTGTCCTCAAACTTTCCTTGTGGCCTCGATATTGTCTTCAAACTGTCCCCATACCCTCGATATTGTCCTCAAACTGTCTTCGTGCCCTCGATATTGTCTTAAAACTGTCCACATACCCTCGATATTATCCTCAAACTGTCTTCGTGCCCTCGATATTGTCTTCAAACTGTCCACATACCCTCGCTATTGTCCTCAAACTGTCTTCATGCCCTCGATATTGTCTTCAAACTGTCCCCATACCCTCGATATTGTCCTCAGACTGTCTTCGTGCCCTCGATATTGTCTTCAAATTGTCCACATACCCTCGATATTGTCCTCTAACTGTCTTCGTGCCCTCGATATCGTCTTCAAACTTGTCACTACCCTCGAAATTGTCTTCAAGCTGTCCTCGCGCCCTCGATTTTGTCCTCAAACTGTCTTAGTGCCCTCGATATTGTCTTCAAACTGTCCACATACCCTCGAAATTGTCTTTAAGCTGTCCTCGTGCCCTCGATATTGTCTTCACATTATCCTCGTTCCCTCAAACTTGTAGAGTTTGAGACAACTGCTTTCAAAGTTTGTACAATACAATTTGCATGTGCGAAAGATATTTTCTTGGAGATGCTCCGTTCGGTCTGGTTGCAAAGCCTCACTACCCTACCGACACACGTCATTTGTGCTTAACATACATGATGATGATGATTCGATTCTTCACTCCAAGTCAGGCATAGAGCATTACTACAGATTTTCGGAAAACTGTATCTGGGAAAGTGTAGTAGTGGTTTTATTATTAATGGTCTTATATGATGAGGCTGCTAGCCCCATGCATAACCTCCATAGTCATCTTTCACAACACGCTTGGAAGGTTTCCATTCTTATCAAACTGGACACCACTCGGGTGATATAACATACACACAGTTCCGTTAATTCACCTGTTTCCGTTGCCATCCACCTGAGCATTCATGTTACTTGCAAAAAGGGAAGGAGAGGCTCTGTTGGAGATGTCGTCTCCTCTGGGAGACGGTGGTCCCGTGCTGTTGACCTCTGAGCCATACACTATGTCAAGGTCACCCTCGCAAGAGGTAGATTGGGTCAGTCTATGCTGCCACAGCTCTACCAGACTTCCTGCCACGTCAGTTTCCAATCGCTTGGCTAAACCTGGAGCATTGTCTTCTTCTGAAAAGGGTTCAAAAGCAATACAAAAGTGACAATTTTTGCTTAAAATTATGTCAGTTCTCAAGATCCGACATCGATTTCTGGTGACGAAATCCTATTTCTCTAAACTTATTTCGCCAAGTTACTTAAATGGCAATGGAACGTTGAATATTTACAATTTGTCTGAGAGATTGAATAAGTAGCACCACAGAAAAGGCGCCAAACCACATTCATTATCGTCAAAGATGCTATGCTGTTAAGATAAGAACTAAAGTCCAGGTATGTAGCGCGTTTTTAAGACAAGAGGGATGTGCCAGTGATGTAACGTATTGTCAAGGCACCAAGGATGAGCCAGACATGTAGCGTTTTGTTCAGACAAGAAGGATGTAACAGACAAGTAGCACGTTGTTCAGACAAGAAGGATGTAACAGACAAGTAGCACGTTGTTCAGACAAGAAGGATGTAACAGACAAGTAGCACGTTGTTGAGGCAAGAAGGATGTAACAGACAAGTAGCACGTTGTTGAGGCAAGAAGGATGTAACAGACAAGTAGCACGTTGTTCGTGCAAGAAGGATGTAACAGACAAGTAGCACGTTGTTCAGACAGGAAGGATGTAACAGACAAGTAGCACGTTGTTGAGGCAAGAAGGATGTAACAGACAAGTAGCATGCAAGTCGAAACGTGACTAGGTACGATAAGTGCCCCTACCACTGTGAACGTTCACGCGGTCCCTCGGTTCAAGAGGTTCAGACCTGTGCCATGTTAAGCAACATATCCAACTAGTTACTCCAGGGCAAACACAATGGGAAAGAATGTATGCAGCTTTTATCTAGCTGGCATCTTGCACAGAAATCGACCTCCTCGTAATCTAGACTGACATATTTAAGAGATATTTGACCTTGTGAAACTATTCATTTTACACGGAAATTGGAAGAAAAAAATTATGTTTTAATTCTATTTTTTTAAATATGATTACAGATCAGTAAATCATATTTTTAACTTCCAACCAGATCCATCCTTCAATTCTGACTTACCTGAGAACTGTGTCTCTATTTCATGCCACATTATGTTTTGTTCATAAGAAGAGTAAGGGAATTACGATTTCACATTGTCTTGGTTTAGGCTGTAGTTTCACTCATTATGGCTCCGTTTATTTCGACATCCATTTCTATCGCTCTTTTCAAGGTCACTTTCCACTTTTCTCTTTCCTCATTATATTTGCTTTGTAAGAGTATATTATATTTGTCCTCACTTGTCTATGCGAACTTGTATCGTTAGTTCGCGCACTTCATTACAATATGGTTGTGGTACTGAGTGCTGGACAGACCACGGAGTCATTGTTTACAAGTTGAACATTCATGTAGAGTCTACGAGGTTGAACATCTCCATGCTATAAAGCGCGGCACATGCACGGGTCTTTTCCGGTGACCTGATCGGTCGTCTGTCGAGAGATCCGCCCCTACTGAGTACTGTGAAAGATAGATGAGCCTTTCTAAAGAATGAAATTTCCCGCCCTGCTGCGGACTGTTTAGTAATTAGTAATGATTGGTTGGACGAAAAGGAAATAGCTGTCCAGATCCTACTGGATGAAAAGCACCGTTGATCGGACTGTTCCAAAGCAGAGCATCCTCGGTATCTAGAAGGACTGCATTCACCAACATAGGAACGGTTGTGAAACGAAAGCGCAAATCCATGAAAGATGTCTGGCTTCACGAAAAGGAGGTAGAGATTTACGGGCATGCTGATGTCAATGACTCAAGGCAGTTTTATTGTACCCAGAAGACAGTTTGCTGCCCCCTATCCTATCACTCACCTCCTGTCCTTTTGGCACTGTGCTAATGACTAACAAGATTCAGATCTTGGAGTGCTGGACGCGGCATTTTGGCGCCATCCTCAACTGTCCACCCTTCATCAGTGAATAAGGCATAGCTTGTTTACCTCAAGGTGCTTAACCAAGGGCGTGGCCACGAGCCCAGCGAGACCTAAATCTGAAAGGCTACCTGTTGGATGTCCAGAGGCAAGGCTACCGGGTCAGATTCCATCCCTACTGGGATTTATTAAACAGGAGGTCTAACGTTTCTCCCGAAACTGACTACACTCTTTTGATGTATATGGAAAGTCAAATAAATTCCAAAGAGACGAAAGATACCACTGTTGTACATTTGTACAAGCTAATTGGCAAGCATTAATCCTGCGACAACTACATGGACATCTCCTTGCTGTCATTTGCGGGTAAAATCTAGTTCGAGTCCTGTTCAGTTGTCTAAATGGGTCTAGTTCCAGAAATTCAGTGCTGTTATCAAGCTAGACTTGGTATGGTCGAGATGATATACTCAGCATGTCAGCCCCAGTGGAAATGTCCAGAACAGCATTGTGATCTGTATGCAGTTGTTGCCGACCTGACCACTTTGGTTGTCCGGTAGATTACTTAATGCTGTCCGTCAGTTTCATGATGGCTCGAGTACTGTACGAAGGAGAATCGTCTGTGTCGTCAACGGTGATGTGAACTGGCACTGACATTGTTTAACATGGTCTTTGCAGCAATGCTTTTTCATGATGTACATGCGCCGCTACTGACATGCTTATCACATTCAAGGCACAAGACCTGTTGTTCAATCCAAAAAACTTGAAGTCTTACACCAAGGTGATTGAGGCCACAATTTTGGATCTCCTATTCGCTGACGACTGCGTCCTAACCACCTTATCAAAGCAAGATATTCAATCTACCATGACTGAGATTCCGGCGCTATGCAGCAACGTTGGTCTCACAGTCAACACCAGAAAAACGTAGGCACTCTTCCAGTCTGCGCGTGGAAAGACGTGAACTAAATATTACCGTACCGAAATAGCATCTTCGGGCAGTCGAGAGCTTCACCTACCTCGGCGGCACCCTCGCTAAAGAAGCAAATATCGACTTTGAGGTTAACAGCAGGATTGCAAAGGCGAGCTCTGCATTTGGGAGACTGTAAGCAAATCTCTGGAACAGACAGGGCATTAGTGTCTATATCAAGGTTCAAGTGTATCGTGCTAAAGGGTTAACTACTCTGAAGGATACCTGCAACGCAATATGGAAAGTGTAATGCAGAAACGCCAGACGTCTAAATCGCTTTCACTTCAGACCAGACGTATAAATCGCTTTCACTTCAGACCAGACGTCTATATCGCTTTCACTTCAGATGTCTGCATAGGCAGCTCAGGATCAGGTGACAGGAAAAGGTCCCCAATTCTGAAATTCTTAGTAAAACTTACATGTTGAGCATCCATATGCTTCTGCAGATTAGACGTACGGGACATATTGTTGGCATGCCTGATTAGCACATCTCAACGCTGCTGTTCTACAGATGACTCAGAACAGCCAGTCGCTCATTAGAAGGGCAGATGAAACGCTACAGAGACTCCACAAAGTGTCTCTGAAAAGTGTTAACGTTCATGTTGTCTCCTTGCAGTTGCTTGCACATTACCGTTCTACATGGCGCAGTGCCACCAGAAACAACAGAACGCACGATGACACCACAGCCGAGTGCGATAAAGTATAACGGGTCAGGATTAATCTCTACAGCCATGCTAGAACACATTTCACAGCACAAATCAGATGCTGTCGCCATCTTCGCTTGCGATCGGCAACTACTTAATTGTAAGATGTTGATTGCTGTGTTGTTCACGTGCACACATCCTTATCTGCTATTATTAGTGACTACGAGATGCGAAGATTGTGACACAGACGCATGTGAGAGCAGCTCTGTACAAGGAGCTCGGAGTTACATCCCTTGTTTCCAAGTCGCCGAGTAATAAGAAGTTTAATTGTTGTATTGTAAGACTTATCTTGTTTCCATGAGAGAAACACGCATCTCTTCCGGAGAGTGACAGACCAAATGGCCTCTGTAATGATGAGGTTTATGTCATGTTTTGATTTTCCATTTTGAAGATTATGAAACATTAGAATGTCAGCTACGACTTAACACAAAAACTGACCAGGTCCTATGTTCTCTCTAGCGTCTGCTCCAATAGCACGCTAAGCTTTGCTAAGCCTGCCAACAGATTAACTTTCCTATCGACAAAAAACATGATGTATTTGTAATAGACTGCATGAGTTTCGTATTTTTAAAGTTTATCAAGTGCGACAAATCATGCAGAAAAGAACAAAAGAAATACGAAACTTACCCTGTAGCTTCTCCCTTTCGGCCTGCAAGTCTGTCTCAATGCTGTACTCACTTTGACGGCTGGCGGTGCCGCTGTTGTTATCACTAGAAATAAATAAGCACGCAATGCTAATCTTGTTTCGTGATAGGAAAGATAGGAAGTATTTTAGTTTTCATCACATGGAGAACCATAGTTTGAAACCTGGCTGACATTAATGCACTTTCTATTCTGTTGTTCGTTGTATGTATATTTAGAAATGCAAACAAAATATTCCTTTGCTGTCTGCCACTTCAAGCATACATTGTTATACCTTGTCTATTCACTCCCACAACTGAGCAACCTCTTTTTATGTTTATATATCTTTTGTTCAATAACGACAATTAAAAGGTAATTGAAAATGCTGTTTTGATTTGTTTGTTTTGTTTGAAACACATTCACTGAAGAGGAAGACACGATGAGCTTACTTGCAATCACCGGCATGTAAGGCTTTCTCACTGCCTTTCATTAGCCGGGAACCCCAGGACACACTGTTGGAGCTCTCACTGGCACCAAAAGGGATATCGCTGTCATTGTCATCTCCAGGTGTCATTCCGGATCTACAGAAGACAGTATAAGAGACGAAACACATTAACATCTAGCTGTCAATTACACAGAAGATGGTCAACATCTGAGTGTGGTTACACGTAAAAGACATGGAGCTTTAACATGTGCCCTTCTCCTAGTTTCAGATTGAATGGTAGAGTTATGTACCTTTCCTTCCCAACGTAGGTTGAACTTGTCTCTGATACCTTTACAATAACTGACTCATACTTATTTTATGTTTTATTCATACATTTTCATTACGATAAAATTAGTGGTAAAGCACTCGTTTTCGTGACAAAAGGGTATGCGATACGAATCCCGCTATCAGTACGCTCCATTCGATAAAAATATAAATTCTACCTGGTATACAACAAGGGAAGAAGAGAACAGCGAAGAATGAAACTGGCCACGCTACATCATACGAGCTGTAACTTAGTAAACTGAAGTCTTTAACAACCTCAACCCCCGACAGTAGTGTAACTACTATGGGACAAACCTTGACTTAGTAAACTGAAGTCTTTAACAGCCTCACCCCCGACAGTAGTGTAACTACTATGGGACAAACCTTGACTTAGTATACTGAAGTCTTTAACAACCTCAACCCCCGACAGTAGTGTAACTACTATGGGACAAACCTTGACTTAGTGTACTGAAGTCTTTAACAACCTCAACCCCCGACAGTAGTGTAACTACTATGGGACAAACCTTGACTTAGTATACTGAAGACTTTAACAACCTCAACCCCCGACAGTAGTGTAACTACTATGGGACAAACCTTGACTTAGTATACTGAAGTCTTTAACAACCTCAACCCCCGACAGTAGTGTAACTACTATGGGACAAACCTTAACTTAGTATACTGAAGTCTTTAACAACCTCAACCCCCGACAGTAGTGTAACTACTATGGGACAAACCTTGACTTAGTATACTGAAGTCTTTAACAACCTCAACCCCCGACAGTAGTGTAACTACTATGGGACAAACCTTGACTTAGTATACTGAAGTCTTTAACAACCTCAACCCCCGACAGTAGTGTAACTACTATGGGACAAACCTTGACTTAGTATACTGAAGTCTTTAACAACCTCAACCCCCGACAGTAGTGTAACTACTATGGGACAAACCTTGACTTAGTATACTGAAGTCTTTAACAACCTCAACCCCCGACAGTAGTGTAACTACTATGGGAGAAACCTTGACTTAGTATACTGAAGTCTTTAACAACCTCAACCCCCGACAGTAGTGTAACTACTATGGGACAAACCTTGACTTAGTATACTGAAGTCTTTAACAACCTCAACCCCCGACAGTAGTGTAACTACTATGGGACAAACCTTGACTTAGTATACTGAAGTCTTTAACAACTTCAACCCCCGACAGTAGTGTAACTACTATGGGACAAACCTTGACTTAGTATACTGAAGTCTTTAACAACCTCAACCCCGGACAGTAGTGTAACTACTATGGGACAAACCTTGACTTAGTATACTGAAGTCTTTAACAACCTCAACCCCCGACAGTAGTGTAACTACTATGGGACAAACCTTGACTTAGTATACTGAAGTCTTTAACAACCTCAACCCCCGACAGTAGTGTAGCTACTATGGGACAAACCTTGACTTAGTATACTGAAGTCTTTAACAACCTCAACCCCCGACAGTAGTGTAACTACTATGGGACAAACCTTGACTTAGTATACTGAAGTCTTTAACAACCTCAACCCCCGACAGTAGTGTAACTACTATGGGACAAACCTTGACTTAGTATACTGAAGTCTTTAACAACCTCAACCCCCGACAGTAGTGTAACTACTATGGGACAAACCTTGACTTAGTATACTGAAGTCTTTAACAACCTCAACCCCCGACAGTAGTGTAACTACTATGGGACAAACCTTGACTTAGTATACTGAAGTCTTTAACAACCTCAACCCCTGACAGTAGTGTAACTACTATGGGACAAACCTTGACTTAGTATACTGAAGTCTTTAACAACCTCAACCCCCGACAGTAGTGTAGCTACTATGGGACAAACCTTGACTTAGTATAGTGAAGTCTTTAACAACCTCAACCCCCGACAGTAGTGTAACTACTATGGGACAAACCTTGACTTAGTATACTGAAGTCTTTAACAACCTCAACCCCTGACAGTAGTGTAACTACTATGGGACAAACCTTGACTTAGTATACTGAAGTCTTTAACAACCTCAACCTCCGACAGTAGTGTAACTACTATGGGACAAACCTTGACTTAGTATACTGAAGTCTTTAACAACCTCAACCCCCGACAGTAGTGTAACTACTATGGGACAAACCTTGACTTAGTATACTGAAGTCTTTAACAACCTCAACCCCCGACAGTAGTGTAACTACTATGGGACAAACCTTGACTTAGTATACTGAAGTCTTTAACAACCTCAACCCCCGACAGTAGTGTAACTACTATAGGACAAACCTTGACTTAGTATACTGAAGTCTTTAACAACCTCAACCCCCGACAGTAGTGTAACTACTATGGGACAAACCTTGACTTAGTATACTGAAGTCTTTAACAACCTCAACCCCCGACAGTAATGTAGCTACTATAGGACAAACCTTGACTTAGTATACTGAAGTCTTTAACAACCTCAACCCCCGACAGTAATGTAACTACTATGGGACAAACCTTGACTTAGTATACTGAAGTCTTTAACAACTTCACCCCCCGACAGTAGTGTAACTACTATAGGACAAACCTTGACTTAGTATACTGAAGTATTTAACAACCTCACCCCCCGACAGTAGTGTAACTACTATAGGACAAACCTTGACTTAATATACTGAAGTATTTAACAACCTCACCCCCCCCCCCCCCCCCCGACAGTAGTGTAACTACTATAGGACAAACCTTGACTTAGTATACTGAAGTATTTAACAACCTCACCCCCCGACAGTAGTGTAACTACTATAGGACAAACCTTGACTTAATATACTGAAGTCTCTAACAACATCAATTCTCTGAATCTGAGAAGATTTCATAAATAAAATGTGTCCATTCACTACCATCCATTCGATTGTTGCGTCTGGAGATTTGCCGTGACTTTCTTTTTGTATGATCTTATTCCTCTTTTTCTCAACTATTTCTTCCTTTCTGCTTATTCTTCTACTTCTAATTTTCTTATTATTCTTCCTGTTCTACTTCTTAATTTTCTTCTTTTTATTCTACTTATCTATTCTTATTTTCTTTCTACCTGTTTTATAATTAATCAGTTTTGCTCTTCAAAATACTGTTTCTGAATGATTAAACCTAACAAATTATACAATGCCTCCTCCATTTTGTTAATAATTGATTTTAAATAATTTCGGTATATTAATTTCACCGTCGTTTTCTTCGCATGCATTATCGTAGTTTCCTTTTTCAGTTTATGTTTCGATATTAATCATATCACTATCACGATTATTCTATATAGCCTTTTTCTGCTTTCATCTTTATCCTCAATCTTTTTTTTTTCATTCCCTTTTTCGTCTCATTCACGTTTTGTTCTTTTCTTTGCTGTCTTTTTTATGTTTAACGTTCATATTGTTATCGTTGTTATTTGCCCCTGTTTGCCGTGTTATTGACACTTGACAGATTGTCTCTGATGTGGTATCGAGCTGTGGCTGATCTCCCAATGTCCTGAATTGCTGTGAAGAACGTGTGCAAAACTAGAGCAATGCTAGGCAGACTTCTCAGAGTGCTTGTCACTACGAAGATCACAACGACTATCCGCACCTCATTGCACAAGCTGCTATATTGCAGCCTGTTTGCAGGTTGGAGGTGTGGACCTGAGGTGGGCGTTTTAATCACTATGTCGACTTAGCACCCTCGCTGCTGCTGGTCCCAATTTTTTCATTCAATTGTTTTTAAAAACAATTATTTGTAAGGTTGATCCTAGGTGTTTATAACATCAGTCAAGATCCAGTTTCCGTGCCGTGTTGCATTTTGGGAAAACAGTGTTACGGTCATATTTGCTTGGCCAACGGACATTAGGGGCCATGTGGTCAGCTTCACGCCGTTGCCTTCACTTCCCAGACTTGGTACCACATTTTAAAGGCTGAGTCGACGGCGTACCCGTTTGCGATCGAAAACAGTCCTCACCAATCGGGGATTGAACCTAGACCACTCGGCTGGACAGGCAGTTCACTAACCGCAGCTCATCATTTCCTATTGTGTTTGCTGTGTGTGCTTTATGCGATATTTCTTAAATACTCAGTATATCTGTCACTGTGAATTTTCCTGATAAAAGTAAGAAGATATAATTAGATCACTAATTCTCTCAAAAACATTCTAATGATCACCCGAGTGGCACCCGGTGTGAAAACAACGGGCCGACTGTAAACCTGCACGTATACTGTAAAACACGATTAGATATGATTGTACCTGTTATCAATGTCAACATAAGTTATTGCTACTGAAACCTTGGCTGCTAGTACTCGGATATAGCCTTCCTGTAAATGACAAGCCGTTATAGTGGCTCTATTCTTCACTTGAAGAGAGAAACAAAAACAGAAGTCGAATAGTCATAAACGTTGAAAGAAAGAAAATAATACACCAAGAAATGGAACTGAGTACTCGACCTTGTAAACAGTTAAGAGTCAAGTGCAAGGAAGTCAGGAACACAGTATCCTTAACGATCGTGTGGAATATGGACTACTTTCATTTATACTGCGATGAAAGGTTCAGTCCATTACAGTTCAGTCCAGTACAGTTTAGTTCAGTCCAGTACAGTTCAGTCCAGTGCAGTTCAGTTCAGATGCCATCTCCATAGATAAAGTCGGCCGTAGTGAATCTCCATCACCCTCTGTCTCTCACCTTAATAATGCAATCTGCCAGGGCGTTCCTTATTCACCATTTGATGCTATCCTCCAACTGATAACGTTGTTTAGCTAAACGTTTGCGTTCCGCCTTTCCTTCGAGGACTGTTTTCACCAAGTCTTTTGATGTGACTAAACTACTTTAATGGTTAGACTGATTTTATTCATCAATTCTCTTTGCATCCCTAAATTCTTCAAGACTATTTATTTTATTTTATTTCCACCACATCATTTTTCGATATATTCCCATTTCAAATGCATCCACTCTCTTCTCCAACCGTTTGTTCATTGTTCAGGTTTCTAGGCCATACAATAAAAACATACAGTAAAACCCCCCATAGGTGAGGATTGAAATATTTATTATGTTACTAACTTGAGCATGAATGCCTCCGCAACTTTCTTTGTAAGCAGAAGTCTAGAGAGCTGCAACTTGGCTGCGCTGGTTTCCGATTCCTCGTTGTCATGACAACTAATAAGTAAAAATGCATTACATAATAACTAAATACATTTTTTGTTTTGTCCCACATGTTTTGGAGACGAGAATAATGAAAATAACAATGCTCGTATACAAACATAATAACATATTTAACCAACAATAGGCAACGGTTACTCAATTTATAGAGTAAAAAATAAAAAGTGAAAAGTGGTTTCGTAGGACACACTGCAGTCAAAGGTGAACTGCTATAAACAACATTTGATTAGGTATTCTCTATTTTTTTTATATATCTGACCAATTCAATTCCAAACTGCCTTGATTTCCAAAATGTTAGGGACGTACCTATGTGCATCTGGATACACTAAGGCGTGTACATATCTGGAAATAGCATTTATCCAAATATTAATAAGTGTTATTTAAATATTATAAATATGATTATGTCCAATGATTGTTATGTGTTATTATGGTCAGCGATTATATGATGTTACTATGGATCAGTGATTAAACGTGATTAATATGGTTATTGATTGTATAATAGATTATTAAGGTCAGTGATTATTCGAGGTTATTATGCAAACGAATTATAAAAGATTATTATTGGGGTCAGTGATTAAACGAGGTACTGAAAAAAAGGAATTAGTAGTTTAAATAATCCAATGGAATCACATAGATAAATGATACACAAAACATTTGAACCAGCTATCTGTTATCAGTATCATACATGGACCCTGACCAGCTCACTGTTATCAGTGTCAGTCATGGTCAATAACTACCTCTCTATTATCAGTCAGACATGGTCCATGACCACGTCTCTGTTATCAGTGCCAGACATGACCAATGACCACCTCTCTGTTATCAGTGTCGGACATAGTGCATGACCACCTCTCTGTAATCAGTATCAGACATGCTCCATCACCACCTCTCTGTAATCAGTGTCAGACATGGTCCATTACCACCTCTCTGTTATCAGTGTCAAACATGGCCCATGACCACCTATCTGTAATCAGTGTCAGACATGACCAACGACCACCTCTCTGTTATCAGTGTCAGATATGATCAATGATCACCTCTCTGATATCAGTGTCAGACATGACCAAGACACACACAGTACATATCACAAATTGTCAAAATGAGATACTTGCGATAAGTGATCATGATTACTAGGATTGTCAGTGAGAAAATGGAGAAACCCGTCTGAAAGTGAGAACTATAGCATGAGTGACACACATAGACAGACATAAGTCAATTGTCTGGTCACATGACCGCTGTTTCTAAACCTCCAGTAACTCGAGCTTATAACAGACAGCAGGACATCAGATCGCCAGGAGAAAGCCCTAGCAAAATATGGATGGAAAAAGTGAGATAAAGACACAGCAGAGACAAAGATTAAACAAACCAATGGCAGTACAGCTGGCACACGATAGAGGATTGCGTCTCGACACAGTCACTGACATAGTTGGGCAGATCAGATAATGATGGTGGTGCTAGCCATGATAATGATGATGATGGTGGTGGTGGTGGTGATGGGGATTTGATAATGATAAGCCTCGCTACCATCTTGTTTTCACACTTTGTTAAATCCATTTTTGCCATTTTCTTGTTCTGTGTTCCATGAGTATGATAATTGTGGCATTAGCAGAGTCGGAATTTTTGTGTGACTTTTTTCTGTAAAGTTAAAAAATTTGTTGGAGCTAAATTGATCTTTGTTATTTCGTTTTGCCTCAAATATCATATTTATTTATATCAATAATTTCAACGATAACATAATATCCAGAAACTAAACGCATTGCGCAATGGTTGCATTACTTGAGCACTCGAACTAGACAGTGTTCACCTCATATCTAGTCACCGAAAGTGTACAAGCAAAATAGATGAGATTGTTACAGCAAAACTCTCCTTCTGGACTCCAGAAGTTCGAGTTAGCCTATATGCTGTTCTTATATCATTATGATAAATTATTTGTATACTGTTCTTTCAAGACCAGAAGACTACTCAACATTCTGCATACATTAGAAACTTGGGAACAGCCGTCTAGTCATGGTGAAACTCGGACAACGAAAGAGTTGACATCATGGCTTCTCAAACACACACTGTATGCACATTGGATGTGGGCAGCAGTAACATTTTGAAGTAAATCAATAACCGCGCCTTTTGCATGACGACACCGCAATAAATTAGTCAGTAACTGACATCCTGCAAAGATTTGAAATCAAGTTAGGTTAGAGCGGAATGGGACACATGAGAGGACTGAGCTGGAGTGTGTACAATCAATAAGCTACAAGAGCCACAAGTACCCACACCCTTCGTCATTTGATGAGCGGGACTGGACAGCTATGGATATGCCAGGAGTGCAGTTAAGTCGATTCGTTGGAATAGAAAAGAATAAGGAAGTGTGCAATGTGGTGAGCCGTCTATCATATAGGGGGTTACACAATATTTCTCGTAATCTCAAACAATTGTTTTAAGTGTGGCAGTGAACATATTTTCGTCTTTGTTACATGTGCATCCACCAGAAAACACTGGAATCACTCTGTGAAACTCAACTGCCAGCTGGTTGGTTTGCATGAGCGACAACTGCAATAAGTGATATGGAAGTGCTGACCACAATCTTATAAATAAGATCAGTTGAGATCCCTACATCAAAGGCTGTCATGACTTCTCAACGTTCTATGTCTCTTGTATTCCTGGTGCAGTCTAACAGCCATGTCCTCTCTTCTTTCATTGATGCTATCCTCCAATTTACAATTGTATCTTTACTTTACACTTTTCTATTTGTCCATCCATGCCGGTGTCCAGCAAGGTTTAATGTCTATTCTGAGCGTCTAAATAGTGTTAGATCACTTACTTTGTACGATAAAGGTACGAGATGCTTTTGCGGACCTAGTTATAAATTAGTACCAAGTTTACTTTTACGGAAAAAATCAGCAAGGAAGGGAACTGGCTACCTTGTCTCATAAACAAGCTTTGGCATCGTACAACTGCGTTTCTAACACTTCATCCCATTCAGCATTGCCTGTGGTGGAAATATGTTTTCCTTTAACGAATACTTTTCTATTCGTTTCAAATATCTTAGCTGACTGATTCTCATCTTGTTCACTAACTCTAGTTTTAGTCTCAACCTCTCCAAAACTTCCTTTTTCGTTTTCTCTTTTCTAAACTTAACTTAACATGTTTATACTGGATTAGAAGGCTCTACAGAGTCTGTATACAACCAGCTTATTTCGCTTCACGGATACAGAAAATACTGTGAGCATCCAATCCATTGTTGAATGCATTAACTCACTCTGCTTCCACTACATCCTGTGGCAATGCATTCCAAGAATTAACCACTCTCTGACTAAAAATATATTTCCTAATATCTATTCTGGACCTGTCTTTAAACAATTTGTAGTTGTGCCCTCTTGTTCTTGTAGCCGGTTGTACTTTGAAAAACTTGGCAAGTCTAATGTATCCTTTCCATTTATTAATTGATACACTTGTATTAAGTCACCTCGAATTCTTCTTTGATCTAGACACTGAAGACCCATTTTTTTAGTCTTTCCTCATAACTATAATTCTGAAACCCCACAATCATTTTTGCAGCTCTTCTTTGGCGGACGGCGTGGCCTAGTGGTTAAGTGACACGGCTCACAATCAGAAGGTGCTGGGTTCGATCCCCATCACAGAACCGGCCGTTACCCCGGGGAAGTAAACCCTTAGAAAATGCAAGAGGAAGCAGACCCGTACATAAAATGCATGCTGAAGTAGGATGCACTGGGGTGACAGGCGCAACGCACACCGCCTTGGGGAATAGAGAAATAAGGCGAACGGAAAACAAACAAACAAAAAACAAACAAAAAATATTGACCCCACACCTGAACACAGTATTCTAATTTAGGTCTCACCAATGATTTATATAACTTGACTATTACTTCCTTGCTCTTATGTGAGATGTTTATTTTTATCATACCTAACACGCGATTAACCTTTTTCACTGCCACTTGGACTTGTTTCCGCACTTTTCCCAAATAATCCATTATAACTTCTAGGTCTCTTTCCTTTATTATTGTCCTAATATTGTTCTCTCCCATCATGTAACTATATTCATTATTGGATCTTCACATGTGGAGTACTGTACATTTTTCTAAATTAAACTCCGTCTGCCACCTTTCAGACCATTTTTTAATCGTATCTAAATCCGATATAAATAGATTCATCGCTTCCGGAGAAGAGACACTCCCGTATAATTTTGTGTCATCCGGAAACTTTGCAATCATAGATGTGATATCAATGTCCAAATGTCCAATTTTCGTTTCAATGGGTGTTATAGTTTCTTCTATATATCCACATTTCATTTGTTCTGATCACTGGTTGTTTATTGTGCATGTTTCTACGGCATACACTAGTGACGACCATACATATAGCGGGTTCATTATTTCTATCTTCTATTTGCGAGTGTCTTGTTTTGTCTGCCATTATTGGTCCCCTGTCCCTGAAAACATTCAAATATATATTTTCCTTTTTTTCTGAATTTTATATCGCATCTTCCATCATTAACTATTATATTGCCAAGAAAGGTGAAGGTTTTGATACGTTCCACTACGTGATCGCTTATTCGTATCTGCAGAGCTGAATTGTGTGTGTGTCTACCTTAATAATCAGAATAGTTTGAATATTCTGTCCAGTTGCGGAGTTCATAAAGGATTGTTTTAATTCTTCTCTCCTGTATAATTTTGATCAGTATTTCAGTTGCTTGATGCATCAAGTTGATTGCTCTTCTTTTTTCTTCTTCTTCTTCTTCTACTTCTTTTTCTTCTTCTTTTTCTTCTTCTTCTTGTTCTTCTTCTTCTTCTTCTTCTTCTTCTCAATCTCCAGCTACCAAGCCTTGAACAGGGCTATGCAAGCAGCAGGAAGTAGTCCAGAGAATGAAATGCATTGTGTCGCTAGTTTACAGCTTGACTGCGATACTTGCACCTTTCGGTCCGACACATCCGTCTTCGGCAGATAATTGCACTACAATGTGTACATTCACATGCATGGGGTGTTTTGTCCCAGTGTTATATATCTGAGATCCTCAGGTCATGCGATAAAGATCCTGTATTTCAGAAGTCATTGCAAAAATCAGTGATTTTATCTATACAATAATTATGAAGGACCTCTATCATTCTACATTATGGTGTCTCTTCTTTATGCATTCTCTTTGCTCGAATCTGACTAAATATTTATAATTTGTTGCCAATTTTGCAGAACTTGAAATTATTTTAATATTAATTTATATTTGTTTCTGTATTGTTCCTATATTTATTCCATTATGCTACTTTGTTTATATATAAATGCATTTTCAAATACACATATTTACCATGTGAGATCATATTGTAAGATAAACAATCAATATTGTCCAAATTCAAGCAGTCATATCTCGGCTCGGTTAGCTGCTGCTGTCTTTCTACTCGTCTTCTCTATAATTTCAGAAATTCATTCAATTTCTATATTGTGTAATGATCCCGCGTTACAAATAATAACACACCTTAACGCTTGAAATCATTTCAAATATTGGCCCATTTTCATATTCATATCTGCACAAACAATTGTCATTTTGATAATAATTGTGCATGTCTTTAGTTTTGCCTTGTAATACTATTACAGTCCACTATACATGGTCGCACACTACATATGTAATTAATATAAATGATTATGCAACCCTATACAATACATGTGTATTTTGGCTTAAATATATTAATTCATGGGACTTAACTAAAGACAAGCCGTGGAAATTCGGTTATTTGACCACAAATTAGTTTCATATATTCTTCCTGGCTTTTAACAAATCAAAATACAACAATAATTGCTAATAAATAATAGCACTTTTATCATCTAGTGATTTTAATTTACCTCTATCTCTATCCCTATCTCTCTCTCTTTCTCTCTCTCTCTTTCTCACTCTTTCTCTCTCTCTCTATATATATATATATAGTGTCTGTCATGAAACTAACTCACGTGTGAGCGCATGTTCTCATCTATTTCGCTATTCAAATGAACAAAGACCTTATTTCCGATGTAAATAAATTAGCCCTAGGAAAAACCACGGCTCTCCCTGTGTGGACAACCAACCCTGGGGATCAAGTCTTACCTTTGATTATCATCATCCAGTGTCTCGTGACCGCTGAAAAATGGAAGTAAAAAAGTGTTAGTTAACACTGATGGAGGTGGTTTCACGTCTACATACACAAGTATATTAATTGGTCTGTAAATATTTCTTGAAATTGTACAAGATCGATTCTAATACAGTAATGTAACTGTTTTTTAATAGTTTCACCTCTATTAAATAAATGGGTGTACTCTAGCGTTGCCTATCTTGTTTTTGTTTGGGTTTTTTCAGATGAAATAACTACATTGCATTGCCAGATGAATGAAGTCCTTCAATTACTTGTGATTAATTGATGTATTTGTTTTAGCTGAGCGATTTGACACGGATCATCGATTTGATGTCAGTCAATTGCTGACACTGCTTCTAAGGCGCCTGACAATAACAAAGACCAGATCAACTCTTCTGTGTTTGTTAAGAAACATCCAATTGGAATCAAGAGGAAAAAATGCAATATGTAAAATGAAATTCCTAAAATCAGCGTCCAACATGAACATTAGAACGATTTCAGGAAAAAACTGCAAATCGAATGATTTAGCAGTAACATGTGATAAAACTAGCATCAATATGTGAGGGGGAGGGAGGTGGGAGGGGTGGCGGGAGAAAGGAGAGAAAAAAGAGAGAGAGAGAGAAATAGAGAGAGAGCTGAGTCCGATTATGCATAGTCGACCAGACCACCGCGTCAGGATCAGGCACAATATGCTGACCACGATCACTAACTCTCTTCCATGTGGCGTTCCCTGGAAATAAGTTATTTTCAAGGCAGTCTGGCTGACGAGATGTGGATCAACTTGATCCCCCTAGTTGTGAACGTGTCTCAGATGAAGCATAACCACATGAAGGATCACGGTCCTCCTTCATCAGCACCCTCGGGATGTAACTAAAGCTATAACTCGCCATTTAACGCCTTTTTTCAAGAAGTACGACACTTACTCATTGGGGGCATTCAACATCATCATCATCATTGCAGCGTGTATGCCCACTGCTGGAGTCTTGTATGCCCACTGCTGGAGTCCGCTAGTGAGGTTTATAAAGCTGGAGTCTTGTATGCCCACTGCTGGAGTCTTGTATGTCCACTGCTGGAGTCTTGTATGCCCACTGCTGGAGTCTTGTATGCCCACTGCTGGAGTCCGCTAGTGAGGTTTATAAAGCTGGAGTCGTGTATGCCCACTGCTGGAGTCTTGTATGCCCACTGCTGGAGTCCGCTAGTGAGGTTTATAAAGCTGGAGTCTTGTATGCCCACTGCTGGAGTCCGCTAGTGAGGTTTATAGAGCTGGAGTCTTGTATGCCCACTGCTGAAGTCTTGTACGCCCACTACTGAAGTCTTGTATGCCCACTGCTGGAGTCCGCTAGTGAAGTTTATAGAGCTGGAGTCTTGTATGCCCACTGCTGAAGTCTTGTATGTCCAATGCGGAAGTCTTGTATGTCCACTGCTGGAGTCTTGTATGCCCACTGCTGAAGTCTTGTATGCCCACTGCTGGAGTCCGCTAGTGAGATTTATAGAGCTGAACAATAAGGTTCGTTTGTCCGTGACGTCGTCATGCAGTGCACGATCTAGGTTCTTGTCTCACCTCCGAAAAGCATAGAGTAAACTAGGATTTGAACCAACCTCCCTTGGTCAGGATACCGGAATATATCTCGCTCGGCCACCCGCCCACCATAATATATAAGAGAAATAACTGAGGAAAAGTACAGTTTCACGCATCTTCGCCATCAAAACAAAAACATTCGACCACCATCCTAGGAGGCAGCTGGACTACACAGTCGCACGAGCGACGGAAAGGGAGATATTACAATCATTTAATACCATATGTCAAAGTCACGCTCGATGGATTATCCCAGCCAGCGCGCGGTGCTGTCAGCATTGTTGTCGTCCGTTCAAGATTGAACTACCAGGAAAGGATATGTGTCGTGATTGGTTTCCAGATTCTTTAGCGCCTTACGACATACACAACTCTCTCATATCGCGCGCGTAGCTATGTCACACATCATTGCCACACCTGCAAATAGCCTAATCCTTCTAGAATCCTAAATAGAAAATATATAGAGTATGAAATAATATTTGCATAATGTATAAACAAATAAAGTGATGTTTAGCTCCAAGCTGGAATGTAGTGAAATCAATTTCATATTTCAGCTGTCTTTTTATCGCCCGTCCTCCCAACATGACCAACCATTTGTCCTCGTGTGTTCGAAAAAGTAAATATTAAATTACTCATAAAAAATTCAGTAATGCAGGAATGGAAATGCAACTCAACAGCCGCAGTGTTTGATACATGCACAACATATCTTAGAACATAAATATGTGGATGTAATAATTGCTTCTTTAAAAATAGACATGTGTAGAAATATACACGAATATATTATATCTTATATTAAAGTATAAACGTGCGGAGATAGTATTTATCTATTGCAGAAAATTCTGGTTGTTTTTTTTTAATATTAATACCCAACACACAACAATCAAATCCAATTGAAGTCAATTTCGTACACTAAGCCTAATATCCAATTCTTCGAAAATGTTACTGGCAATAATTAAGAAAAGAATTGACAACCAGATATAATCTGTGCTAAATTAAAACCACATTTTGGGTTTCGGAAGGATGAAGGTGCTAGAGAGGCAGTTGGAACACTGGCGTTTCCTGCAGAGAGAATGACAGAAGAGGGAAGAGCTCTCTTTACTTCCTTTATTGACTATAAATGACTTTTGACATAATGCAACGGAACAAACGTTTCCCTATTTAAGATCAGCTAAAGGTGAACTGAGCAATAATTAAACTAATACTGAATTTGTATGAACACCAAAGACGAATATAGCACTCAAGGAGGGAATCACTTGTCTTGGTCATAACATGACACATGGAAGGTTCCATGTTCTAGTATATTACTCAATGATTAGATCAAATCCGACCTACACTATGCAACTCTCTCCTGAATAATGCAATCTAACTACACTATATACTACAACTGCGTAAGCATACTAAGGATGTCTTTTACTTGTTCGCCAGTGTATCAATTTGTATTATACCTCTAAACAAATCTGTTTGAATATCCATGAGGAAAAGACAAAAAATAAATAGGGTCAATGGAGCAAACACAGAACCAATAAGGCTGACAGGTACGTCACTGGAAGAGGTAGAGGTATTTACATACCTAGGAAGTATCATCAACATGGAAGGCGGTACAGACGATGATATAAAAATAAGGATACAAAAAATAAGAGTTGCATTCGGAATGTTGAAATCCATATGGAACTTCGAGGAAATAAATAGGAAGGCAAAAATAAAGATTTTCAATTCAAATGTGAAGCCAGTTCTGCTGTATGGAGCTGAAACCTGAAGAATGAACAAAGGTGTAACAGAGTTGCAAGAGTCCAACGAGCCAACACCAGGGATGTCTTGAAAATACCATTCGTTGTACCCACACATAACTTGAGAACCCTGCCCGAACGATTGAGTTCATTGAACGGGTCATTGTTCTGAATTCTCAAACAATACTCGTTTAAGACTGTCCAGCCAAAATGGTTACCTTACCATGATTTCTACTGAGAATTACACGACCTTCCTGGTCACATAGTAGGTTAAAAAAAACAAGTTTTCTTTTTCAAGTGACACGGAAATGAACTCAAGACAAACAGAAGTCATTGACCAAAGCGGACAGCTTGGAATATAAGCTCGGGAATGAGGGTTGCGGGAGAATAGAAAAAGCAGAGAATAGAAGACTACCGTGCAGTTAGTAGGCAGGATACAGACCAGATCAGAAGCTAGGATAGACTACAGAACATAGCCAGTGAGTGACAAGAATAGAGAGATACAATTAGAAGTCACCGAAGCAACCAACACTGGAAGGAAACGCGAGACCAGACACGTGTAAGAATCTGCCTATTTGTTATGGTCTGTTTGAGTCGTCGCTAAAACCTGTCACACGTGACACTGACTGCCAGAGGGAGACGACTTGCTTCAACACGAAACTGTCGACCAGGACAACACGTCGTAACACGTGTGTTATCCTTTGTCTGACACCCACAGTAACATAACCACTGTCGTATGTCATAGGCCCGAGAACATTTGCAGTGGCCGAACTCCTGACAACAGACGACGAAGAATAATAACCAGCAGATCTGATCAGTGTAGACATCTTCCGGACGTTGAGACGAGACAGGAGGCTCAGAAGACATCTACGTTGTATAAGCTGAGAGGTGGGACATAAGATCGCCAGACGAGCGAGGACAGAGCAATTAGGACTGAGAAAAATTAGCCAGACATCATTGTATCAACGTAAAAGAGGTATAGACTGTGAATAAAACAATTTTCTAGATCTGGGTAATGTTAGTGCAAGAGAAATATATGTGCAAATTGCATGCAGCTCTTGAAAGTGATTATATTTAGTTAGAGAAGTGTTGAAAATAAAACTTTTAACGATTCTCATGCTTAGTATTACTATTATAATGTGTATAATGTTCGACAAATAAACATTCATTGCTTTGCTGTTGTTAAAAGAATTGTTAGTGCTTTTAATTAAAGTGTGAGTTAAGGAGTGATAATGGTAAGGAAGAAAGTTAGTAATAAGTGGTGAGGGTTAACATTGCTACATATAAATAAATGAGACCGTGACATAGGAAAGCTTTAACGTTAACCCTGCCACAAAGGCAATGACAGGAGACTGCAGAGTTTTGACAACATATACCTGAGAAAGATTCTTGGTATAAAACGGTTTGACAAAGTTACAAGCGACAGACTGTGGGAGAGAGTGGGACAAGGTTAAATGGAACAGGTAATCTTAGGAAGAAAATGGAGATGGATGGGTCATACATTAGGAAAGTCCCAGGCCAGTATCACCAAGCAATCCCTGTCATGAAACCAGCAGTGAAGGAGAGGCATAGGCAGACCAAGGAATACATGGAGACGAGATCTGGAGGCGGAAGTAAGTAAAATAGTAAATTTGCTGGGAGGAAGTGCAAAAGATTGGACAGGACAGAGCTACTTGGCGAAGGTTAATGGATGGCCTATGCACCCCTGTGTGATAGAAGGCGAAAGAGAGAGTGTATCAATTGCTTTAAAATTACTGTAGGCAGCTATATTATTTATGGTTTCAAGCGATGTTAAAAGATGAATTATTGGTTTTAGGGATAAGCGTATTGTAGTGTCTAGCGTTTCCCTGTCTGACTTTGATCACTGAAAAAGAGTGACATCAGAAGACAAACCGACCAGGTTTTCCTTTTCACGGCGATTAAGTGAGCGTGAGTTAACATGTTCCATGAAGGGATTAGTAGTTTAAGATTTGACTCTGCGAGGATCTTCATTGCCTGGGTAATTATGATAACAATTTTGAAAAAAAGTCTTTTAATGTTGACTTATTATAGCTTCTTTTTCTTCTGCGTTCGTTCTCAATCTTCCGCTACCAAGTAGCAGGATTTAGTCCTAAATATGCATATATCTATATACCAAATATCAGTAAGCATCTTTGAGATTTGTTTTTTTTCCGAAATAGAATTACTTTTCTTTGGATTGTATCAGCACCAGGCCCGCCCGATCTGGTTAGTCAGTCTGCCCTCCTAACTTCAGGTATGATGAATAATCGTATCGATCGCTTAAACTGTGGGGGGTCGATGCTAACTCAACTCGTACTGTACCGGCATCGACTAATATATATGTGCTGAAACACAATAATCGATTTGACAAACTATACATGAATGTCTTGTTCAGCGATTCTCAAACAAACTGATTCTTTTTCAGACTGCCATCAGAAATGAAGTGTTAAAGTCTGTAATGCAGTAGGTCCAACCACGGCTTTTTTTTTATTTGCAGGAGTGACAAGTTTCAGTAGTCTTCATAGCTGCAAGCCAAGTGCCCATTTACAGCTCGAAAAGCTGCAATGTGTCAAATAACAGGCTCAGCAGATACTAACTAACAGCTGTAAACGAACACTATCACCATGTGTCATGACTAGCCGCATTCAAAATCAGTTCAGGCCTCAACTGTCAGTTATTGCAACATTGCAAAGCTTTAATTAGACAATGCTTCTATTGGCATCTTGTGGCCCAGATTCAGTTATTCCCTCCTTGTTTTCGTTAATTCATTCTTCCAACGATTATTCATAATATTATGACATCTTTCAGATTCCTTTGACTCGTAATTTGAAGGATTATGCTCGCTTATTCGCTATATTTTATTACTTTTTCTTGCCATACTTTTTTCATCTTAAATTATAACTGCTCACTTATTACTTGTCCATGCTTGGATGTCTCACCAGGACCCAGTTTTCTGTCGCTGTAATGAATAGTTATCTGATATCAGATCAATTGCGATCTCCATATTGAAGATGAAACGTGCCCTAATGTTTGCTTTGATAATGCAATCTGATAGACTTTTTTCATACCTATCTCGTGATGATATCCACCAACTGTTAGCATATTTTACTATTTGCACACTTATCTTGTTTTGTTATTAGTTTGGTTTTCTGACACTGATTTTCATTATTAATTCTTTTGTTTCCCCAATTTGATCCCGGTATATTGACTTGTCTTTTTGTGTGTCTGTAGTCAAAAGCCCTCAAATCGCTTCATCAACTGTTTGCTCATATTGGACAAGGTAATCAGTGTCACTGTAGACAGCACCTCAAATCCTCACAATCGCTATGTATACATCAAATGTCAATGGAAAATAATGAACACACGCATTTTTCCAGCATGACTCTAGGTGACAAAATATATAGCAACTGGTAATAGATGCTTCCACCCATCCTTGACAATAGCAGATTTTGAATAGAGTCTCTATTTAAAGGTTGAATAACATCAGTTTATCGTTGCAGAGATGTACAGCTGTAAAAATGGGCACATATCATAACGACTAGTGATACACATAAAATCAAATATCAATAGTTACTGAAAGAAGTGAAGATCGAGGTTGTCTGGCATCAACAACCCAAACTTGATCAATAGCTCCCGAAAGAAGTGAAGATCGAGGTTGTCTAGCATCAACAACCCAAACTTGATCAGTAGCCACCGCAAGAAGATCGGTGTTGTCTGGCATCAACAACCCAAACTTGATCAGTAGCCACCGCAAGAAGATCGGTGTTGTCTGGCATCAATAACCCAAACGTGATCAGTAGCCACCGCAGGAAGATTGAGGTTGTCTAGCATAAACAACCCAAACTTGATCAGTAGCCACCGCAAGAAGATCGGTGTTGTCTGGCATCAACAACCCAAACTTGATCAGTAGCCACAGCAAGAAAATCGGTGTTGTCTGGCATCAACAACCCAAACTTGATCAGTAGCCACCGCAAGACGATCGGTGTTGTCTGGCATCAACAACCCAAACTTGATCAGTAGCCACCCCAAGAAGATCGGTGTTGTCTGGCATCAACAACCCAAACTTGATCAGTATCGACCGCAAGAAGATCGGTGTTGTCTGGCATCAACAACCCAAACTTGATCAGTAGCCACCGCAAGAAGATTGGTGTTGTCTGGCATCAACAACCCAAACTTGATCAGTAGCCACCGCAAGAAGATCGGTGTTGTCTGGCATCAACGACCCAAACTTGATCAGTAGCCACCGCAAGAAGATCGGTGTTGTCTGGCATAAACAACCCAAACTTAATCAGTAGCCACCGCAAGAAGATCGGTGTTGTCTGGCATCAACAACCCAAACTTGATCAGTAGCCACCGCAAGAAGATCGGTGTTGTCTGGCATCAACAACCCAAACTTGATCAGTAGCCACCGCAAGAAGATTGAAGTTGTCTAGCATAGACAACCCAAACTTGACCATTAGCCACCGCAAGAAGATCGGTGTTGTCTGGCATCAACGACCCAAACTTGATCAGTAGCCACCGCAAGAAGATTGAAGTTGTCTAGCATAGACAACCCAAACTTGACCATTAGCCACCGCAAGAAGATCGGTGTTACCCTGGTCGTAACCCTGCTGGAAGTAATCCCATTTAAGACATTTGGGCTGAAGTCGGATGCAATTGATCGTTGTCACAAAAAAGAGTGCAACGCACACGTCCTAAGAACACTTAGCGAACGAGCGAAAATGAAAAGAAACCAATGACCCCACAAAAACACAAATAAATCCTTAAACAAGCATGAGTCAGTAGCCTGGAGGACACAAATACATAGACAAACACTTACGTCCCGAATAAAAGACCTTCAACGGGGAAAAGAAGAACACAATTGGAAAAATTACATTTATGGTTACATAATGACAAATTAAAAAAATATGCATTACAATATCTATATACAAATGTGAATAATAAATGAGTAGCCGGTTCTGCTCCAAAAGCGCAGGTAAAAAAGGAACTCACGATAGAATTCAGTCTATCATTAAGAGGCCTCTAACTCTTGATCCTCTTCCGCAGTAGCTACCATGAGACTACTCTGATGTGTAAGCCACTAAACAGTTACATCATCAGAGATCAGCAACTAAACAGTTACATCATCAGAGATCAGCCACTAAACAGTTAGATCATCAGAGATCAGCCACTAAACAGTTACATCATCAGAGATCAGCCACTAAACAGTTACATCATCAGAGATCAGCCACTAAACAGTTACATCATCAGAGTTCAGCCAAAAAACAGTTACATGACCAGAGATCAGTCACTTAACAGTTACATGACCAGAGATCAGTCACTAAACAGTTTCATCATCAGAAATCAGCCACTAAACAGTTACATGATCAGAGATCAGCCACTAAACAGTTACATCATCAGAAATCAGCCACTAAACAGTTACATGACCAGAGATCAGTCACTAAACAGTTATATAATCATAAATCAGCCACAACCAACAGTTACAAGATCAGAGATCACCACTACCAACAGTTACATGATCAGAGATCAGACACTAAACAGTTACATGATCAGAGATCACCACTACCAATAGTTACATGATCAGAGATCAGCCACTAAACAGTTACATGATCAGAGATCAGCCACTAAACAGTTACATGATCAGAGATCAGTCACTAAACAGTTATATGATCAGAGATCAGCCACTAAGCAGTTACATGATCAGAGATCAGCCACTAAACAGTTTCATGATCAGAGATCAGCCACTACCAACAGTTACATGATCAGAGATCAGCCACTACCAACAGTTACATTATCAGAGATCAGCCACTAAACAGTTACATTATCATAGATCAGCCACTACCAACAGTTATATGATCAGAGATCAGCCACTAAACAGTAACATTATCAGAGATCAGCCACTAAACAGTTACATTATCAGAGATCAGTCACTAAACAGTTACATGATCAGAGATCAACCACTACCAACAGTTACATTATCAGAGATCATCCACTAAATAGTTACATGATCAGAGATCAGCCACTAAACAGCTACATGATCAAGGATCAAATATTAACCCGTATCTTTAACATTGAAAAAGTTTCGCTAAAAGGAGTTTGGTATCCACTGATCAAAGTTTGAGAAACATCGCTTCAGTGTATGTGTCACGTGGGGTATTCATTAATATCGGATAAACTAAACTGGCATCCAATAGAACCTCTAGCGGAAAACGATGTGTTATTGTCTGCTTGTCAAAGTCACGTGGGGCGGCCATAAGTGGGAGATAAGTACCATCATTACCATCACTATGAAAGTTTGTGACAGTGATGCATCGATAGATTTGTCATTCGCTTCCAGGGGAATTGAAATTTAGGATATAGGCAAGCAGGTTTGACTTTGGCCGTTGCTTTAGGGAAGTAAGTTTATGTCAGATCTATGACGTGGATGTACAATGTATTATTATAAAAAGAGAAACGGTACTAGTACATAATCAGGCGCTGACCTGGAACGACAAAAAGTTCGCCAAATACAGTGTACAACTTTCGTCTCGTGCAGCAAGTTAATAAACAACGCACTGCTGTATGGTTAACATGTACCAAGGACAAATATATGTATAACATATCTCCTTGAACAGATCAGACATCTATTATTCATACGTAAACCATTTTCGTGATTTCACAAAACAAAGATCATAAAATGTGGTTCACCAGAAACTAACATTTGAATAAATAACAGTTCCCAGCTAATACAATATTTATTTTTATTTTTATTTTATTTATTTTTTTATTTTATTTTTTTGTTGGGGGGGGGGGGGGGAGGGGGGGTGCACACTGTTTTATGCTGTGTTTTAATCATTTTCATTTAGCCAATGTTTATGTAAATGCCCTGGGCAAAGTTGGAGTGCTATTATTTAGTAAGAGGGATGGCATAAATAATCAAAATTCAAATAATAGACATCAATACTCGGCACAGGACAGTTGTAACGTTGGTTCTGGTTCCAGGAAAACAGGCGTGCTACATTTTAAACACATAGAATCTAAAATGAAACTAACTACACTCGCTCGAATCTTTTGTTTCATAAAAATGTGTTTTGCTGGAATGGCCTCCTGCAGGGTTCTGTGAATGACAGACTAGATCGATGTGGGCACTGGCGCCCCTGACATGACCAGGCATATTCATTTCACCGTGCATCATCAATCCGCTTTTCAGTTCATCCCTTCAATTTATTCTTCTTCTGTGGACGTTCTTGGCATCACTCTTATTGTTGACCAGTCTGGTTTCTTCACTTCCGTTTACTACTGATGCGCAGTTACCTCCTTCACACAACTTCCCATATCAGGCATGTCGTGACTCCTTACCAATTCACCAGCTTCTCAGACCTCGTAGGTTATGATAAGATAATGATTTCCTTTAAAGACATGAAATGCTTGATATTATTCGTGCCTCATTCTACCAAAGTATTGTCCTTACACTTGCTGTGCAAAGATATAGAACATTTTTCGTGAAGATGCCCACACAAAAGGGAACCTCTCAGAACTCATTTAAAAGATGGGAGCTCTTGGCATCGCCCTCACAGGCAAATAATTCCAAGGATTTTATTCCATTATATTGCTCTGTTCTGTCCCTACCTGATGACTCCTACTGTCTTTAAGGATGCACCTGTGGGTGTCAATTGCGGAACAAGAGCTTGAGGTACCTGCTAGTATAAGAAGTCCACTGCATACCAACGCAGGGGACCACCACCGTACGCACAATACGTTGCGTAGTAAATGATAGATTTATTAGTACGTTTTAGAGGCTATATTTTAATACAGACGGCCACATTTGTCATCAAAGATGACTTTACTTGCTAGTCTCATAATGTAATCAAGAATGATTTTACTTGCTATCTCACAATGTAATCAAGGATGACTTTACTTGCTAGTCTCATAATGTAATCAAGAATGATTTTACTTGCTATCTCACAATGTAATCAAGGATGACTTTACTTGCTAGTCTCATAATGTAATCAAGAATGATTTTACTTGCAAGTCTCCCAATGTAATCAATATGTCTCCTGTAAGCAGCGCTGTTTTTCCCAGATCCGTGAAACTTCAAGAAAGAGACTTGGTGACCGCTTCTTTCAGCATCTCTACACCATCTGACTGGTAAACTCTGGAACTGATTTTAGACATGTTAATGACATTGACCCCCATGATGTCTGGTCTCACCATCCAATTTAATACAATACAAACGTGTCGTGCTGAAGACCGGCGAAGTGGGCGTTCCCTTGATAATTGTATAATTTGTATCGTGAGGACACTTACACCACATTGGTTAAAGGCTTTACACATCCCCGTCTGAGTGATATTAATATTATTTAGAGGTTATTTATTTATGCATTAATTATTTCCTTATCACTTTCCTGTACGTCTAAATTAGAAATTAGTTGCTCGTATATATGTGCATTACGTCACAGCTGAGACGATTCATTTGATTGTTTTCATTTCCTTCAGGGGGGTAAAGATGCTGGGCAGCGCATGAGCTGCAGGGGTCAGCGACTCATAGCTGACTGCTAGCGTCAGGGCCAGCGAACCAAGACCATTCTACACCTCCACGCGGTGATCCTGGATAACAGGCTGCAACAGAGCAGACTGGCTAAGGAGAAAGGATCGAAGAGGGAATGCTAACCCAGTACTCAAAAAATGCTTGCTGAAGTCCGATGTGGTGGATCGAAAGCTGCAAATATCGCAGTCAAACTGTAAACTACGACACAACGCTTTCCGTCTCTTGACTACATCCTGCTACTTAAACGCATTCAGTGTTTGGTAGTGGGAGATTGAGAATGGATGAAGCCAAGCCATTTCCTTCAGTAGCTACTATATCATATAGTGCTACCCGTTAAGTTCACTAGTTTTATCTGTGTTGTATTGGTTTGTCTAGTCCTTGTTAAAATCATTCTGGTCGTAATGTCGATTTACGTCTGTTCTCGCGTGAAACATCGTCTAAACGGTATGTGTATTTCCCCAATGAGAAACCTCTAGGAATGACGTGAGTTGTGTGCCAAATTGTCTGCTCTGTGGTGTGAAGATAATATTGGAAGTTACGCAATGGCTTGTGTGTATATCCGTACAGTGATCAGAAAAAAAAGAAAACATTTTGTTCATCTATAGAACAGACGAACAATCTGTTGGACAGAATAGTCATTGATGGAGTAAATCATTACATCAATCAACAAATGAAAGTCTCCATCGGATAATGAAAGAGTAAAATCATCAATTTTTCTATATCAAAGCTTTATCATCATGCAGATAAAGCGGAAAGATACAGTTTTCTCACATGTGACACTATCGTCGCAGATGAAGTGTTATGAGTTTATTCTACTAGGTGTCCGTTTTTTAATCAGATGTGGTAAGACGTTTCTCTGTACTCTGATTTGTTTTCCCTACATGTAAATCCCTACCTATTGACAGCTACCTAAATTGGAGCATGTTGGGGACTAACCTTCATCTAAAAGAAACTGTATTAATATACTCTTTAATAAAACATCAATGAAATACATCTTATGATTTGTAAAAATTGTCCCTCTAGTGTTGGCGCTCATTTCCAGCTTTGTGTATAAACAATCAAATGTGTATTTCGCTTGGCACAGTTTCTTTCCTCCTTCTTCGTCTTTTTCTGCTTTCAGACATTTCGGTCATGCTAAATCTCTAGTCCCATCGCTAGCGCGAAGTCAACAGTCCTCTACAGATCCGAGTGGCAGCCCTACAGCTTAAGCATCAACTCGGTTCCCTCGTCTCCATATGCTGTGCAGTAATATAAAATGTGTTCGGGGTTTTGGTGCCCGGTTCCACGTGAACACTCACGTGTATGCGATATCTTCAGCTGATGTAGGTGGTCACCCAATAGCCTGCAGTGGCCTGTTCTCTGGGGAATGATGGGGGTTTGTTGGTCTGGGGAGATGATGATTTGTTGGTGTCCGTGGAGATGGTGGTTTGTTGGTGTCTGTGGAGATGGTGGTTTGTTGGTGTCCGTGGAGATGGTGGTTTGTTGGTGTCCGTGGAGATGGTGGATTGTTGGTGTCTGTGGAGATGGTGGTTTGTTGGTGTCTGTGGAGATGGTGGATTGTTGGTGTCTGTGGAGATGGTGGATTGTTGGTGTCTGTGGAGATGGTCATTTGTTGGTGTCTGTGGAGATGGTGGTTTTTTGGTGTCTGTGGAGATGGTGGACTGTTGGTGTCTGTGGAGATGGTGGACTGTTGGTGTCTGTGCGGAGGATGGATTGGGTCAGGATTATTGCTCATATCCATGCCTTTCTTCGATTTTGAGCTCTATAAGTTTCCCTCCATGTCCTGCTCTGATTGAACTTATAATACTCAGTTTACAAGCGTCGGCCATATTCTTCTCTTGTTTACTCAAATCCCAAACGTTTAAACATATCTCCGTGTCAGGCACCAGCAAAATGAGTAAACTAGAATAAACCAATATTTGCAGAAATGAGTGCATGTCTCAGGGATGAAGAGCGGAAATATTGTCACATTTGCACACCAAATCTTCAAGGCACGCGAAGTCTAGACTATTTATTTTGTTGTTGGTCAAATGAGATCGCTCTTTAAAACATATTTTCTGTAAGAGACAACTTTTGGACAAGCGACTGCTTCCTCGATGATAGGTTGGCGACAGCCAAATATTATAAATAATTATACATTTTCTATTTTAGCAGTGCACGTGCATGTGGCACCTAGAGTCTGCTACCTACAGTAACTACATAGCTGGATGTTTCTACCACCTAGAGTCAGCTACCTACAGTAACAAAATACCTGGATGTTACTACAACCTAGAGGCTGCTACCTACATTAACTATAATGTTGGATGTTGCTACCAACTACAGTCTGCTACCTACAGTAACTATAATGTTGGATGTTGCTGCCAACTAGAGTCTGCTACCTACAGTAACTATAATGTTGGATGTTGCTGCCAACTAGAGTCTGCTACATACAGTAACTATAATGTTGGATGTTGCTGCCAACTAGAGTCTGCTACCTACAGTAACTATAATGTTACAACCACCTAGTCTGCTACCTACAGTAATTACAATGTTGGATGTTGCTACCACCTAGTCTGCTACCTACAGTAACTATAATGTTGGATGTTGCTGCCAACTAGAGTCTGCTATCTACAGTAACTATAATGTTGAAACCACCTAGTCTGCTACCTACAGTAATTACAATGTTGGATGTTGCTACCACCTAGTCTGCTACCTACAGTAACTATAATGTTGGATGTTGCTACCACCTAGTCTGCTACCTACAGTAACTATAATGTTGGATGTTGCTGCCACTTAGTCTGCTACCTACAGTAACTACAATGTTGGATGTTGCTACCACCTAGTCTGCTACCTACAGTAACTATAATGTTGGATGTTGCTGCCAACTAGAGTCTGCTATCTACAGTAACTATAATGTTGAAACCACCTAGTCTGCTACCTACAGTAATTACAATGTTGGATGTTGCTACCACCTAGTCTGCTACCTACAGTAACTATAATGTTGGATGTTGCTACCACCTAGTCTGCTACCTACAGTAACTATAATGTTGGATGTTGCTGCCACTTAGTCTGCTACCTACAGTAACTACAATGTTGGATGTTGCTACCACCTAGTCTGCTACCTACAGTAATTACAATGTTGGATGTTGCTACCACCTAGTCTGCTACCTACAGTAACTATAATGTTGGATGTTGCTACCACCTAGTCTGCTACCTACAGTAACTATAATGTTGGATGTTGCTACCACCTAGTCTGCTACCTACAGTAACTACAATGTTGGATGTTGCTACCACCTAGTCTGCTACCTACAGTAACTACAATGTTGCTACCACCTAGTCTGCTACCTACAGTAACTACAATGTTGGATGTTGCTACCACCTAGTCTGCTACCTACAGTAACTACAATGTTGGATGTTGCTACCACCTAGTCTGCTACCTACAGTAACTACAATGTTGGATGTTGCTACCACCTAGTCTGCTACCTACAGTAACTACAATGTTGGATGTTGCTACCACTTAGTCTGCTACCTACAGTAACTATAATGTTGGATGTTGCTACCACCTAGTCTGCTACCTACAGTAACTACAATGTTGGATGTTGCTACCACCTAGTCTGCTACCTACAGTAACTATAATGTTGGATGTTCCTACCACCTAATAACACCTTCAGAAACTATTAACTACATTTGTCATCTATCCCATTTCAATTTGTGACCTGCTTACTGACTCACCCTCGTAATATAGGCCGCATATAAAATCTGCACTTATGTCTCTAGATCGTATGTCAACGTGAATTGTCTTCCCTGCACCATCTGTGTGGCCGCTGATATTTTCAATTCAGCCTCTGTAGTATTTCTTGAACATCGGCAATCAATCGATTCTTCGATCTTCCTCTTGTGTGAAACCATGTTGCCATATATCGGCTCGTGCAGCTTGAAGGGTCGGAGATATCTTTCCATGAAGATTTCATTCTCTGTCTGTAGATATTTGTTTTGTATTGAATTATTTCTACCGGATTGTGTCAGTCTTCGCAAACGCTTTAATGACCACGACCGCTATTTGCAAACATCTCAAATTGCATATTGTCCGTTTCGTTCTTGTGCCTTGACCATAGTCCACTGACAAATCAGTGGTCAATAATAGCATATATACTTTTGATATGCACAAATATAATAAACGATAATTTTTTGCCAAATCGTCTTTGATGATGACAAAAAGCAACAACCCAAATGAACATAATTAACTAACTATATCCATAAACTTGGGGCGTAGCGAGGTCTGGGCTGGACGTCCCGCTCGTTAATGGAAGTGAAGCGTCTGATACAGCATCTCCTTTCCAGGTGTAGAGATCGTCGCTGGATTCATTGTTCGGCTTGCCATTCAGGAGTTTTCATGCCAATGGCCTCTCCTCTATTATTGTGTCCCCAGCAGCACCTTCTGTTTCTTACAGAGCCTGCTGTAGGGCGCGACCGAGTACCAACCTGTATAACTGGTCGGGCATATTGAGCTCATTAGCCTTGGTTGGCAGCAAATCTAAGAGAAGGTACACTATGACTCTGCCCGTGTAGACGAGGCTCGTAAGCCTGTCCAGGCAGTTCGCATAGGAGAGAACGAACTATGATTTCTTCTTCTTCTTCTTCTTCAGTCAGACAGTAACCATTATTTTTTCGAAAAAAGCGGCGGTCATCCTGAGGCTCTCGCTACTGCCAAAGAGCTTGTCTTGCAGTTCCACTGGTAATGGCCACATCTGCTCTCTCTGATCCTCGTATGTCGGGCAGTTCTGCAGCAGATGTTCAGTGGTCATTTTACCGGTACCGCACGGGCATTTGTCGGTACTCCCTATCTTCAATTTGTTGAATAGGTGGTACCTCAGTCTGTTGTGGCCAGTGCGAAGTCTGAAGACAACGACCTGCTCTCTTCGGTTCAACTGGTAATAGGAATCGTTTTTGGTGTAACCAGTATGTTCGGTTTCCCATTTGGTCATGTATCTGGCTTTGATAAGCCGTTTTGACTCTTCGTACGTCATACTGGTATCTGTTTGTGGTAGTCTTGCACCTTCTTTTGCCAGTCTGTCTGCCTCCTCGTTGCCTTGGATGTTGCAGTGTGCCGGGACCCACTGTACCACTACCCTTTTTGGTGCGGACTGCTGGCACAGTTTGCAAAGTGCTGCTCTTAAGTCATTAAGCTCAGTGTCTTTCTGGCTTTTTAGCGCTGTGACTACGGCGAGAGCATCTGTCAGCAGGACTATATGGCTCTCATTTTCACTGTGTGTCACCATTTCTTCCACTGCCGCCCTCAGTGCCTCTGCCTCCGCTCTGAAATTGCTTGTGTACTTACCAGTAGCGAATGACAGTGTTATTTTTCTGCCATTTGGTAGGTTCAGGAATGCTCCTGCCCCTCCGTTCTGTGTAGTGTTTGTTACAGAACCGTCGGTGTATGCATGGGTCCAGTCCATGCTTGGGTAGCTTTTCGTTATGAAGCTTAGGGTAGTGTCTCTCCTTTCTTTTTCAGTCTGGCAGTTTTTGTTTGCAATACCTGGTATATTTTCTACCACCTCTGGAAATATATCCTGCCTCCAGGTAGGTTTTCGTACAGTAGTGATGGGTTTTGGTGTTGTTAGTGCGTTTATGGGATCTTCGTGCATCTTTGCTTTGGCTATTTCTGCAAAGTTTCTCCGCTTTAGTTTCCCATTTCCCAAATTGTTTAGTCTTTGGTACATTGGGGGGTCCGTCAGTCTTCGGAGTTTCTCTGACTGCAGCTGGGCTCTGCAGTCTCTTCTATCGGTCATGGATTGCAGTTTTGTAATCTTTTCAAGTTCTACAATTGGCGTTGACTTCATGCCACCTGTTAAAATTCTCATGGCTTGGTTTTGAAGTTTGTTAACTTTATCGAAGTTCGCCTTCGCTGCTGTTGTCCATGCCGCAATGCCATACTCGAGAACTGGTCTCACTCTTCCAGTGTACAGTTTCTTTAGTGTGCCTTCGTCTGCTCCCCAGCTTGTGCCAGCAAGTTTCCTCATGATTGCCATTCTTTCTCTGGCTTTCATTCGGTATCTCTCAATCTGACTTTTCCATGTCATGCGCCGTTCAATTGTGACTCCCAGATAGGTTGGGTTGTCGTTTGGCTGCAGGATTTTGCCATTTAGACTTTATTTGGTACTTTGGGGTTTTAATGAAAGCGAGAATATTGTGCACGTGGTTTTCTCCTCGTTTATTTTGACCAGCCATGAGTTCGCCCACTCTTCCAGCGATGTTAGGGCCGTCTGCATCCGATTTCTTGCTATGGTGAGATTCTTTTCAGAGTTCCACATAGCCAGATCGTCTGCAAACATTGAGCTATGGACTCTTCTTGGTATATTCTCTGTAATATCGTTTATATATACCAGGAAGAGTGTGGGTGACAGTACTCCCCCTTGGGGTACTCCCTGCTCGAGTGTCACCTTTTTTGCTCATCTGCCCTTGTACTTGGACTCTGGCCGTTCTTTGTTTGAGATAGTGGTTGATCCACTTGTACATTTTCCCACAAACATCACTTCTTCTTAGCTTGACTCTAAGTCCATCTTTCTAGACTTTGTCAAATGCCTTTTCCAGATCCACCCAAACAGCTACTGTGTGTTTCTGTGCCTGGTAGGCATCTTCTATCTCCTGGGCTATGAGGATGACCTGGTCCTCAGTGGATCTGTGCTGTCTAAAGCCGGCTTGCTGTGGAATTAGTATTCGTTTTTCTTCCAGATGCCACATCAGTCTGGTGTTTATCATCCGTTCCATCAGCTTGCCGACACAGCTCAGTAGGCTGATGGGCCTGTATCCATTTGGATCTGTTTTATCCTTTCCTGTTTTTGGTACTGGTGCCAGTATTGCATCTTTCCATGGAACTATGATTTAAAACCCACAAGTCCCAGGGAGTGCTGGCTAGTCTTGGGACCATGAGAGTATCATGACAACGACCTTGACCCAGACATTTATCCGCGTTCAACCCTCTAAATTTAAAAAAAAAAAAATTTTCTTGGTAATACAGATGGATCTTAACCTCATTGATTCCATGTCTCTTTGAATAATATATCCCTGTGCACTGGTATCTTGGAGCAGTCTTCCTTTGTGAACTCTATCAAAGTACTGATTGAGTAGGTTAGCAGCATTCCTATTCACACTTATAATTTTTTCTATGCTATCTGTGAGAGGGCCTACTTTGTCTTTCGATCTCCAAATTCTTTCCAGGATATGTATCTAGCTGCTTTTTTCAACTTTTTAACATCTGCCTTCGAGTAGTTGTTTGTTTGCGTACTTATTTTTTCTTCCTTCCTCGCTGTAAGATGACAATGGATAATATGATGGTCACTTGAGCCAAATAGTTCTCCAACAGTAAGGTTTTCTAGTATACACAGTGAAGAAAAAACAATTTCTCAATTGCTATGCCTGTTACTTGATCTGCTAAATGGGAAACGCCGGAACACATAGGGACAAAAGAAATAAATTAACCATGACAAATTCAAAGTCCAGCAGTAAGAACTTGCAAAGATCAGTCCGAATGTTGATTGAAAAATAGTGAAGCACAGAAATGGTGAAACGCGGTTTCCACAGAAAGGTTTCATTTGGTAAAATCGCGCATGATACCTAGACAGAATTTAAGTTTGACGAAGAAGAAGAAGATGATGAGGATAATCATGATGATGAGGATGATCATCATAATTATATTCATGATAAAGTAGAAGATGAAGAAGAAAAATAAGAAGAAAAAAAACTAAAGAAGAAGAAAGATGAAAAGTATAAAAGAAAGAAGAAGTAGTAGAAGAAAAAAAATGAAGAAGATGGTTGTGATGATGATGATCGTTGGGAAATAAACTTTGAACAAAAAGGAGAAAAACCTAAAGATGGGAATGGAAGATGATAATGAAGAAGAGGAAAAAGAAAAGAAGAAGGAGATGAAGAAGAACATGGTGGACGTTGCATTAGTTCTCAAATAGAATAACGTGATATTTCTAACACTTCAACCTAATATACGTGTAACAGTGTTTGAGGGTCGACACAGGTGACTTTAGCGGAGGAGGAGAGAGTTTTGACGAATCTGAACCACGCCTTCCATCATCTTTACACAGGCCCCCCCCCCCCTTCACCCTTACCACTTTCCCCGTCCGTGGACACACAACCACACAAACATACACACACTTACACACACATATATACACGCACATATATACATACCTCCCTCCCCCACCAAACAAGGTATTGGTTGTGTGAAATCCGTACAATAAGGAATCAGTTAATCATGATGTCGATTTCAGCACGACGCAGGTAAATAAAGAGGACGAAATCAGCTACACGATTTTCGTCTTCCAATCAAAAAGTGACTGTTTCTAGGCACTGAATTATTGATGTAGTCGTCAAATCTCTCTTCCAGGCACAAATAATTGTATGCCAATGCAAGTTCTGCATCCTGGTCGAATTGATTATTATAGGATTTTTAAAATCTCCAGTATTATTAAAATGGCGAAGAATTATTGTCCAAAGTGACATAACAATGAGAAACTGTATGAAACATAAGTATTGGTGAGAAGCAAGAAACAATAATTGTCTAGTACCGATTCCTTGCCACGTCGATGCCAGAATGAACAAGAGCGGCGAGACACTCAACGAGTTAATAACAACAATACAAAACACCACATTTATGACGCATTCAAGTAATCGATCAGGCCTTGACAATTGAACACAACAGGTGCTATTTTATGAACAGCAAGAGCTAAAACCGGAAAGTCTTAGTCAAAAAGGTGTGTCTTGGTAAGGTGAAATAAGCAAGACACGTCAACAGCAGAAACAGTTTATATTTGCAAAACAAATTATCCATTTCTGACTTTCAAGTGTTTGTTTTGAAACTACGATGACCTTCGTGGTGGACACTTTGGTTCGTTTCGTGTTGTCAAACAGTAAAACAGTAACTTATATTTTTGTGTATTTTGCAATTTTAACGTGTATTCATTCTACATGATCAGATAGGGATGTCTACAATCTCCAATAATATGCCTCGTGGCTATAGACTAGACTTGTTGATGTGATCAATAAAAGATAACAGTGAAATGGGAATACAATGTACATACATTTTAAATAAATGATAATTCTTTGATTTGGCAGATAATTGATGTCTGATATCGCATGGAGAATAGGTCAAACGGGAAACGAAAGACATGAAAGATGGAGGAACACAACTAAACTGTTATCATTACGATTAGCAAAGATCGAGGAACAGCTAAATTGTTAACATTATCATTAGCAGAAATTGAGGAACAACTAAATTGTTAATATTTTGATTAGCAAAGATTGAGGAAGAGCAAAATTGTTAACATTATTATTAGCATAGATGATAGATGAATTAAGAGAACTTATTAGCATCAGGATAAACAAAGCCAGGTTTGCACACAACTTCCTTTGCTTGATAAGAAAAATCAGCATTCTCACAGGAACATACATACAATCAGACAGAATATTGAACATCAAAATTAAATCAGCTCAACTATAGCTAGTTAGTTTTCTTTCCACTAGTGCCGTTAAGCGTCGCCGGGAGCTGAAGTCGTCTGTCATGTGCCCAGTGCGTTGAGTCGGTCAGTGTGGGTCGTGTCTCTGTACAATCACTCTAATGTTATCTATCCACCTGCCTCGTGGCCGACCCGCTGCTCTGTATCCAGATCTACCAGCGTTGTAAGCCATCAGTGGAAGTTGATGAGGGTCCTTCTTCTTCTTCTTCTTCTTCTTCGTACGCAGTCAGACAGAAACCATTATTTTTTCGAAAAAAGCGGCGGTCATACTGAGGCTGTCGACACTGCCATAGAGCTTGTCTTGCAGTCCCACTGGTGATGGCCACATCTGCTCTCTCTGATCCTCGTATGTCGGGCAGTTCTGCAGCAGATGTTCAGAGGTCATTTTACCGGTACCGCACGGGCATTCGTCGGTACCACCTATCTTTAATTTGTTGAATAGGTGGTACCTCAGTCTATTGTGGCCAGTGCGAAGTCTGAAGACCACGACCTGCTCTCTTCTGTTCAACTGGTAATAGGCATCGTTTTTGGTGTAACCAGTATGTTCGGTTTCCCATTTGGTCATGTATCTGGCTTTGATAAGCCGTTTTGACTCTTCGTACGTCATACTAGTATCTGTTTGTGGTACTCTTGCGCCTTCTTTTGCCAGTGTGTCTGCCTCCTCGTTGCCTTGGATGTTGCAGTGTGATGGGACCCACTGTACCACTACCCTTTTTGGTGCGGACTGCTGGCACAGTTTGCAGAGTGCTGCTCTTAAGTCATTAAGCTCAGTGTTTTTCTGGCTATTTGGCGCTGTGACTACGGCGAGAGCATCTGTAAGCAGAACTATGTGGCTTTCATTTTCTTTGTGTGTCACCATGTCTTCCACTGCCGCCCTCAGTGCCTCTGCCTCCGCTCTGAAATTGCTTGTGTACTTACCAGTAGCGAATGACAGTGTTATTTTTCTGCCATTTTTGTAGGTTCAGGAATGCTCCTGCCCCTCCGTTCTGTGTAGTGTTTGTTATAGAACCGTCGGTGTATGCATGGGTCCAGTCCATGCTTGGGTAGCTTTTCGATATAAAGCTTAGGGTAGTATCTCTCCTTTCTTTTTCAGTCTGGCAGTTTTTGTTTGCAATACCTGGTATATTTTCTACCACCTCTGGAAATATATCCTGCCTCCAGGTAGGTTTTCGTACAGTAGTGATGGGTTTTGGTGTTGTTAGTGCGTTTATGGGATCTTCGTGCATCTTTGCTTTGGCTATTTCTGCAAAGTTTCTCCGCTTTAGTTTCCCATTTCCCAAATTCTTTAGTCTCTGGTGCATTGGATGGTCAGTCAGTCTTCGGAGTTTCTCTGACTGCAGCTGGGCTCTGCAGTCTCTTCTATTGGTCATGGATTGCAGTTTTGTAATCTTTTCAAGTTCTACAATTGGCGTTGACTACATGCCTCCTGTTATAACTCTCATGGCTTGGTTTTGAAGTTTGCTAACTTTATCGAAGTTTGCCTTTGCTGCTGTTGTCCATGCCGCAATGCCATACTCGAGAACTGGTCTCACTCTTCCAGTGTACAGTTTCTTTAGTATGCTTTCGTCTGCTCCCCAGCTTGTGCCAGCAAGTTTCCTCATGATTGCCATTCTTTCTCTGGCTCTCATTCGGTTTCTCGCGATCTGACTTTTCCATGTCATGCGCCGATCAAATGTGACTCCCAGATAGTTTGGGTTGTCGTTTGGCTGCAGGAATTAGCCATTTAAACTTAATTTGGTATTTTGGGGTTTGATTGAATGATGAGGGTCCATTCTCATGAGATGACCAAACCAACTTATTTTCTCCCTGGAAATGTATTCGACACAAGCAAGACGTAGTGTCGACCATACTTCGAATGTCGTCGTTCCGCATTCTGTCTCTCCTGGTAACACTGATGACCTTCCTCAAACACTTCTTTTCATAAGTCGAAATTATGCTGGCACACGGTCTGGATAGAGGCCATGTTTGGCACTGGTAGCACAGAGTCGGCATACATATACTGTTCATCAGCTTTTGCTTTGGTGTAGAAGGTTCTTGGCAACTCGGGTTCGCTAACGCTAGCAGTCAGCGATGGGTCGCTGGCCGCTGCAGAGCGTTCTTCTTCTTCTTCTTCTTCTGCGTACGCAGTCAGACAGTAACCATTATTTTTTCGAAAAAAGCGGCTGTCGCCACTGCCATAGAGCTTGTCTTCCAGTTCCACTGGTAATGGCCACATCTGCTCTCTCTGATCCTCGTATGTCGGGCAGTTCTGCAGCAGATGTTTTGCGGTCATTTTACCAGTACCGCACGGGCATTCGTCGGTACACCCTATCTTAAATTTGTTGAATAGGTGGTACCTCAGTCTATTGTGGCCAGTGCGAAGTCTGAAGACAACGACCTGCTCTCTTCGGTTCAACTGGTAATAGGCATCGTTTTTGGTGTAACCAGTATGTTCGGTTTCCCATTTGGTCATGTATCTGGCTTTGATAAGCCGTTTTGACTCTTCGTACGTCATACTGGTATCTGTTTGTGGTAGTCTTGCACCTTCTTTTGCCAGTCTGTCTGCCTCCTCGTTGCCTTGGATGTTGCAGTGTGATGGGACCCACTGTACCACTACCCTTTTTGGTGCGGACTGCTGGCACAGTTTGCAGAGTGCTGCTCTTAAGTCATTAAGCTCAGTGTGTTTCTGGCTTTTTAGCGCTGTGACTACGGCGAGAGCATCTGTCAGCAGGACTATATGGCTCTCATTTTCACTGTGTGTCACCATTTCTTCCACTGCCGCCCTCAGTGCCTCTGCCTCCGCTCTGAAATTGCTTGTGTACTTACCAGTAGCGAATGACAGTGTTATTTTTCTGCCATTTGGTAGGTTCAGGAATGCTCCTGCCCCTCCGTTCTGTGTTGTGTTTGTTACAGAACCGTCGGTGTATGCATGGGTCCAGTCCATGCTTGGGTAGCTTTTCGTTATGAAGCTTAGGGTAGTATCTCTCCTTTCTTTTTCAGTCTGGCAGTTTTTGTTTGCAATACCTGGTATATTTTCTACCACCTCTGGAAATATATCCTGCCTCCAGGTAGGTTTTCGTACAGTAGTGATGGGTTTTGGTGTTGTTAGTGCGTTTATGGGATCTTCGTGCATCTTTGCTTTGGCTATTTCTGCAAAGTTTCTCCGCTTTAGTTTCCCATTTCCCAAATTGTTTAGTCTCTGGTGCATTGGATGGTCGGTCAGTCTTCGGAGTTTCTCTGACTGCAGCTGGGCTCTGCAGTCTCTTCTATCGGTCATGGATTGCAGTTTTGTAATCTTTTCAAGTTCTACAATTGGCGTTGACTTCATGCCACCTGTTATTTTTTTTTTTTTTTTTTTTTTTTTTTTTTTTTTGCGTTCGCCTTATTTCTCAAATCCCCAAGGCGGTGTGCATTGCACTGCGTTTTTATTTTGCGCCTGTCGGCCCAGTGCATCCGACTTCAGCATGCATTTTATGTAAGGGTCTGCTTCCTCCTGCATTTTCTAAGGGTTTGCTTCCCCGGGGTAACGGCCGGTGCTGAGATGGGGATCGAACCCAGCACCTTATGGTTGTGAGCCGTGTCACATAACCACTAGGCCACGCCGTCCCCTGCCACCTGTTATAATTCTCATGGCTTGGTTTTGAAGTTTGTTAACTTTATCGAAGTTCGCCTTCGCTGCTGTTGTCCATGCCGCAATGCCATACTCGAGAACTGGTCTCACTCTTCCAGTGTACAGTTTCTTTAGTATGCCTTCGTCTGCTCCCCAGCTTGTGCCAGCAAGTTTCCTCATGATTGCCATTCTTTCTCTGGCTTTCATTCGGTTTCTCTCAATCTGACTTTTCGCAGCGCGTTCTATTCTCAACATCTTGATCCCAGAACCGGTAGCAATAAGTCAAATTCCGCTCTCTCACACGCGATCAAATCTATCCACACACAAAAAAACAAGTTCCACGCGCATGTAAACTTTCACCTCTGTCAAAAAGTCATGTTCCACACCATGTACAATATTACCCCTATCAAAAAGTCAAGTCCCACACTCATGTACACTTTCACCTCAATCAGAAAGACAAGTTCCACACGCATGTACACTTTCACCTATCAGAAAGAAGTTCCATAATCATGTACAATATTACCTCTATCAGAAAGACAAGTTCCATTCATGTACACGTTCACCTCTATCAGAAAGATAAGTTCCACATTCTTGCACATTATCAGTTCTATCTAAATACTTCGCTTATCCTGGTCATTACCCTCGTTGTAACAAGGGTGTAATTATCAAAGCTTTCTCTGTCTATATCATTTGTTCACATCCCGCATGGACATCCGTCAGATGTCTGCCCCTTCTGTATGCTAACAAACGATTAGCCCTGACATGACACCTTAGAAAAGTTCTAGGTTATTCTAAAGACATTACGGAATAGAATGGCAAATGTGCAGCTAATTCTATTAGTTGACAGATTGACAGTTTGGACAATGACCCGTCGGTTCCTCCAATCATGACAAACGCGCATGGAATGTTTGTTTCTACAATATAAAATCTGGCCCAATACCTGCACAAAAATCAACTTAATGGAGTGTTTTGTGGTGCGAGAGATGAATGAGAAAATATAATATTATCCTTAACGGACAAATTATTTTATTGTATCTATAATTGATAAATGATGATTGGATATCTCTGGTTAAAAAGAAAGCCTAGCTATTGTGTACAGCGGAGAAGAGTTTTTGTTTTTGTGTTTTGCGCCTTCTGAGTTTGAAGATTCACTCTATGTATTTATGAATTGACGCAGATAAGCTCAAATTGTGAGTACGAATTGAGGTGCAGTTGGCTAAGCTAAATGTGGCTTTCATATTTGTACGTGGCATTTAATACGCGTCAAGTTCCACGTCGATAGCAATCGGTTTCCTTGACAACAAGGAGAGTCAACTACGTCACCGTACAAATATAGATTCAAAGCGTTACGAAAATAACTAGTCCAAGAAAGCTATTTATGATTATGGTGCTGAGTTTGTCAATGTCAGCGTTTGTCTGACACAGAATAGTCTGAAGATTGATTCTGCAGATTTCTACACTCGCGCGCAGGAATACATTTTACTTCGAGAAACTAATAATTGATAACTAGAATTTCCGTAGCTAGTAAAAGCTAAGAAAGCTTACAAATGTAGCTGGTGTGCTTTTCTTAACTCCATTTTTTTTTAATTTGTCCCTAAATGAGTTGTTTAAATATGTTTACTGTTGCTTTATAAATCAGCCAATTAAAAAAATATTGCAAATGCTAACATTAGAAACCCACGAATATTCTAGTCAATATAAAATGTATAGTAATTACATATCTAAATCAAAAAGATTCTTCTAAATGTCTTTTAGACTGGCGCAGGCGATAATGTCTTTCACAATTCCCTGTTAATAGTTTGTGTATGGTTTTATTCAACTGGAAGTTCCCACGGAATAACGCGGAATATGATGGCCTTACCAGTTGTCTTATAATACTCTTATCTGTTGTGAATAAATGTAGTACCGCTAACAATCGTGGGTGAAAAGAATCATATTTACGAGTGTAGCGACTGCACAAGATGTTAACATTTACAAGCCATCCATCAACAAGTTTAAGTACACAAATCTAACGCACAAATAAATATATATAATCACAAGGGACAATAATTTAGTAACAACAATTTTACTATCAAGTGCATGGAAGAGTATGTGCATCTGAAAATTGTATATCTTGGCACAAAAATGGCTCTTTAGCTTTATACCATATAGAGATTGTGGCGATCGAGCAGTATGTGCATGCGAAATATAGCGTACAACATGGCTGCTCCACTGTCGACTTTCAGCTTGGAATAACAACTTTGCTTTATTATTTATTTTTTTTTTCACTGGGGGTGCGGGGAGGGGCGGGGGAAGAGGGGGGACGGGTCATATCAGAGGACATGAAAGCTTATGAAATCTACAGTAGAATGAATATTCAGTATGGAGCCAGTTGTTTGAGTCAGTGTTTGAATCAGCAGAAAGATTTCAAAATTGCAGAAAGATGACAAAACGTCTTTTGTGAACCCCGGTGTGGGAGACCAACAATCGTGGCAACTGACACATTGAAACAGCAGATCGACCAGCTAGCCCGTGACAACAGGCACGTCACTTTGATGAAATAGCTGTAGAATTCAACATGATTCACGGTGCTGCACACAAAATTGTCCATAATGACCTCGGTTATAGGAAAGTGTGTAGCAGATGGGTCATAAAACAGCTGGCAACGAGGTAATGGAGGCGGTCACATCAAAAAACTTTTTTCTTGATAATATCCACAACAAAGTGTGCACGGGAATCAAGTAGGAAAATAAGACACAAAATTTATTATTTGCACTCTTGTAAAAATGTTATTAATACAATTGTTGTTATTAATGGATGTCCCTAGTACATATATATTTGTGTGCATGTATGTGTGTGTGTGTGTGTCTGTATGTGTACCTGTGTGTGTACCTGTGTGTGTGTTTATGTGTGTACCTGTGCTTGTGCTAGCGTTATAAAACATTGACAACACGACTACACAAAATTTCTACAAAGCTGTGAATGTGTAAATCAATCAATGATTGTAATGTGCCCACATGAAATGTTATATGTCTGTGTGCATACAGTGTATGTATTTTGCTTATGCGTATAGTGTATATGTATGTATGTGTGGTGGTGTCAGCATGCATGTGTGTAAGGTGTGTGTGCGTGTCTAATTGCTAGGCAGAACATAAATGAACAAAACTACACAGATGAGAACTAAGAAGCAGTGCCCTGTGTACTAACCATTCTCAGTGATGTACTCACACCTTGAAACAGGTAAATAGTGTACGCCTCACAACGCCATCAGGGTCCATGTCAACATTGTCTACAATAGCTGTCAACATGAAACATGCAGTGCTGTGAGCCTGAGTAGTGTCAAGGCTCGCAACCAGGTGATCCACTCAAACAGTGCAAGACGTTACAGGTGTTCCCAGATACAAAGCCGGCACATGAAATGTGCGTTTTTTATACCTAAAGAAAGCGTCCTCGTGGACTCGCTGGTCGTCGTCAAGTTCTTCTTCATTGTCCGGTAGGAGACCGAATAGGGCAGATCCTCGGATGACTTCATCAAAGTACGCCTTAGTGTCCCCATCCATTAGCCCTTGCCTGCTATCGCTCTCGTCTTTGGTTGTGAATCGTATCAACTGTCTGGACGCAATAATCACATTAGTGATAAATTGATGTTGTGATGAATACAAAAACATGTGTGAAGTCAAGATGCAAGATAGATGACAGTAAATTTACGAGACGTGTTTAAATGAAACCCGCGCCATTTGATTTATTGCAAACATTTGAAAGGAACATCAGCAGATATATCAGAATTAAACAAAGCAATCGTTATGAAGCAAGCGTGCACCAGGGTTTGTTAGAAAAAGTCGCCATATGCATTCACTGCTTGGGTAGACGGTATATGCCGTCTGAGAAGTCGCCAATAGAAGCCCTTCATGGTCAACAAATGCAGTCAGCATAACCGTACCAGCAGAAACCTATGATTTTATTTCCTTGGGTTTTGGTAATTCGATGCTTGATGTTTTGTTGCACGGCTAAAAGTTGTGGCACCACTATTCATCACCTGCATCACTATAGGCAACTTGAATTCATCACTCTTCGCTTCAAAGCGCAGAAGATTGTTCAAAGTACACCCTATACGTTTTTCATGATGGTGGTCAGTTAGCTTCCGTGGGACTCATTGTTAACACACCTTTCGATACTTGAGTTTCTTCCTAACCACTAGTTGAACTGTCCCAAGCGACACAGCTAATTCCTCGTCTAGCAAACGTAAGCTCCGGCGACAGTTCAACCGTATTTCTGCATCAATATCGGCGATGACTTCTTCTGTCGCAAGAATATGCGCCTGAACTGGTCGCGAAAGATCCTTCGTTAACTCACGTCCATGCCGAAACTTCCGTGCCCAGTCCTTCACGTTTGTCTTTGACACTCTTTTGTCACCATAAACTGCTTGCATTCTGCAATCAATGTCTGCCGATCGACATCCTTCAGCTTTTAGGAACTGAATCACCGCTCGCTGATGAACCCTTGACGGATTCGGTATCACACCCGCCATTTCTCAACGGTCTGCAGCAGAGCCTATGAATGGGAAGATATTGAACACGTGAACATTTGTACTTGAGTATGTGCTTATTAAGTCAAATGTGACGTCATCATGCCTCTCGCGTAAATAGCAGCCTGACATAGCTAGAGCGGGCTTTACTCAAACATTCCTTAAATAATATAGTCATATTCATATTCAGTCCGCAGAGACAAGAAACTCTTCGTCTTGTGTGTGTCTGCTTCTATCAGTCCGCACAGATTCGGCTTCCGAATACTGCCATTCGCTCGACCATTGATTTGCCTCACTGCTTTGTTCAAGTATGCAGTATCGTCTCATGAAAATTAAATAATAACAGATCGACAGACTCCTGACGTTAACAATTTCTCACAGATGACTTTGAAATAACAACACACACACAGACGTATCTGTTTTTCAGATCATATTTCGTGTGATAGACAGTTCTATCGAGAAGTAATAAAACTGCCAATGACAAGAATAAAGATCAGCAATAATGACAAAGTATGGAACTTCAAATAAAGAGCTTGAACGATTTCTGTTGTCGACCTTTTGCTTGAGACGGCAAGATGTAGCAGTGAGGAATAATAATGTCGAATGGATCTGTTTGATTAACCGTGAAAACTCACGGACGACATTTAAGATTCGCTCAGGAATTAGTCGTGAAATTGTCAAATCATTTTTTATTGTTCAAATATTTAAATCGTTGTACAACTTGTCATGAGGACAAGGGTCGTAATTTTTTAGATGGAAATCAAAGCAAGTGACAGATGAGGCTGCAAGTACAAAGGAAATATTTGAGAGAGATAATAAGCATTGTAATCAATCAATCAATCAATCATAGATTGTTAGACTGAGTGAGCATGAACTCAACCGACAGGTCACTAAGGGCCGGCAAGTGGGTTGGTGGATAAGCCGATATGACTGAGCTCCAACCTCATACCTCCTAATGAAAGAGACACAGTAATTATTGGTATAACAGAGAACGGTGGTAACCATTCTGTTAACTGTAACAGTGTACGCAAGGTGTACTAATCAATCCCACTTAAGCAACATATTTCGTTCATATACTGAGATTCTAGTCTGTGTCAAGCTTACATTGTCTAATGTTCCTTAGTACGTGTTATTTTTTTTAATCAAAGTATGAGTTGTTGCTAAGTTTGAGTTTGAAGATTAGACATAGCATTACCAAATGTGCCAGAACTTACTTGTGAATATGGGAGTGCATGAAGGTCATGACCTCATCGTCCATGTCGAAATCCCTGAAATATACAATACACAATTAACAACACAGCTGTCAGTTATCAAGAAATGTGTTGACATTAACACAGTAATTTTGGTGTTTGTATCTTCTTGATACGAAGTAAACTTACAATAACATCACTTAAAAACTAATGTTAAGTACCGTACTCAGAACCAATCAATTTTTCATCTCTTTTCTTTTATGAAAATTTCATCAATTAATATATGCATACATACGTGAATATATACATACATACACACATACATACATACATACATGCATACACACATACAGACATACATACATATATACATACATACATACATACATACATATATACATACGTACGTACGTACGTACACACACACACACACCACAAGTACATACAGTCACACACACAAGTACACGCGGGCGCGCGCACACACACACACACAGTCACACACAGTCACACACAAGCACACACACACACACACAAGCATACACAGTCACACACACACAGTCCCACACACACAAGCACACACAGCCACACACACATACACACACACACACGCAGTCACACACACATCCACACACTTAAGCACACACACATACACACACGCAGTCACACACACAAGCACATACACACACATACGCAGTCACACACACAAGCACATACATACACACACGCAGTCACACACACGAGCACATACACACACACACACGCAGTCACACACACGCCCACACACTTGAGCACACACACACGCAGTCACACACACGCCCACACACTTAAGCACACACACACACATACAACTGTATTACCCGTCATCCATATCACTTGTGACATTTATAACAGATGCGATCGTCCTCAGGGCATTTGTTGTGTTCGTTTCCTCTGAACTTCCCTGAAATAACAAAAGGGTCAGCGAATGAACAAATAAGATGATATGTGGTTCTGTGTACTATCATTTTTTTTTTCCAATCCTATAGCAGCCACGCAACCTGAATTCATACAATAAATAATCTTACAACAATCGCGCAACCTGAATTCATACAGATATTATGAAATATTTGTTGTTTTAGTCAGAGAGTGGTGAATGCTTGGAATTCATTGCCACGGAAGGTAGTAGAGGCAGGGACAGTTAATGCATTTAAGAATAAATTGGATGCGCATAGCTTTTAGAGCAAGGTAATGTAAATGAAACTGGTTGTATACAGTATCTGCAGAGTCTTCTAAACCAGTATAAAGACGTTAAGTTTAAGTTTAATTAAGTTATACAATAAGTAATCTTACAGCAAACTACGCAACCTGACCTTCATACAATATTCAAGGTCAGGGAGTGTGTAAAAAATTAGCGTAAACAAATAAAGAAAACCAAATGAAATTATACTTTTGACAAATAATAATCAAATAAAAATAGAATACAGCTTTAGACATGTTTATCAGTGAGACATCCCAATTTATTTTCAAATTTGTATTAATTTGTTATTGTGAATTTAAAAATTGTTCATATCTGCAGCATACTTCAAATCTGAAGGCACTGCTGTAGTGGGTGAAGTGTTACAGACTTCATTTAACAGGGCATCAGTATATTTATGAGGTGATGTGGCCTGTTTCTGTCTTACTGCTTTGTATTCCCTGACCAAGTGTCCATTGACAACTGGAGCGTGTCGATAATGGGAGACGAACCTAGAACGTCCGCTGTAATTAGCAAGAGCTCTGCCACAGAGCTAGTCTGGTGTTCATAACTACGAAGTTTACATTAACCTCCAGATAGTATCTTAACCTTTGCACTCTAGGTAGAAGAGGTGTGATGAAGTGAGTTAGTTTCTTGCGATACATGGGGTCACCACTCTCAATGTCTGTGTAAAAACACTTAATATGTACTTAGGGTCACCATTGTAAAAGTCTGTGTAAAAGCACTTTATGGGCACTTGGGTCACCACTCTCAAAGTCTGTGTAAAAGCACTTTAGGGGCACTTTGGTCACCACTCTCAAAGTCTGTGTAAAAGCACTTTAGGGGCATTTTGGGGTCACCACTCTCAAAGTCTGTGTAAAAGCACTTTAGGGGCACTTGGGGTCACCACTCTCAAAGTCTGTGTAAAAGCAGTTTGGGGGCGCTTTTGGGTCACCACTCTCAATGTCTGTGTAAAAGCAGTATGGGGGCACTTTGGTCACCATTGCAAAAGTCTGTGTAAAAACGCTTTTAGAGCATTTCGGTAGCTACTGTAAAAGCACTTCGAGAGCACGTGAGATCACCACTGTAAAAGTCTGTATAAAAACACTTTGGGAGCACTTGCGTAGCCATTGATAAAATATGTATAAAAACACTTTGGGGGCATTTCGATCACCACTGTAAAAGTATATGTAAAAACGCTTTGGGGCACTTGGGTCACCATTGTAAAATTATGTGTAAAAACACTTTGGGGGCATTTCGGTCACTACTGTAAAAACATGTGGCACAGCCCTTTGGGAGCAACTAGGATCACAACTGTAAAAGTATGTGCAAAAAACATTTTTGGGGCACTTGGAGCCACCACTGTAAAGGTCAGTGCAGAAGCACTTTAGGAACACTTGCAGTAGTGGATTCTATATCAATGTGTTTTACACGTTTAGTTAGCATTTCCGTAATAAAAAGAGATTCAGTGACGCCATCACGAGAGTTGTAAAGGCCTACATTAAACAACAACAACAAACAACTACTTCACTTTTTATTTATAAATGACACTTACATTTCCACCCGTTGGGGAATCTGGCTTCATGATGGTAGTTGTTCACCAGTTTTCTCTCCAAATAATATGTATTTGAAAACTACACTATGTTTAATAGTCAAGATGTCAGCACACACGATTTAGCAGGCAGAGTACCTGGGCAGTAAATTGAATGAAAATGTTTGAAACTAAACACTTTGACAGTTTATACACCAAGTCCTAACAGTTTACCTTCAAAAATAAGCATTTTACACATTTGGGGAACCTGAGACAATCATGAACTTGTATTTAGTTCAGTATAACAGAACAACGTTGAAACAACATCGTGTTGAAGAAACGCATGATAATGACAGCTTGTATCGTGAATGCTGGATGTGTAAGAGAAAGATGGCATCAGTGGTGTATATATGGTGGATGTGTAAGAGAAAGATGGTAACAGTCGTGTATGTATGGTGGATGTGTAAGACGAAGATTACATCAGTGATGTATGTATGTTGGAAGTGTAAGAGAAAGATAATATCAGTCGTGTATGATGAATGTATACCAGAAAGATGGCATCAGTCGTGTACGATGAATGTGTACGAGAAAGATGGTATCAGTCGTGTATGGTGGACGTCTAAGAAAAAGATGGCATCAGTCATGTATGATGAATGTGTAAGAGAAAGATGACAGTCGTCTATGCTTAGATACAATATTGGTTCTCCTTGTTGCTCCAACTAAGCGCAATGCCATCACCACAACTGCTCCAATTATATTAAGACTGCCCAAACATTTGTTTTGTCAACGATTTTGCATGATCTGATTTCTAGTCTCATTCACGACTGTCAATAGTCGTCTTTTACGACATGGTTACAATATTAGATTGGTTCCCTTCTTTCAACACAGGACACCACTCGGGTTGATAAATATCTTAGTCAGCGATTAATACATCTTGAAATTCACAACTAAATGTGACCAAAAGGACAAAACATATTCCGACTACTCAAGAGAAATGCGGGAAATTAATAACTAGACGACAAAATATTTAAAGAAACAACTGTATACTAATAGTCACAATAAATCAAAACGTTAATTCAAAATTAACAAAATATGTAGTTTAAATTCGTATACACAGTTGTCTGAAGAGGCCAGTGATTAATGCAAATAGAACAAAAGAAATAGAGATAAATGGAGAAAAAGCCTGAAGTAGAAAAATAAGATAGTTTGAAGACAGTGAGCAGATCATGTATTGACATGAACTACTATTAGTCGGTTGTTGGGAGAATTTATTGTCGAAGTCTTGAGGTGTGCCAAATTATTATGAAATTTTAAAAAGGTTCTCTCAAACTTCAAACCATTTCATGAATCACCGGAACAAAATGCTAACACAATACACTTATATACACCGTCAATGTGAATTGCACATGTATTAAGAATATACCAGAAAAATGGCAAACTAAAACATAACTTCTTAGTTTTCATTCGTAACATAAAACAGAAAAAAACAAACGAATAAAGTTAATTTTCATGTCTGTAATAAGTTCAAAATAATGAAATAGTCACCGCTTGTCACTGATGTTACCTCACTGAATGATGTCACAGATCGTCTGCTCTTGTAACTACAGGACGCGATGCTGGTGCTTGGGACAGCGCGGTAGCGTCACGCCTGTCAATAATCTATAAACTCCCCTTACTTACTTGTCGGTTTTCCTGAGGTGTAGCGGTCTGTCAGAAAAAAACGCCAGATTATTTTATCCGTTGCCTTCCTCTAGTCCTGGTTTCAGTCTAGTTTGTGGTTTCTTACAGACTGTGTTACGCTGCAGGGTTCAATTCTGGAAATCACGAAGAAAGTCTATCCATGGTAAAATTCACATTTGGATCGAACGGGCAACGCCCACGACCACGCGTTGAACGTATGACTTCGGGAAACAGGCTGCAAACATCTAATAACATGTCCTAAGTTCTTCTTTATCTTATTCTACTTCAATTTCATCTATTATCTCACCGTTATCTTCCTCTCAGTTTCCTTTATCTTTCTCTCGAATGCCGTATTGTATAATGCTTTTACGTGTACTTTTTTCCCTGATAGTCGCCTAATAATTGTTCTTCCTCTTCTACATACGGTCGTCTCCTAGTTCTGCCCCTTCACTTAAGATCCTCTCCTAGTTCTGCCCCTCCACTTAAGATCCTCTGCTAGTTCTCCCTCTCCACTTAAGATCATCTCCTAGTTCTCCCCCTCCACTTAAGATCATCTCCTAGTTCTCCCTCTCCACTTAAGATCATCTCCTAGTTCTCCCCCTCCACTTAAGATCATCTCCTAGTTCTCCCTCTCCACTTAAGATCATCTCCTAGTTCTCCCCCTCCACTTAAGATCATCTCCTAGTTCTCCCTCTCCACTTAAGATCATCGCCTAGTTCTCCCTCTCCACTTAAGGTCGTCTCATAGTTCTCCTCCTCCACTTAATGTCGTCTCCTAGTTCTGCCCCTCCACTTAAGGTCGTCTCCTAGTTCTCCCCTTCCACTTAAGGTCGCCTCCTACTTTTTCTTCTTCCCCTCCACTTAAGGTCATCTCCTACTTTTTCTTCCTCTACATAAAGTCCTCCTACCTTTTCTTCCTCTACATAAGGTCGTCTCCTACTTTTTCTTCCCCTCCACTTAAGGTCATCTCCTACTTTTTCTTCCTCTACATAAAGTCCTCCTACCTTTTCTTCCTCTACATAAGGTCGTCTCCTACTTTTTCTTCCCCTCTACTTAAAGTCATCTCCTACTTTTTTCTTCCCCTCCACTTAAAGTCATCTCCTACTTTTTCTTCCTCTACATAAGGTCACCTCCTACTTTTTCTTCCTCTACATAAGGCCGCCTCCTACTTTTTCTTCCTCCTCTACATAACATCGTCTCCTATGAAGACACACATGAAGACATTCCCACAATCTTACGCCACCCCGCTCTGTTAGTGGCCGCTGCTTGTGCCTCCTCTGGTCAGAGATCCGCCCATTCTTTTATGTTGTTCTCCCATATCTTTTTGGGACGACCTCTTTGTCGTCCGCCATGCACTTCTCCGTGCAGGATCGTATTTGCAAGACCGTTTGATCTTGAAATGTGGCCGTACCAAGCGATTTTTGGGCCTCTACAGCTTTTCCACTACATCAAACAAGCTGTATGGGAACCATACACAATTTACTATTTAATATTGGTTTTTATATGGTTTCAGAACAATGCAAATTACACATTTGAAAAAAAATACTGATAATTGAATTATGATCTTTTTTCAAACGTGTAATTTCCAATGTTCTGAAACCAAATAAAAACCACTATTAAATAGTAAATTGTTTATGGTTCCTATACAGCATATTTGATGTAGTGGAAAAGCGGGTGGTGTAGGGGTGTTAATCAAGTACAGTCTTGACTTACAATCCCAACCTACGGGGCACGTCACGTATATCAAGTGCAGTCTTGACTTATAATCTCAACCTACGGGGCACGTCACGTATATCAAGTGCAGTCTTGACTTTTAATCCCAACCTACGGGGCACGTCACGTATATCAAGTGCAGTCTTGACTTATAATCCCAACCTACGGGGCTCGTCTTGTCCAGTTTGACTGGAGCACGTCAGGTATTTTTCTCTGTTTGGGCAGTTCTACATGGGCAGAAGGGATTACAAAACTAATGTCCTGCAAAGCTGCCATAGTGTAACACACGTGTCTTCGTCTGTAGAACCCAGAAAGGCAAACATTTAAGAAAACCACAACAATAAATTCGTGTAGTTCTTGAAACAAATATTTGGAGAGGCTACAAATATGAATATAGATTGTAGTTCCGCTACCTTCCACTCAGTATAGTTGTTAACTACTTGTTGTCAACCCATTTCTTAAACAACGTGTGTTGTTCTTTCTTGAAACTTGTAAATTATTTGGTTTAAACATATAAATTCAATACAGCGCACAATACGATAGACCGATCCGGTACTCAGACGGTAATGGTGATGTTAATGATAACGAGATCATGAAGAAAGAAAAAAAATAGAAGACAAAGAAAGACATAATAATTGGCAGCAGCAAAAATAGAATAAGAAAAGTAAGGTAATGATACAAAGACATCCATTTTTATCCCCGTGCTTTTGAACTATGAGATAATCATCTTCATAGGCGTCTCAGTCACTGAGGCGCACTGTGAGTTTTGTCCAGCTCTGTCTCCCGTATTCCGACACTGTCTGCTATGACTGTAAAGGCAGTCCATTCTACAGATCGACCAACTGTGCTGAGGAGGCTGACTTGGGGTGTTCCTTGATCTTTTCAGTCTTTCTCTTTTATCTGCAGCCAGAATGCATCTAAGAGCGTCAGCAGCCACTAAGCCTCCAGGATTTAATGTGCACTATCATCCTTCAATGGGGAGGAAGACTAACGTCTGGTCAGGCAAAATATACTAATCGTACATGTTAGTCAGGGTCAGGCAAACCATACTGGACAAGAACCTCACCTTGTCTTCCTAATAGACCTGCCTGCACACGGGCTGTTTTCATGGCATCCTGGTTAACGAGGTGAGGGATCGACGTAATCCCAGTAGTAGTGAGTGACACGCAGATGACGACAAGCATAGCACAACCGCCTGAAGGACTCCGGTTCACCTTCATCAGCACGCTCAGGATGTGAGGAAAGCTACTGCAACCCGCCACTCAACGCCATTTTCAGAGCGCACAAAAGACT